>JAODUP010000011.1:0-407500 GCA_025642065.1 Paralvinella palmiformis | reverse complement strand
TGTTTTGTTTGTTTTAATTTTTTTATATCCCCAAATATCCTGCGGATCTCTGAGATAACATTAACTTTATCTCAGAAACTGTTTCAGGCAACACTTTAAAAGTTATGATCGCATACATTATGCTGACGTCAGGTAGTTATTTACTATTGTTGTCTAGAAGATTATGTTTACCTCCTTCATTTCGTGTCATATATCTAGAATAAACACCACTTCCCTATATCCTGCCCGTTAAAAACACGTATTTCAACCGTAAAGCGTCTTAGATCAACTTGTGTTTGCGTCTAGGACTTCATATAAACGATTATAATATTAAAATTTTCTATTAAGTTTTTTGGCCATTTTAGTCCCATCAGTCACAGCAACACCCATCTTATCTACTGTCATGCTGACCATCATTCTAAAAATTGACACTCGTGGTATTATTGAGTTTATCGGGTACGGAGTGGCGAGTTAATGTCAACAACTGAACTGACTTCATTGAGATCAGCTACACCTGAGCACGTTTATATCACGTGATACAGGTAGAGTTGTGGAGTTGGTTATTTGTTTTGCGCTCGATCCGACATCCTTCATTGTTTATCTAGGAAGTGATGCTAGCATCTAGTTATCACACTGATCAAAGGAACAGGCGACGAGGAGGAATCTGAAATCTTCATCTTTGATTTACCTGTCACGGGTACGCGGTTAATTCATATTTTATGTTGTTGTTGTTGTTGTTGTTATCGTTATAGTTTTCATTCAATTAAAATTCAATTCAATTCAAATAATTCATTTCAAAATGTTAATACTATATACACGTGATACAGTGACTTTATTACAGTTGCAATTATTATTAAGACAGATTCAATTAATTTGGTTTTCTCGTCCAAAACAATAAAATTTGAAGCAGCAAGATCAGCACAAATATCAATCATTTCATACAGAACTGAAGGTGATGAAGTTATGTAGTCCGCACATATTAATTTATTTATGATTATATCATTCATACTATAATCAATATAACTGGTTTCAAGTTATACACGGGTGACATAATTCTACTCTATATTACACCATTGGACAAAGTAAACATTTGGAGAATTACTTATCTAAATGTATAAAAAAGTGATTGTTTAGAATACCAAAATATGAGAAATACGGTTCAAAATAGCATCAATAGTCCGTTTAATAAGTTTCTTAAAGAGGGATCTAAATGGTTTATGCAATCAAATGCTTTTAAAGCATCAATATAACAAATATATAGTGGAATTGAGCATTGATATTCTGTTATTTGCTTGAGAGTATACACATACTTATATGTGTCTTATTTATTTTTTAAACCAAATTGATTACTAGAGGTTTCCAACTGAAATTATTATTAATATTATTATTATTATTATTAGTAATAGTAGTAGTAGTAGTATCAGTAGCATCATCATCATCATAATCAGTATGACCATCCTTATGGAAGCAAAAGAGATCAAATTATATAGCTAGCGAGCCTCGTATAAAAGTAACAATATTGCGTTTACATCTGAACGGAACCTGTTGTCATGGTGATATAGATCAACCAATTGTTGAACCGTGACGTGTTTAAGATAATGTAAACAACCCGGTTAGTAATACTCAACAGAACATGGAACATCTTTAAGGCCGGCAAATGACTAATTATCGAGACCCCCCAAAAAACAAACAAAAAACTAAAAAACAAGTATCATTGTTATCCCACCACACAGCAAGTGGTGGCCACGATGTTTCTTCTCGCCCACATAGAACATATGGTTATAGTCATGTATTAGAGAACATCGTATCTTGGCGGGTCTATAAGGCGCGGGTTGACCGTGCTAATTACGGGCGATGAATAGTTGATGAAGACATCGTCTACCGGCTCGATCTCCGAAGGTTGGTTCACTAACAAAGAAACACCTGGCAGCGGAATGCGTACAACTCCGTGCGCCAAACATGAAATATTAATCGACGGCCATTGATTGGAGCCAACAGAGAAGTTCGACTAAACTTGGGACTTGACCGGTTTTCCGGAGTGTGCTATTGTGTTATTTATTCTCCGGATAAATGTGAGTAAACACCGTTGTATTATTATTATCTCTCGATATATCGATGTGTTCTCTCTACGTCACGCCATCACCAACGGTGGCTAGACAATATACATCTACAATAACATAGATATTATCAGCAGTCAACTCGATTATCGCTCAGATAAGAATTTCAGCAGCGGGTGCATGTGTGTGTGTGTGTGTGCGTGTGTGTGTGTTCTCCCATCCTTTTAGGTATTATTTGGTTACCAGCCACCCACCATCAACATAAAAGCCATGGATTATTAGAGAGTTGTTTGTGAACTACGACCGTACAAAGAGCAGATTATTTCGGCATCATTTGACGTATTGTCCTCGTATAGATTGAGCTCCACTTTATAAGGAATTGCGTTCTAGGCGACACAACGATGGAGTTACTCCCTCCTGGATCAATTCTTCCCCGTCTCGTGAATATAAATGAAGAACCTGGCATCGGAGCGAACCTATCGGAACGACATGGCCGCTGTAGGCATTGATGGTTAATGGGCGCACGAATGCGATGAACGTCCGTCCTTGTCGTGTCACGAGACAATGATAGAATATTGACGAAGAATGGGAGAGAGACGATAACCGAATTATCGATGACCGTTAATAAGCGATTTGATCTCGACCTTCGGCCCGTGTTACCGCCGATATGTAATGTTGACATGGATGACTTGCTCACAATACGTGGTACCTGTAATAAACCGGATGACAAGTCTCTGACTATACCAGGATATATGAAATCCACGCTTAGGGCTCCCGGACCGTGCGTCAGGTTAGTTGCTCACACTATCTCAGGATTCCGTGTAAGTTGTTGGAAAGTCTTAAAATAATGATAGTTTGTATCAGAAAAGACATATAATATATTGACGCATGGCTGCCATATGGATAAATAGACATATAACTTACCTTTACAGCTTTATAGGAGATCATTTGTATTATGTTTGTATGCATTGAGAAAAGGGTGCTTGGTATAAGCATTATACAAATTATAAAAGAAAAATTTGTCTCTATGCTATATTTCTGTAATTAAAATCACAGTTCCTTTTCTATAAAATATATTAATTATTTATTAAAAGTACACTCTGCGGCAACTAATCTTTCATCCGGGCAACAGAACGAATGACGAGGATCCCTTCTTATGATAAACACTCTAGACCGTATTGTAATAATTGTGCAATTAACTAACCTTCGGCGTTTTAATATTTGATTTCTACCCCTTTGTCTGTCTGATTTTAGTGTGAAATAAATCCCTAGTGCACCAAGTCGATTCAGTACCATTTATAAAATTGCTGTGACAAACGACGTAAATTTGAATACCCGATATTCCTCGTAATCCACCAAATATCACATCACAAACACCACAACAACTATTCAGGTTTTCTTGTTTTATAACATGACTGGGATGTTTGCAGTTAAACTTTGTGAACATAATCTTCCCCCAAATCCTTGGGATTGTTTTTTCTGGAAAGAGATGAGGTTATAATATTATATTTTTCACTGTTTTAAGTTTTGTGAGTTCTTTTAGACATTATACATCTAGTTGTTTGGGGCTGCTCCTGGTAGCCCGGTTGGCCACAGATGTACCGCACATCGGTTCAAACCCCGAACTCGGTTGTGTCAGAAGGGTGTTTCATCTTTCAGTTTGTCTCATTACCTTTCGGATTCGCTCGACCCATTTAGCTCAGCGTCTGATCCAAACTATCATTATAAACAGCAACATTTGCATCTAGTTGTTTATGAATCTGTGGCCATGTGTTTTATTTGGTTCGGTCTCCAATATCAGTTGTACCATGTAACCAACAGAGTACTTCATTCCTTTGTGATGATCGGACACACTCATAAAACACAGGAATTCGACCACGAGACCTGAATGTCTTCGTGTCATTACCCTAACAACTGTGCCATTACAGCGCCTGTCTTCCTGTAGAGCCTATTTTCAATCTATATTTTATACGACTGGTTTGACATTATTTAGTACCCAATTACGGTTATCTTCACATCTATATGACAGCCAGCCTGTGATAAACAAGTAAGGTTGCGTAGTGTGAATAACATTATGAATAAGTAGGTATATTGGCATAAATAGTACCATAATGTATGTTTGTTGTCATTTTTGTGGACAGTCCGAACAATGTGCTGTGAAGATTATAGTGTCGACGTTTCATTATGACTGTTTGTATATTTTTGGTGCAAATGTTTTTGGTTTTATATCAAATTATTACTAAATACAAAGTGACATCAAACCAGTCTATCAGAGTGAATAAGTGAACATCTAGTCAATAAGGTATGTGTGTGTGTGTGTGCGGATATATATATATATATATATATATATATATATATCTGTCTGTCTGTCTGTCTGTCTGTCTGTCTGTCTGTCTCTCTCTCTCTCTCTCTCTGTCTCTCTGTCTGTCTGTCTGTGTCTGTCTGTCTGTCTGTCTGTCTCTCTATCTATCTGTCTGTCTGTCTGTCTGTCTGTCTCTCTCTCTCTCTCTCTCTGTGTGTGTATTTATGTGTGTGTGTGTGTGTGTGTGTGTGTGTGTGTGTGTGTGTGTGTGTGTGTTTAGCTGTGTATAATAAGGCACAGTGTGTGTTCCGGGTCACTTAAAGCCTCCGGAACATATTTATCCCTTTATGTAACCTAGCTTGTACTTGTTTGTAATTATCCTTTAAGCAGATATCAACACATAAATAGCCGACATATCGGCGTGTTAATACACCACAATATTGTTAACATGTAGCTAAGGAGTAATATCAAAACCTAATCTGGCTTCAGCATTTTAAAGAACTCTCTGAAGTACTGATAATTGTCCAGAATAAAGTGATAATAAATATCTGGTTACAATTATTGCCTGTCTCTTATGTGCAGTACAGTCGTAATTTATATTAAAAACACCAATATTCTACAATATAGTATTCTAGCCATTGAATCCTGCCTTAGTTCGTCACAAACTTGTTTCTTTCGTACTTTATGAGGTTAGTTTGACCGGTGACATCTGTAGAATGCAAGTTTCGAAGTATTCTGTTCATAATCGTGTAAGAACAAACGAAAAGTAAACCGTTCTCATCGTGGAAAATTGGAAGCTACCGAAAACTGGACGGTACCCGTATATCAGAAGTTCGTATTCCTAACTGTATTTTATCAATTAGTTTTTCACCCACTGATAGGACACTCGTGCTGAAACTGGACCTATTTATATCCGGGAACTGTACATATATTATCAGCAGCTAGATTATGTATACCCGGCTGGGAATTGATAATGGCGTCCTATTTTGCAACTCCATACCTCCCCCTCCTCCTGGAAGACAAAGAATACATTTAAATAGTGCTCGTTCTTAATGAATATGTAAATAACCGATTGTAGACCTATAGATTATCAAAATGTAAATAAATTTACAGATGAAAACCAAACTTGACCTATATTCCAAGCCTTCCCCTGTTTTACCTACTTCTGGTGTTTAACCTACTTCCGGTGTTTAACTGTATATGATATGAGAGGAATGCAAAACTAAACGAGCATTCGACAAAAATTATAAATTGGTTTCGCAAAAACAACCGACGTGAAAATAGAAAAAGAATAAACATCGTCATATTGAGATAGTAAAACTTCGGTAATAGACTTTATTTACACGGTTAATTATCCAATTGATTTTCTTAATGGAGTACGAAAAGCACTTATCTTATATAAAAAGATACAGAGACACACACACTACTCTCTATTTCGGGTAATCGTTTTATGATCGTCTGTCTGCCGCAGTTCATTAATATCTCAAACAATCTGCCTACTAAAATGATGAGAGATTAAAATAGAACATCCATTTCATTGGATCAAATAGGATCAACTGTATAGTTTGTGTAAAGGTGAGGTTTGGTTAGTAAATACCATGGCCTAACTGAGTGTGGTAGGACACATATCTTTAGGATCAGGGTACAAATCCCGACCCCCCTCCTCCCCCCCCCTCTCTCTCTCTCTCTGGCGGGGTTCATCTTTCATTTCTTTGCCTTCGGAGGCTGCCTGGTCCATTTAGTCTACTGCGTCTACAAAAGTAACCGTAATACATCTCTCTCTCTCTCTCTCTCTCTCTCTCTATATATATATATATATATATATATATATATATTTATAAGAGAAAAAGACATAATTCTTTTTAATTAATTTTTATGTTATGGTGGTTTTTCATTATATAGTTAGTTATATAGTTGTAATCCTCTACATATTTTGTGGGTATCTGTTAATGACAAATGATTAGATTGAAGCACTATGAGTATCATGTTTTTACATTGTGTATTGGACTAATGTCACATTTAACTCTTATTTATCTAATGGGGAAAGTAATCAACTTGTTATTGTTTATTTGATGGATTGATTGAATGACAGATGGATGGATGGATGGATGGATGGATGGATGGATGGATGGATGGAGAGATTGATTGATTGATTGATTGATTGATTGATTGATATGGCATTAAGTAATTGATTTGTTTAGTCTCAGTTTGTTGTCTTACATATAGATCATATGGTTATATAAGATGATCAAGCCGAGGTTTATTATTATTATTATTATTAATTACTCTCCTCCACAGACTAATAAGTTACAAGATTACAGATTGTAGCCAGCGAAATATTATATAAAACATCATCAATAAACTAAACTGAAGAATAACAACGTTATAACATCGTAAAGAAAATCGATATGTTAATATTATATATATATATATATATATATATATATATATTATATATATATATATATACATTTTCATTTTATGATGGATGGGACAGTTGATAATTACGACGGATTAATCATCACTCACATTTGTTATTTGTGTTTATATAACTGAGAATTATTACGATTAATTTTAGTTACAACAGACTGATATACGGCGAAGGTACTCACTGAGTACTCCGTCAGATGATCTCATCGTACTCAGACAAAATATAAACCTTCTCGTCGTCAGTACACGATTATTATTAACTAATGGTATCCGCTCGATCCAGATCGATATAACGCTGGCTCGATCACAATCGACCAATCAAAGACACGTGACAGCAAACAATAGAAATCACTGCGTCGTGGATCCTTTGTAAATGTTTGGTGCATTTCCTGTTGTTGATCGATCACAATGGGGGTCGCCATACGTCACCAAGCCGACGGTCATCTGTCACGATGTCTCAATGGTACCTTTCGATGAGGGATGAGTCCAATGCGTTGACTAACAATGATATATGTTTGATATTTATCAGCTTATGTACAGTTTGTGACTTTTGCGGTTCCTTAGGTACAATGTTTTGCGTCTGGATTAAAACATATATGTGTGAGCAGATAGGTGTATGCTAGTGATAGTATTATAGACTTAACAATAGTCGGCATCTTATTGTCATGGCAGTGTGTAAATATTTAAAACTTTGTAATTGATTTTAGTCTATTATTAGTATGTAATGCGACGTCACATGATAATGATATTGGTGATTAGGGTGATATTTATGATTATGATGGTGATCATCATCATCATTATCATCAACATCATAATGACGATCAATATCATGATTGTGGATGTGATGGTGTAAATTGAACAATACGACCTTACTGGCAAGAGCCATTCAAAGACATTGCATAGTACAATGTGAAAATAATATATCCGAAACGTTTATGAGAGGATAATAAAATGTATTCCCAGACACAACACGGAAACCCGTTACACAAAATGAGATCCGTTTCATTAAATCCATGATCAGCGTGTCATTTATGACGTATGTCACTTATGACATGGGTCATCTTATGACGTTTACGTGTACACCGAACGGGTGACATAGAACTTAGGTTATATGTCATTGTGTATCACATTAATACCTCGTCTTATACACTAATTTATCACACGGCTACAAAAGCTGTTATAAATAATGTCAAATGCTTTATTTAGGATTGATCATCACCTTAGCTTAAGTCAAATCATTCACTGGACTTTCTTACTGAAGCCAGAAACTTCTTTGACTATGTCCACGTTTGTAGAACAAACTAACCACCCATTATATGTCATTTGTCTGTATTATTATTATTATTATTATTATTCGATATGATACAATGGGGCGCCCCCGTGGTCTACTTGGTGGTGAGTTGGGCCACAGATCACTACCACCTGGGTTCGAATATCGGCGTGGGCATATCTGAAGGGTGTTTCATCTTTGACTTCGCTTCGTTACCTTCGGCGGTCGCTCGGCCCATTTAGCCTGACATGTGCAGAAAGGTGGCCGTAAAACATCAATCATCATATGATATGTGTTCAAATACGGTTGAACATCGTCGCCAAAAGAATCCTTATCCATGTCCTGATAATGACTTATTATGTACTCCGTCATGGCGATACGATCCCGTGGGTGGGGAAAAATCCCGACCGGATCAAACATAATGTACGGATATGGATCAGGGATAATTAATGTTTTACCAGTCAGCGGGCCGGATATGAGGGGGTTACGGTTATGGCAAGTTAGGCATGACCGAGTACGGCGTAGGCATTCCCCGAACTATAAGGCTGGGCTCATTATTGATTCGATCGATTCTGATAAAGTGTTGCTGGTCTCTAACGTCGAGTCACTTACACACCATAACATCGTTTGGACGATTGCCATCGGATAGGGCAACGTTCTTCCATATCATACAGAGGTCGCGTGTTGGAATTAAACGAGGAAAGGACATGGCTTAGGCGATGAGTTGAGGTAAGTTACCCGCAAACCATCACCACCTTCATCTCTCTCTCTCTCTCTCTCTCTCACACACACACACGCGCGCGCGTGTGTGTGTGTGTGTGTCTAGTTTGTTGTAAATCGTTTGAATCAGGAGGAGATTAGAAACGTAACATCTCTTAACCGCATTCCGATGACGCATCTATTCAAGGTGACCTTGTTTATATGACTTTGTATATATGACCTAATATCCATCATTTGAGATTTGTACTTTACTGTACAGAGCCTTTAAATGTCCATCTTCTAGGAAGAACTAGTACTTTATTATATCGATGTTGTTGGTATTATTATTATTGTTATTGTTGTTGTTATTAGTATTATTGTTGCTGTTGTTGTTATTGTTTGTATCAATACAATAATTAACCTATTGACCGAAACATATAAAAGAGATATTCCTAATTAAACATTCATTACTCGACTTTCTGATGTGATAATTCCCTCATATACGCTGCTTCTAACCTGAATCTGTCTGATATGAGGGGGGAGGGGGTATTCATTAAAAGTAATCGATTACGAGTAATTATTATTACTTTTATGATTACCAATTATTATTCTTCAATATTTTCTTATGTTTTAATGATGGAAAATCTATAAACCAACTCACTGTATGAGAGGTTTATGTTTTATTCTTATTATTGGTGACACGAAGTGTGAATATATATGAGTGTGTGTGTATGTTTCTATGTCTGTGCTCGTGCGTGCGTCCGTGCGTGCATGCGTGCGTGTTTTATTTTACAAGCTCAGACTATCGTGACGTTTATCGTGATGTTTATAAATCTTACAGAATTATGACCAAATAACCACAACAGTACTACAAGAACAATATCAACACTACCATCCACAACAACGGCCACAACAACAATACAATGTGACGGAATATAACATAACGTTATTAGATTTCCAGTATAAAGATACACTTACTGTTGTAGAATATATATATATATATATATATATATATATATATATATATATATATATATATATATATATATATATAGTCAAACCAGCTATTAACGACACCTGTCGGTACTTGTTGAAAGTGGCGTTTACGGACAGGTGGAGCTTCCAGACAGGTGGAACCGCAGGATCTTAGTTAAAGGTGGAGGCCAGCTCTACGGCGAATACATCGACTGGGTGCATTTCCATTATATTCCTGCAATACAATAACCTTGCGCTTGTAGAGTTTCTGTATTTGGTCTTTGATCACACCAAATGCCTCTCCAACTGTGCGAGAACTGGCTTTCTTATCATACATCTCCAGAGTCTTCACTTTATGTTCTGAAGTTAAGATTTTGCGAGATCTACGACATATCTTGGAATCTTTACAGACGATCGTCGTTTCTTAAAATCACAATGTTTAGTATGTCAGGAATAGAGCGCACGTTGGAATATCAAAAACATAATGTGATTAATTAAGAAATATCAAAAATATCTGTAGAGATTGCAAATACCGTTGTAAAATAACGCCTTTATCAGTTTCATGTTTACAGATCTCTAACAAGAGCTGCTCAAACAGCAATCACCTTTAATCAAGGTGTGAAATCACATAACAATTACATAATAATACAAATATTACGGCCCACTAGCCAATACACCGTCAGCACAAAACGTCATACACACCGTCGGAGACATAACAGGAGAAGAGCTATCATTGGTTAATATGTTGCTGATGTTCGGCCAATGACAATCAGCGCTCAATAATGTTAATAAATTATCATTCAAATTATCGCAACTGGCGGTTGCTTCAGAGGTAACATTGTTGGCCTGGGACCTTGACACTATATTGTTTGGCTGCGTCAGGCAGGTGGCGGCTCTAGACAGGTCAGTTTGAATGGGACTTTGGAAAGGTGGCGCTTAATGGCAGGTGGCCGTTCCAGACAGGTGGCATTAAGAGTGGGGTGACTGTATATATATATATATATATATATATATATATATATATAATTATCGTTACAATATATTTCACTGTATATACATGGATATATACAGATACCCAGATACGTATCAAAATTAAATTGTAACCGGATCACTTCGTCACCTAGTTTACAGCCGTCCGTAGCAACGCTCTACGTCAAAAGCTCTATACCGTACATAAGAGCCGATAGATTATCATTGGTAATATAGTCGTTGTGCTTCACGGAGCTACTCGATGTTAGTCAACTAATGGAGCTCAACATCAACGTTCTCTGTCATATGTTATTTGGTGCATTATCATCAGCACAAATAGGAAAATCGATCAGTTCAGCTCCATATTGATGCTGTGATTAGTCAACTATGACCATAATATTACCGAACTCCAAATACACACGCACACACGCACATCCACCCACTGAACCCCCCCCCCATACACACACACGCACGCACACACTAATAAAAATACCGGTTTTCGTATACGACAGGCACGGCAACCATTCGGTGGGCTAAATTTATGTTTTGTTACCTCATTCATAGGAAATAATTAATTCGTGATTATGAAATGGCAACGTTAGTGTGTGGAGGCAAAAAAAGTAGAGAGAGAGAGAGAGAGAGAGAGAGAGAGATACAAGTGTTGCTGTTACGGCCACTTTTGTGAACAAGGTAGGCTAAATGGGCCAAGCGACCTCCAAAGGTAATGAGGCGAAGTGAAAGATGAAACACCCTTCTGATATAGACCGGTTGGGATTTGAACCCAGGTACTATATATATGTGGCCAACCGCACTACTATTTAGGCCATGGAGACGCCATAGATAGATAGATAGATAGATAGATAGATAGATAGATAGATAGATAGATAGATAGATAGATAGATAGACAGATAGATAGATATCAGGGAACGTATTTGTAATTTACAATATCCTGATAAATATGTTTTCTCTAATCCTTCATTAAGATGTATAGGAAAAATAACGATATATACTGCTCAAACGAATCTATTTGCTTTATGAAATTACACCATTTTCGGTGTTTTGAGTGACCAGTAACATTCTATCACTTCCTTTCTCTCCAATTTACTATTCATGAAGCATTCCTTAATATCTTCATAACATGAATGTATTTTATATGCACGTGGCTGATTTCTTGTTTGTCTGGGTTTGTGTGTGTGTGTGTGTGTGTTGTATGTATGTATGTATGTATGTATGTATGTATGTATGTATGTATGTATGTATATATATATATATATATATATATATATATATATATATTCACTCATTCTAATTGCAGACCAGATAATAACAAGAGACCATCTTCAGAAACATCACTACCGGCCAACAAAGACCACTCGGCAGTGTTATGTCCTCGATGTTTTCGTCCATTGTCGGCCAATTTCAGCAACTTTGACAGCGCCCCCTTCCACGAACACTCCTATCTGTTAATGTGTCGTAACATGGGCAAACGAGAGGAGATGGAAAGGATAGCGGCAAAGTTCGGGATCCGAGGCAGCACCTTCCAGCCATCAACGAGGCCGAACAAGTCGACCATTCTCCACCCAGGAGGCAGTTATTTCGGCTACAGTAACGCCAGATCGCTGACAAGACAGCCTCGTTCAATGGACAGCGCTCTGAAGAGACAATCGGGAAGGGTGTACATCAGGGAGGCGTCGACGCTGGCGACGAACAGACAGGACGATGGCCGGCGAACGAACAATCAGGTTGGCCATCCGAAGAATGGCCGATCCACGGATGCGGGGGGTGAAATTGCTGTGGCGTCAAATCCTGAAGGCTATCCGGAACACAAGGGCAATCAGCCGGTGACTGGCAGGAAGTGTACCTGCACGTCGGGATACGTTTACGACAAGACCGACTTCGCTGATAGGACGGGACTGTGCAGCGGCCATTTCTGTGATTTCAGCCACGCGTCGCCGGTTCCCGTCTACATATCGCCGAAATTCATGATGCAGAATCCCCGGGAACGGAAGAAAGTCAACTCTCGACGCCACCTATCACCCGCTGGTGATCAGGCCGACAACGTGAAGCGCCCTCTTTCGGTTACCCGGCACAAGAAGGTGCCGCCGATCAACTCGCAAGCTGGCGCCGTCTACATCAACAAGGATGCTGGCACCGTTCAGGACAATAAGAAATCATCGACTATCAGTGTCAACAAAACGACGATGGATATTTATCTGCCTCAACTTTGTATGTCACAAGACAGTGATGAGGAAAGTGTGTGTTGACCAGAACAATACAGACAGAACAGAAAGTGAACAAGACACAAACGAGAAGTGCGACTCCGAATCCTTGCAATTGTCAAGTCACACTTCCTGGATATCGTAGATTAGGCCTCCTTAGAAACCAATTATTGGTTCGCGTATTCGTAATTTTATGATTATCTCCAACTAAAGATTATATGTTTCTGTGTGTCTCTGGTTCTTGTCAACAAACCGTCATACTGTCAGGATGTATATCTTAATAATACATTAATGATGATGATAATAGTGACGACAATGATGATGATGACAACAAAAATAATAATAACATATACATTGCATCAAGATTAGCAAGTGTTTTACAAAGATAATAATGAAGTTAATAAAAAGTATTAAATATTTACAGAGAATTTGCTGAATAGATTATTTTATAAAAGAAAAAACACGAAAGAGGTCAAAGTGAGTTATTGTCCACTATTGTCTAACATTTTTAATCATATCCAGTTTAATATTCTTCTGTCAGGGCGAGATAGACTGTTGTGACTAACAAAGGTATTGAGACAAATTTTTGGCTTGTCTTAGAATTTCAAACCATAAGTGGATTTCGTGTCACATTCGATTCGCGTAATGCAGCAGACGATCTGTGAATATATTATGTTTATAGATAATCATTGATCTAAATGGAGATAATGCTGGAAATAATAATAGAAATAAGCTTAATCACTAGGTGTCGCGATATAGCGGATGTCAAGAACGTTCGTTATCTTGACACCACATTAGCCAAATAGTGTAACTTTCATTAAAAAAACTACAATTTCATACAGACTACTGGTTGGTGGTTGGAGAGCGGCGTCTTATTGAATGAATCATTTAGTTTTTATTTAGCCGCCGCCCTGTTCACGCCCTAAAGAAATTAGATAACTGATTAAACATCGCATAGACACAGAACATATCAGTTGCTTTAGGGAAACATCCTGCAATCCTGTGTTATAACACTTCATTGCTGGGGCACTTCTAATGATCAGTTGTAGTATCCCAATAGGTTAGGTATTAGGAATGGTCAAGTTGATCTAATTCGAGGATGGTAGTTAAATGATGTTCTCCCGATAGCAATAAAGTAAATTATTAAAGCCTAGTATTTCAAGTATTTCACCTTCAGATCAACTAAATATTACTGTATCCTCCCGCTTGACGTTGTAGGTGACAAAGGGGGGAGTTATAAATGATCTTCCGGCCGCCATTAGTTATGAAACGGTAATCGCTTATTTCTAGAACTCTTAAAAAGGTGGTGTTTCCTAGAGTACTCAGTTGTTGACGTTGCAAAGTCAACACTTTTAAATAAGGGCTCTGCCAATATAATGAGGTCTCGAAGGAAATCTCGAAGGGAAATCTCGAAGTCTGTTGTTATAATATCCTAAAGTTCAGTTCCTGTCGTTGATATTCTCAGCTTACTAAACAAACTTCTAACACAGTAAGTTCTATTTCACATCAGGCATACATTATATTTATTACATCCCATCTGTGTGTCACTATGTTGTTTGTTCTTCCATGGTAATAAACTTATGATTAATTATTCAATTACAGCCATTTTCAATCATGTCACTGATCATCTATTGTCAAGTTTAATATCATATTTTGTTTTATACAAACATACACCATGATCATGTGCATAAATATGTCGCAATAAGAACACATATGTTAACGTGTGTTTCTCAACGTGTTTCTGGACAATTCAATGTACAGCGTACTACAAACGTTAACAAATAGCTCAAAATTAAGGACAGCCAATAATATCTCATAGAAAATAAATATAAATGAACCCGCTTTTTGTTTACTTATCAAGGACAGCAATTAATACTGTTTTTTTTTAAATTCTCAGTCCTGATCATGTTGCGAATAAAATGCACATTTTAAAGATTTATCCTTAAAATATTTAATAACGAAGAAAACTGAAAATACACTAAAGAACGAGAAGTTTTTAAACTCGCTTCATAAATTGCATATTCAAATGAAAGAACTTTGTGGAAAACATAGAAGAAAAAAAGTTGGAAATTTACTCTATAAAATGTATATTCATATCTCTTAAAGAAAACCATCAGCTATGTCAGTATTATTATCAAATGAAGGAACTCGGGATGATAGTCAGTATCGCTCAACAAAAATATTTTCTTTTGCATTATGATGACAGTACACTATCATAATGTAATAATGTAAATATAAACGAGTAACCAAACTTTCTTAGTGTCTGATTATCACTTTTACATTAACTGCGTCTGTAATTAACCCGAGATATAACTCATATTAACATTAATTCTGCCAACATTTGATGCTATATCTGATTATAATGATTAGATAACATATAGCTGACAATATGATAAGATAAAGTATTTGAAGATACTTTTATCAGTTTAATTCGATTAATAGAAAAATAGCCTAAAATAAGATTATAACGCGAGAGTGAGAGAATGATGCGAGTCAATACTGAATTATAGTAAACCAAGGTACATTATTATATGAAGTTATACCAGCTCTAAATCTGTATGCGTGTGTATATTTGTGTGCCAGTGAGCGAGCGAGTGAGCGTGCCAGTGAGTGTGCGACCGAGCGAGTGAGTGAGGAACTGTTCTTTCCATTAAATGCACATGATCTTAACATGTAAATAAGTGTTTTAGAGCAAAGAGAAAATAAATATACATTGTGATTGGTTGAATTTGTGTATATGCGTGTGTGTGTGTGTTTTTAGGGTACATATAAAGAGGCAACAGGCACAGAGCATCAACATATCTAAACATCCTTCGAGACCTACCCCCATAAATCTAAATACAAATACAACTATGCATACATTAATCTAAAAATAAAATGTTCCATACCTCCACATATTGATAGATGTGTGCGTATACCTAAGCATGTGTCTGGGCTACTCATCAGCCTGTGGGAACCAGCTAATTCGCTTTTCGTACGTAACAAATGTGTCACGCCCACAGGAAAGCGGCTACATGCAGGCTACGCACAAAAAGCGGAAGCACGTAAAAACATACCATTTGATACCACAGCTCGCAGCAAACAACACGTGCGTGTGATTCATTGGTGACTTACTACATACAAAGACGATTTATAACAATACCTGATTGTCACGGACAGATCCCTTCATTAACATGACGCCTAATGGCACTGGTTCATTCTGCGCTGCTTTCGGCTGCAGTAACAGAAAAAGTATGCACAAATAAAGACATCACCGAAAGGAAATGAAAGCTAGTGTAAAAATTTGATATGATCTGGCTTTTTTAAAATAAACTTAATAAAGGATATTTAAAAAATAAGCATAACAATTTGAAGTAGACCGCCCCTATTTGACATGACCCATTCAGTAGGCCCAAGCAGGATTTATCAAGATCTATATTTGTTTCAGACAAAATCTAATTAAATTTTATTGAACAATATCAACCTATTAATCACAAAATGGGTATGTAATATATACATAAGCTTACAGTTACATGTACTAGAGCCACTGAAGATGTTATGGGCGGGAGGTATATTTTACTTTATTATTGTTAATAATATATTTGGACTTCTAAAATTACACTACTATAATTTTTCCCTAATTACAATAATTATAAGTAGCTGAGTATTGACATGATCACCTGCATCCATATTTATTTTTAAACGTAAGCAATTGGTACTTATTGATATATAAGGACTTCTATTTATAATTTAAATGTTATGAAATTAATTATTAAATACCTCAACTGGTGGTAGAAACATTAATTTTGTTATTTTTTCTATTGACAGAAGTAAAAGATGGGTTATTAATTGTTGTCGTTCAGATATATGATGAGGAAAGATTTAAATTACTTGAATACTAATTTTAGAATGTATATGATATGCATTTCACTGAAACGGAATTCATGAACCAGACAACTTATCTAGAATGCTATTCCAACTATTTTTGATGTACCAAATCCACCGCATGCATCTACTGAAATCAAAGAGGAAGGTATTAACAAATAGAAGACCTATACAGGAGACAGGGCCAGCTGTGATGGTAATTAATATTTATAAATAATAATGGTGAAAATTGGTATTATAAAATTAATTAAATAAGAAACAAGGCATCAAACCCATGAAATTTTGTCAGCCCATTTCATATCTTAATACAAAAAAGGATTACCAGTACCTGAATTAGTACTTGAATGTTCAGCTCATGAAGAGAAGTATACCAATTAAAGCATTTTATTTGGTATACTTCTCTTCATAGCTTAAATGCATATCAAATCAAATTCTTTAACCAACTTGAAAAAAGGAAAACATGTGTTTACACATTGTGTGTGCACTTGGTTCAAGTCATTATTTTACAAGGTATTGTTCTCTTTCAGTCCTTGAAGTTCTATGTAAACAGGCCAATCTCTTGGTTACAGATTTACTGGTGTTATCTGTTACAGTAGTCAATGCATGTGTCTATTACATCTCTGGGTATATTCTGTCTAACTTTAAACAGTTCACTGATCTGGACTAAATGTCATATTTTTGTAGTAGTGGTTGTTTAGAGCTGGAAGCAATTTGGGTTATTCTGTCCATTTGATAACAATTAAATGACTGATTGTAACTATAGATTTGATGCTGCTTATTGTATGAAAGTACTAATTTCTCTATCTCTAACATGTTAACGCAAACATAAACATTGTTAATATTCCATGTATATTCTTTGTTCTCAGCTGGGCAGGCTTGTATTGCATGGTCTATATTATTGAGGTGTAGACTTTAAATGAACTTATAATTTGTTTAGTTAATATATGATAAACGGACATGATGAATATATGGTGAATTGTGTTATGGTTGCATTATAATAGCTGTATATATCATTATATGTATATATCCAAATAAATAAAAATTTATGGTATGTCTATGATAAACTGACATGATGAAAGTATGTTTGTATGCATATACCTCATATATACCTAACTGTTTTCACTAAAAAAACCTACGCCTTCCACACACAAAGCTGTGAAATAACCTAAACCACGTTCAATTATTTTCTGATCAGTTGTCAAGTGATCGCAAATTGTAGGCTATGAATTAATTAAGTGACTGGGTTGTGAAATCACTTAATTCTTTATTTACAGTTTCAGAGCTTCGGGTTTTTTTCGACATCATGTGTGCACAATTAAAGTGTTAATTAATCAAATAGTATGTGATCATGTAACATATATTACTAGTATTGGCAATTCATTTCAACCATGCGCACACATGTACACGATCACATGTGGACAACCAGAGAGCTTTTGTTTATCAGAGAAATACTTCCGGTCGCTGGAGGCGCCACTGGTTCAAAATTCAACATGGCGCGGCAAGAGTAACGCCTCTATATTTAAGCTCTCTGCTACATACATATCATAACTACTTTTGACACCACAGTTTACATTCAACAGTAATTTTCTGTAGTCCAAAAGAAACCTGCATATAAAACATTTCAACACCTCAGATGCTAACCTCAGCTTTATTCTGGATTCGAATAACTAAATAAATCCTACCAATATGAACCATGTATATCGATACACGTCCGACTAGTCTGGCGTCGAAGTTCTTCTCTAACCTAAGGTTTTGTTGTTCGGGGAGAATCCCCAGGCTGTCGCTTATTCGGCACAGCCTCTATGTTGGAGTGGTTGAGAAATATCCTCCCCCACCACTCACAGGGGAGCAGTACGGAAAGATGGAGCCGAAATACCCTGAGGGTGGTCACTGCCAGAGTGTTTTACGTCCTCAAAGGGTCTTTAACGTCCCCCTTTATTTTAAATAATTCAGTGGAGACGGCAGCGCCATTTAACGTGGTCAGCCACCCACATGTAGTGAGCCGAGAAATTAATCCCTGGAAAAGTTTCAGACCTCTTACGGGGTTCGAACCTGCGACCGTTGGCACCAAGTGCCGATGCTTAACCGCTAGGCCACCGGAGCTCACTTAACTAACCTAAGTGAAAAGTTAGGCCTTTTATAGACCCTCAGCGTGTTAACAAACATTACAGTTCGTTGACCACGTGAGACAATGTACACTAACTCAGTATGGAATCAATGAAGTGGTTTAGCTAAAATAAAAACAAAGTAGCAGTACTGCACAATGGATTATTACTGAACTAGAAGGAAATATCGTCTCAAACCCGAGTAAATACTATGATTTACTCGAACCTAACAGCTAATCCTCATACTTTTCCGTTCATAACTAAGCGAACGTTCATTCACGCCTAATTTAGCGTCCCTAAGTATATGCAATTATATAGTCATCCAGCTTGTAATTAACCCAGGTTTTCTTTTAACTAAAATGTTTGGTTTATAGCTTCAAGCCCTAGCAGGCCGATCATATTAAAATACTTTCATATTAATTCACCGTTTAATAATTTGCTAAAATTGTAAAATATAGTAATTAAATATGATTTTGGGAGGTTTTGAAGGGCGTGAAATATTTGATAATTAAGATATCTTGCTTATATAAGCTTATTTCACGTACTAATCTCAGACACCCCCCGTACAAATATAAATGGACAAATCAGGCATCCATTCTTCTTGGAATAGAATAGATTTATTCAGTTCACATAAACAAATAGTACAATAAATTATATATTTATGATACAATGAAAACTCAGGCACCAGGATAGTTATTGTTGTTTTCCACCGACCCTCCTCACCAAAAAAAATTATTAATTAATGTTTGAAACCAGAGCGGATGCTGAACCCAGAAAGAAGACATGACCAAAAATTAAATTCCAATTATAATAATAGTTAACTAGACCACCAGGAAAAAGAGTTGAACCTCATTTTTAATAAGTAAAATTAGGTTTATGAGACAAAATTATATTTAGGCTAGACTGCTTCTTAAAACGTATATGTTATTTCACTTTTCTATTAGATACACTCCTTTTTGGAGGACATCAACTTTGTGCGCTCTAGTAAAAGTTCAGATTGTTTGACGAGTGGAAATTTTGTTAAACTACGATTTTTGTGGGAGAATTTAATTAAGAACCAAAGAAAGAGTTCGACCTCAGGATAAAATTGCGTGACAGGTTGGATTGTTTTCTGAATAGTTTGACTGTGATATTAAT
The DNA here is from genome assembly GCA_025642065.1 of Paralvinella palmiformis. NCBI lineage: Eukaryota > Metazoa > Annelida > Polychaeta > Terebellida > Alvinellidae > Paralvinella > Paralvinella palmiformis. Next base: position 387,494 of record JAODUP010000011.1, on the reverse strand, counting down.
CATTACACTAGCAATATTAAAGTGGCTCCATTTTTATTGTAAGGTTCTCTGGTGAGTCGTCCAGACGTTACGACCGTAAATAATTAAGTTTGTATATAGCTGTGTGGATTTTGATTGAGTTTATATTAACCCCACCCTCCTTGCTCTCTCTCTCTCTCTCTCTCTTCTCTCTCTATATATATATATATATATATATATATATATATCAACCATAAGCCTATAGTATAGACTATATACTTACCTAACTGTACGGACTATATTATAACGCTATGTTAAAACTTCTGTAGATCCAGTATTTATCAACGTGAACGAATGAAAATATTAATATGCTCTCTCTCTCTCTCTCTCTCTCTCTTGTGTGTGTGTGTGTGTGTGTGCGTGGCTTCGACGACATGTTGTATAATAATTGTTGTACAATGGTTCTATCTCTACACATTCCTGCAAAATGCATTAAAACTTGGTGCATCGGCTTTTAACTGCGCTTTACAGGGGGGAAATGTGGTGCCAGTTTTCTGGGTTTCACTTCCGGGTGATATCCAGGTTCCAAATAAATTTATTTGTCAGCGGCAGTATTTTGGGTAAACATCATTTCTCTTCATTAACTGGTTCTTTCAAACAAATAAGGTATAGTATTTATCTTAATTGGGGTGCCATTGAAACCCAGAAATTATTAAGCCCTCAAATAAACTGGTAAATGTAACATATTCAGCCAGATACGTGAACTGGTTCGGTACTCTCACTGTCAGACTTTGTTTCTAATTGTCACAATTTGTAAATATAGATCTATAGCCTGTCATGCGGTCCGATTTGTTATACACTTAACTTTCTTGACTGTGGTATATATTATTAAATGAATGTAGAATGTATTCAGTTAACTGACAAAGTAATCACACTGCCACTCAACTGGTTTATCTTCAATTATTTTATGCCTCACCCAAATATCAACTAAAAGACGTTCATTCATTCGTGTGATATTACACTTGAGTAAACTAGGTTTTTGTGACCCTTTGAGGTGATATTGGAAAATATGAATTACATAGACATAGTTGAGATTTTTATATTCACATTATACCCATATAAAAAATGTCATTCTTAAATTGGAGCCATACAATTCAGGGTGAGGGAAAAGTCAGGGATTTTGGGCTGGGTCTGGGAAACTTGGATATTTGAGAAAAGTCATGGAAATGTAGTAAAATCCTTTTAAAGTCAGGAAAATTTCCCTTTTTCATGTCTTAAGTGTAATGCCACAGACATGAATGTCTTCTGTGAAATGATATCATGAAACAAAAATAATGATGATCTCACAAGGTTAGTACAAACATAATCTGTTAAAATCTAGATACTGTGCATTCTTGACAGTTATAATTACTTATTGTATTCAGTTATGTTATATCTGTAGCAGATATCATGTTTATTTAGTGAGCATGATCAGGGAAAAAGAAGCTATCAGTCAGTGAAAATTCTGGGTATTTTGAAAATTTTGTGAGTGGCAACTCTGATTCATGCTCTTAAAATTGGATTTTTTTCCCAAGGAAATTATATGTATAATCTACCATCATAACTATGACCATTGAGTAAAAGATACCATTTATTTACAGTTAATACCCAAATAAAGCAACACACATAGCTTCTATATTTTATTTATTTGGTTAGATAATATTAGTTTTAGTTTTCTTGTTTAATTTGAATTCATGTAGAAAGGTGGTGTATGTGCCAGGTAATGTAATGAATTAATTTATTTTTTCAGATCACAATGGGTTGACTGTTGTATCATTAAAGTAATTTATCTATGCATCAGATTCTGTACTTTAAAGAAAAGGCCACTTGTGTGCCAGAAAAGTATACCAGCCATGAGCCAAATTGTGCAGAAGGCGCTCGACTTTTTGAGGCCACATCGCTCACATCGCCTCTATCCCCTGTGCTTTGTATCAGAAAATACACGCACTTGTGCTAAACGCATATTTGACTGTTTGTCAGTTGAAGGCGAACTGTCGGCTGCAGACATTGAAGAAATCAAGAAGCTGATCGATGAAAGTCCAAAGACAGATTCTAGAAATATATTCTGCGTTGTCAACTGGGATGGGTTTACATTGTTACAAAGAGCAGTGATAGGAAATCACATGTCTGTTGTGAAGATGCTGATTAAGAAAGGATGTGATGTAAATGCAGGAATATGTAGTATGCCTCTGCACTTAGCGTGTAAGCTAGGTCACGTTCATGTAGCACAGCTTCTTTTAACGTATGGTGCCCGAGCAGATATAGAATGCACTGCTTGCTACCCAGAAGAACACAAGCTGAAGACCTATCCTGATCAGATATACTGTCTTGCATACCAACCCGTGTTTACGCCTGTGATGTATGCACTTTGTGGAGATCACGAACAAGTCCTACGCCTTTTGCTTCACCACGAAAACTCCAGACACATGGTAAAAACAGACTTTCTTCTTCATGAGGCCTGTAAAATGGGGGCACAGGAATGTTCTCGATATCTGCTCCAACGGTATTCAGAACAGATGTTCCAAGAAAACACGGAGGGTAAGACCCCACTCCAAATTAGTCTGGTCACCGATGCTGAAAGTGCCATGTTTCTTATGGACAATGGTGCTGAATTAAAAGATTCAGTCTTTCTGACTGATTATGGATCAACACTTCATGAATTGTACAAGTCAAAGATGACTCTTGGCCTGGTAAAAGCCACAAAATTTGCGCTTGAGCATGGATTTCGATCTCATATCAATGTCCGTGACCAAGAAGGTAACACAGCTCTGTATGTTCTTTTGAGACACGTAGGAAGAACGGTGAAAAGCAACATACAGTCAGAGTACGACATGGAGCTGCAGGAATGCATCAAGCTACTCCTCATTCATGGAGCCAACCCAAACATTGCTAATCACGTAGGAGAGAGTGCACTGCACGGTGTGCTGGCTGATAATGCGGCCAGACCATTGTACGTCAGTCGTCATGGCCAGGTCAGGCGACTGAAGCCCATTCTGCAGGAGATATGTAAAGTGGTCGACATCTTACTTATCCATGGAGCAGATCCCACTCAGAGGGCTTCGCCGATGTTTGTCTCACCTCTCTACTATGCAATACGTATCTTTCAGTCATTACAGCCTGATATGTTTATTGTTGTAAAGACCGCCTTGAAGCAGCTGCTGATGTTGCTTTGTCAGGAGAATTGTAACATCAACATGGCTGATTCATACGGCCTCACACCGTTCGTGCTGCTCCTTCACACTGCTTATAAGTGGATCTCGCTGAACTCCACGAACTCCAACTTCAGCAAAACGATTCTTCCATTTATTGGTGATATGCTCCACCACTTCCTGAAGCGTGGCCTTGAGCCAAATGCACAGCTGTCCTACTGGACACGCCGCATGGATGAGGCCATTGAGTCCAACTACTTCAAGGAGATCATTCTCTTTCTGAACCTGAAAGTGGAGGATGACCCACTGTTCTTTGATCATATTCACATGTTTCTTATTAAGCTGATGCAAAGGGGTGGTGATCCGAACACGCTAACATTCACACCAACCTATGGTACACCATACACCTTGATGAACGAGGCTCCTAATGCCTCTGTCACTTTTCTGCTCACCAAGGCCTTGTTCCTGCAACCAGAATCCAACCTGCTTCCCATTCTTGAGATCATCTTGCTGTTCCACAAGACGCTTATCCAGCACAAGTGTTTGGAGTTTGTTGAAAGCATCCTACACTTCGTTAGCACAGACTTCAAAAGCCTTACTTTGTGTGCCGGGGCCAAGAAAGCCCTTCAGGCTTTGGCAACAACACCTCGCAGTCTGAAGGATCTGAGCCGTATAGCAATCACGACGAACCTGGAGTGGCGCCTCACGAAGCGTGTACCACGTCTACCACTGCCCAAAGTGCTGCAATATTATGTAATTAATTTAGATATGTAGTTTTCTGCAGTAGAGAGGTATTGCTTTAGGTCTGTGTGCCTAAATTATGTGTTAGGCCAGAAATGTGTTATATTTACATGGGAGAATGTCTCTTAATCATGAGTCTAAAATCATTTGGCTTAAGTTATTGCACTGTATGGGTAAACATTTCATAACCGTTCCAAGTTATTGTTACACTGTGACAATTACTGTACTCCTATAACTATTTAAAGGTGGTGCTTATCTTTGTGTGCGGCCACCACAAAAGGAATTGGTTTATTTTTACACGACTACTTAGTCCACAAAGTGGTATTATTGTGTGTATTTACCTAACTCATGATACATGTGTATGCCATAAGTACCTGAAAGTATGTTACAGGCAGGATAGTATCTTCACATGTAAATGTCAGAATCAAAATGTCTTCTGGCTGATATGATTATTCTTGTGAACATCTTTGTCCTATACTGGAAACCTTTACCATTTTGGGGAAGGGGTCATCCTCTTCCCCGACAAACATTGACATCAGAAGTAAACTGTCTTCTCTTATGTCAGTAATTAATATTTATACTGGAAGTGTTTTTCTCACACAATCCAACATATGCTTCATGAATATTGAAATAGGTCCAATGATAAGTATGTTAAGAGCTGCTTTCTGGACAGTGAGTACCTAGTCAGCTCTTTCCTACAGTTTTCATGTTATATATATATATATATATATATATATATATGTAACTAAAATATGATATTAGTCGTGTGTTTGATGTCTCAAGGAGACTGATTTATGTATTGTTTATACAAAGTGAAGCCATTTTGGTGAGGGAAGAATGCTTCCAATTTTTCAATATATTCGTTGTTGTTATCAAGTGGTCTTTTGTGTTCAGGAACATGGTTCCCATTTATTTAAAAAACAACAGGTCTAGTTAATAGCTATGCACGTTCCTGTGAAGTATTTCTTATCTAATACGTGTTCATGTGATTTGCAAATGGTATGTGCTTATCATGTTTTAAGCATTTACGTATGAAAAATGTGGTACGTATCTGATGCCTTGAACAATATGGCGTATGGTGAGCTAATTATTTTTTCAGACGTCATCATGAAATATCTGTTAGGATTGGTACATTTATCAAAAACCCGATTATAATTATGATTGGATGCTACAGATAAAAGTCAGGCTCCACATAACTTATTCTCATTAGTGGCTTTGAGATTATGGAAAGTTTTCAGATGATGAGGTTTATAGGTGAAAGCATCCCTTATCAGTGTTCTTGGTTTTGTTATTTCAAAATGCTAAAACAGATATCTAGTAGATGTGGTGTGTATTAGAACTATAATACATGATCTTACCTAGACTGGACTAAATTAATAATCTTATTTTTATATCAAATTGCCGTAAACTATTTCAAAACACAGGTGTGTGAGACATACCCTGTATCTTTATTATGTGTATGTGGGGGTGAGATTAAGAAAATACTAGTTGGTTAAACCGTGCAACCACAAGTTCAATCTTTCAGTAAAGCTTTCACTTCAGCAGAATCCACATATCTGGATCAGATAGTTTTTGGCTATTTAGTAAGAATTCTGCATTCTCACTTTTCAATGTAACTTCAGTAATTCTCATTTGAACTTTAGATGACGTGGGAATTGAGATTCCACTTTATTAGAGTACTGTACTAAAACCTCCTATCACCCATGTTTGTGGGATGCTTTCCTACATCGTCACCCTTCTCCAGTTCGGGATGCAACCAGTGCCTGGACTAAAGAAACCACTAAATTTGTCAGTCTTGTAGCAATAGTGCTTTATTGGTAATTTAATCAAATTTATTTTGTTTCAATTTCTGCTATCTTGTAGAATTATGTGTGTCTGTGTATATATATATATATATATATATATGCATGCATGTTTGTGTGTGTGTGGAGAGAGAGTTTCCATAATTATCAGCCGTCTTAAACGTTTTGCTGAATTTATTTCACTCTGTGATAGAGGTTCTGTGCCATTTCTTTGCTCACTTTGATGTTTTCTGAGCCGTCAAGTTTTTGTTTTGTTTTTGGCTTGTCAAAGCTAAGCCTTTTATCGTTATTAGGATATATATATAACATACTCTGATGTTTATGCAGTCAACTGCTACTAGATGTTCCCGTATTATTGATGGTGTCTGCTGCCTCATTATTAGTTCGATGTTAGAATGCCATCATATATTGTTCCCATTCTAGTCAGTGTATGCATGTATGTCATTTAACAGTAACAAAGCAATTTGATGTGCATCACATATTTTTTCTTTTCCTGGTGCAGTGAGTGCACTAGAGATCGATTAAAGACATGCTAAATTACATAATCTGTAAAAGAAATTATTACTCGGTTAGTGACCAGTCTATTTGTACATTAATTATATATTACTGGTGTAGACTGTATATATATCCTTTGCTATAGTTTTTGTCTTTCCAGCTAAGGTACATCATACAATGTCTCTTTGCTAATCGGCATCACTGATGACCAATGCACATCACTGCAAACCTCCACATGTCTAAAACAGCCTAAAGATTTACCAATATGATCGAATATACACACAACTACATACCCGACATGCCTAGATGTACATTATTACCTTGCTGCTCATACCACGGTGTCGTGTCCTAGTCATTTATTTGGCATTTTGTTTACACTTTGTCTGATTATTCGCCTATAATACATATTTGTGTGTGTATTTTTTTTGTTTTCAGTTTTTGTGTTGGATAAAGTGTGAATACTTCATTTTTTGACTGTAGCCAGTGTCAGGATTCCTCACCTTTGGTTGTTACAATTAAGTCAGTGATTGGTCCGCTTTAGCTGTGTTCATCCCCCATTATGTTTCTGCCTGATTATATTGTAGTTGTGCCATAGTTGCTGTGGTTGAGCCAGTTTATGTTACACACTTGTCACTGACTGTGTTTTTGTTTTAGGTAGTTTCCAAAAGTAGTGCTGTACTGTATATTTCTTAAACACGTCTTCCTGCGGTCTTTATTCTCTGAAATAGTGTACAGATTATGTCGTGGTTTGTCACAAGTATGCTGTGCTCTTGACTTCGATGTGGAATCATGTGTGAAATGATGTCTCCTATTGAAAATTTGCATGGAGTTTGTGTATATATATATATATATAAATTTTATTTTTTGTGATCGCTAAAAGGTGTACTAGGTCAACAGTAAGTGTTTAACAAGGAGAGAATAATGATTTTGGAAGTGATGGTTTACTTAAGAGACATTTTGGTGACTAAAGGAATAATATTAATTTTCTCCTATCTGTGTGCTGTTAATTTTTTGAGGTAATTATCTTTGTGCTGTTGATTGGGTGTTTGAGTAAAGAACTGTAACTTGTTTCTGTGCCCGTCATCGTTTCTGCATATTCTGCTCTGTCAGCGTACAACATATTCCAGCTGTGACAGTTCAAGATTCCAGTGAACTTTGCACACAAGTGTAGAAACAAACGAATATTTTGTGGTCATGTACTTTATGGGTTGGTTGTGTATTGCAGAAATGATCACAGTTTTGGTGCAGTGTGGGATTTCTTGATGTTGACAGAAATCTAATAAATTGAATCGGAAACGTGGACATACTGTTTGTATGTTGGTAATTGTGGTATTAATGATGAACATCAAGATTTATAGCAAGCATCAAAAATATAAGAATGTGGAATTCACAGAGTGCTCATGTCAGAAATTCAGAAACAGTTATCTGAATAAAATGCAAGATTAACCATTTTAAATCAGTCAAAATATTACACACGTGTGAGTGTGTGCATGCAAAAGCCTCTTTAAAAAAATTATTTAATCTGTTTGCACACATTTCTTAAAGATCTGTAATTAAGATTTTGCAGCATAATATTATTTACCAAATGTTCTTTACCAGTCCTGCCTTACTTTGTAACCATTATCATATACTTGCTTAAATTAAACATAACCAAAGATGCTGGAAAATATAGGCAGCTTGGTGAATGTGCCAAAAGAAAGAACATCTATAATGAGTTGTATTTGATTCACATACTTCAAACATAAGAAATGCCATCTACTGGCAATAATTAATGTTGTTATTTACACACCAGTTACCTGGATCATGACCACAAATATAAATCCACGGAGTGGCAAAATAACATAATTTTATGCATATAAACAATAAACTACTGTAAAATGTAAGGCAGTCACAATCTTGCTTCACTAATACGGTTAACAAACATCCTGTATGTTAACAAAACAAGTCTAATATGTACACTTAATTTCTCAATATACTTGTCTTGCTAACAAGTTGTGTAACATAATATGCATTTTGAATAAATATTACAATGTCATTTCATGATACCAAGCGTTGGAGAATGTTTAAGTCAGTTACGTCGTAAAACAAGTTCTTTTCTAAAAACAAGCAGATGATCCAAAATAACAACATATTAAGAGGTCCTTAAAGTGAATTTGCTGTTTATTATATGACAACCTTTATACCGCGAAAATAAAGGGGAAAAACGATATTCATGAATTTGTGGTACCACGTATAATTCATACTTTGAAGTATAAAATGCAAGGCCCCCAATAGTTATTATCAATGGGTATAAGTGCATGCTAATTCACCATAAACCAAAAACAAAACATTTTGTGGATTTAATTCCATGTCTCATGCCAGCCAGTGATTTTAAATGTGTAGCTTTTCAATTCATGAAGTTTTCACATTATCTTTAACATAATTTCCGGTTTTTGTTATTTATGTAGTATTAAACATAACTTAAATATGGCTTAAGGTGAATAAAATTCAAGCTGATAGTTTGCTCTAGTAAAAATTAAGACAGTTCCCACTATTACGATACAAGTAAATGTCTAGATTTTGATCAATAACCAAAAACATTAAAAAAAGGGGGAAATTTTCCTAAATTTGCTATCAAAGTGGAAAACAAAGGTGCACACTGCAATGTGTTATAACCTTATAGATACAATTACACTAAAGACCAGGATACGTAATGTGTGGAACACTCTGTGGTAAATTGAATCAGATAAATGACTAGAATTAGCATGTACACAGCTGGCCACGTCATTCCACTTTATGCTATTGATTTAAACATTGCATACTTTATGAATAGCATCACTCTATCACAGTTAGAATACATCACATCCTTTAAAATATCATAAAAATGTACCAAACATAAGCAGCACACATAAACAACAGACATGCTGGTCCTCAGTTAGATGCAAACTTGATCCGACCAAATCATGTCGTTGCCTTAAACCAGCTACACTTAATGTAATCCAGATTGGCAGTGCATGAACCAGACTCTGAAAATATGACAGAAAACAGGTATAAAGATATGATAAAATAACATCGTAGATATAGCTAATCTGAGTAACACAAATGTCAAAATATTTTGCGGCCTCAGTTGACATTATATCATTGCATACCTGACTCATCTTGTTTGTTTACATGCTGGGACTTAACAACCTCTGACAAATACTGGAATCCAAAACAAAACTTATAATACAAACATGATTTTACCAAGAATATGGAATAACTATTAAACACAAATAGACATATAAGTAATATCCACAAAAATATATAACAAACGCAATGAGGAATATTTATTGTGGGAAAGGTTTTTAAATTGTAATGCTAAAAATCAACTTTGCGGTAATGTGAAGTGCTCAGCAATCATTTCAATCACTGGTTAACTAGATAAATCAGTCATAAGGAAGCTCCTTTAATATCTCCCCCAAATCTCAAATGAATCAGATTGTGGTAAAGTGATAGTAGAGTGATTACAGAATTTACTGGGATGTTTTCTTGAGGAAATATCAATGTAATATGTCTGAATTATAACCATCACCAAAGTGTTCACTCATTTACTTTATTTAACAGTTGGTCATTTAACCTAAAACACATAGGGTGCCGTTTGTTTTTTAATTTATCAAGTGCCATTTGTTCGAGATCTATTTTCATTCCCATTTTTGTAATGCCATAACCAATTTCTTTTAATGACATTCCAGGACCCACTAACTCAGAGATATTTTCTCAGCAGTTTTCTAATTACAACTTATGATCTTCAACAAGTATTCAACATTCATGCAGCAAAAGCTTACCAATTCAAGGTTTGTTTTAATGACTACAGTCATCAGTGTGTCCAATCAATGGCCTATTTATTTCCTTAGAAACAGGCCTGAGTTACCAAATTAACTTTTGTTTTACATAGGACTACAGTAAAATTATACTTGATGCGTAAACAAAGTATGCTGGAAACATCATGTTTAACAAAGCATAATGTTAAATCAATAAAGTGGTCTTACAACAATAACAAATGATAGTTAGTTTACAGTAAAACTACAATTTGACACACTTAAAAATTAGATAAACTAAAGAATGGATAATATTTTTATTTTCAAAAATATTTATATATTTTGACATTGACAAAGGCCCAGAGATCATGATGGACAAAAAGGAATTTCAACATAATGTCATTAGCAATAATCAGCTAAAGCCAAATAAAAATGTATGTGAATAAAATATAAATAGTTATGATGTCAGGGGCCAATTAATCCCAATAAAAAAGAGCTTATTTACAGTTAGATACACAAAAATTAATATATAGCTGGTACAATCACATACACATAAGTCCATTAGTCCCCCTCCACAAACTTAAACATACATACTCATGTAAACCAATAATGTACTGCAGATGGAGTATTTTTCAATAATATTGATAGATTTTACAGTTGGGATATTACTGTAACTATTTCCAACTACATAAATAAATATGTCAATATTGGAACATTGACAGCTGCTATCTTAAGACTATTTTATGACTTTGTATGTTACAGATAACAATGAGCCTGAAATAAAATGAGATGTCAAATGAACTCCAATATTGCAATAAGAGGGTCCTTTAACTGGCTTCTAGCATAAAGGTGTTTAGCTTGATATCATGTCTACCAAGTAGTGTTGGTTAATCAGGTTCAACATCAGATAGTTTACACAAGACAGCTGTGTCAATATTTGTAGATTTTTTTGTATGAAAATATTTCTTGTATGAAACATGAACAAAATGAGCTGTGCTTTCAAAGACTGTGTTTATATAAAGTGTCAGAATGTCCATATCTATTTTTTTTTAAATTCTGTATCAAAAATATATTGTCTCATGGCAATATGGTAGTAATTCCCTTAATATTGATATGCCTGTTCAAACATTCATGGATGTTCGGATGAAAATTATTGCTAAACCACACTAATACTGTGGAAATTAACACCACTTTATTGGCTTTAGTCCAGCAAATAATAAGATATCTATATTACTTAAAGATGAAGCTATTACCTGAATAATATTCACATCCTGACCACAAACATGAAGTTTCCCTAAATCACTAACAGACATTTTACAGAATAGCAGTTTATCATACGGAGAGAGCCACCATTCATCAGTCGTCCTTAAAATAAAATAAAATCATAAATATTTCATAAAGATAATGGACAAAACATCAACAATAATAACAACATGAGAACAGTGATGACTAAAACCATATGATAATTTACTTATCTTGTATCAAACGAGGAAATGAAACAAATATTACATTATAAACATGCTGTCTGCATTAACTAGTAATTAAGATTTCAAGATTATGTTGAATTAATTTGTTTACTTTTTTATTTGGTGCAGGTGTACATTTGTATAACTGGATATAGAAATATGGAGTAGATCTGGTATTACTGGATAAAGGAATAGCAATTCATTGGAAATGACAACATACAGAATAAGGGAGACACTTAACAAAACTGCAAAGATATTTGTGAAGCTCTGATCAAAAGCAATCATCTCAATGTAAGCTGAACAAACAAAGGTTATGCGAAAATCATCGACTGATAGATGATGAGACATGGATGGTTCAATGAACACTGTAAAATAAAAGTCTATCATCTTCATGCAACCATCGTTTAAAAAACTGCTAAAACAGCTTACTTCTACAAAGTAATTAGAAACAAATGCTGTATCAGTTGGTACTGTCATACCTGCTGGAATGTTTCGATTTGGCTTCTTCACAGCCCAAACAGAACTTGTGGAAATACACAAATGACTTCACAGCCAGATGATACAGAATACTAAAATAGAACATTTATCAGTGTAATAAATATTATGATTATTTATATAACGCTCTATACTACAGTACAATCCCCCAAATTGTTTAATATATTGAGCTGTGCTCATAATGACAGTCATCCATGATTCCAAGAAATATTAAGTGAAAATTACTAAATATATAAAACTAACAATTAAAATAGTTATGTTTCATCTTACTAGTATTTGGTTAAAGACATTTTCAGCTGTTCATAATTTGTTATTATGAATGGTAGCACTCCAAACCTATTGGCTTCATTTGTCAACACATTTATGTTATACATTGGCACTTGATATTAGTTAACAGATTTATTATTTATCCACTTTTTTAATATGAATTTCTTTACCAATGGTACCAGGTCATTCTTAAAACACACACACACACACATATATATATATATATATATATATATATATACACAAACACAATATATCCTTCATGAGAAGCCAACAAAAATATCATCCTTACTATATTATATAGTATAGATTAGACGTTTTTTATCAAATTTAATTATCTCAATCAATGATGTTGGATAATGTCGTTTTAAGACTAATTATGTGGCTTTGCAAACACTAAATCTGAAAGAGCATTTAATACTGTTCACAATTTTGTTGATTTTCTCTTTAGTTTGACAACTAAATGTGTCTTGTATGCCAACATTATCCTTCACACATATATCAGAAATAAACTAGTTCAGGATTTTCACTGAAATACAAACAAATAAATCTAATATTAGATTAGATAACAATAACCTTAACTGAGACAGAGAGACTGAGAAAGAGTACGAGATGGAGAGCCATAATATATATATATATATATATATATAATCACTCTGAACAATTTGTGTGTGTGTGGAGAGAGAGAGAGAGAGAGGTCAGATTATGCTTGAATATTCCTATAGCCAAATAAGTTTGAGCATGGAAATCTTTATTCATGGTGATGATGTACAGAAAGTCATTATTCAACTCCTGAGTATCACACTGTATAAAAGGAAGTTTCTGGTCAACCAGTTTTAAATTATTGACCAGATAAAACAACTCCTCATCTTGCAATCATAACTTTGGTGACACTATATTTATGAAATGTGACCATCTTATAGAAGTTTCTGGAAAACATTACTCAGTTTTAACTGCAGTTTGTATAGGGGCATGGATAAAACTCTTGGTGATCAGACAAAATATCCTACTCAACTTACCTGAATTTAGTTTATGTCTGAAGGTGTAAAGAAATTTAAATAAACCACCTTTTCAATAAATAGGACAGATATAAAATTAAAAAATATTTATTAATTATGAATGAAAATAAGTTCCAGTGACATTTGTTATTATATGTTTCCCTCTCTTCAAAAACAAACAGTAAACATGATTGTTTTCTTGACATTGCCTTGTGTGTTTTATCATATACCCACACCTAAACATTTGTGTATCAAATGATGTACATGTGCACACTGCATATGTTACATGATAATCTAACAAATATTACACAACTGTATATAGACTAACCTGTGAATATATGCAACACAAATCTGATCAGTGCTAAATGACCTTCTCATAATACACAGATCTCTCAGTAACTCACCCTTTGATGCAAACGAAAACATTTTATTAGTGAAACATTCATGGAATATAACATTCACACACACACAATGGAGACCAAAACAAACAGCAAACCTTTCTTGTATTATGTTATTATTATCAAACAAATTTCACATGAAAATTGACTGATCAATTCAATTATTAGATAATAATCATCAATTTCTTATATTACCTTGTACTCAGGAGCTAATATAGCTTTCTTTTCTATGTCAAATATTGTGACATATTGCTGAAATGATACCAGTTACATATTTGGTATTTATTCAAACAACTATTAATCATTAATGCACACACACACACACACCAGTGTTAAGTTATCAACAAATTATTTATATCTTACCCTCACTGAGCTTGGTACCATGTGTTCAACTTTTCGTCTTTCAGGACGACACAGACCTATTAGTTTGGCATGTACTATATCATTTATACAGAGTGGACTTTTATGATATGGCACAATTCCTGAAAAACTAGACCAATACTTGGCTGTCATATTTATTGGAAACAATAATTAATAAATACTTATCATACAAGATTGATGAATTGAGATGCAGATATGCTGTAATAGCTTTCTACATATGTTTTAAATGAATATAATAATAATAAAGTAGGCAAAAGAATTAAATAAGAATATTGCGATTACCAAACATAATCAATGTTCATTAAGTATTTCATAAAATTTAAAAACAACAAAATCTGATAATCATGAATCACATCTTATATGCTAAAGGATAGATGGATGGATGTACACAAGACCTGGCCACAAAATAGGCTATTCACTGTCCCAGAATGATGGCTAATATAAATATTCTTAATTTGAAATTCCATTGGCAACTAGTACCTGATACAGAAATATAATATCATATTTATGTTACAACTATAATAATAATTAATAATAATAATAAATAATGTTAGTAATAATTCTCTTACCTAGAGTGTCCTGGGACAAACATAGACAATGCATTGACTGTAAATCTAATTTCTTTTTCCATTCTAAATGTTGCAAATATGACAGTAGGTCGTCCAATCAATAGTGAATATATCACATGATAAACACCTGGACACTCCACTAACAATTTCTGTATACCAAAACCTACAACCATATATATATATATATATATATATATATATATGTATGTATATACCTACATACACAAAAACTACACATAGTATTCATTTATAGCCAGTCATCTAGCAAGGACATGACAAATCAGTTGGAGTGAGCTGGTACATTCAAACTCTAGGTGCTTTCACATTATGATATATTCCTCTCTTGAATCAGCCAACATCACTCACAAGATAACAGAAAAATAGCATCTCTGAACTATTCATCAGTATTCTACTTTTTGAAGTTTTTATTAAATTATAAACGTGAATCTACCTGGAGTTGATTTATTAAAGCAGCTCATGTGATCCACAGAACTGACAATGTTTCCTTTGATTGGCCGTAGACAGAGTTCTGATAAACTGATTGATTCATGACAAGTGTCATCTGTAACAACAAAGGTATTATATATATATATATATATATATATATATATATATATATATAATTATCTGAGGTTCAGAAGCCAAGATCTGTAAAAAATAATAAAATATAATAACAGAAAAAAGTGGAATTGTTCAATGTTTGTGAAAAATGGAATATTGATATGCATTAGTGAGATAGAATTTAGAATATTGATATGCATTAGTGAGATAGAATTTAGAAAAAGCATTTATTTAGATTGGGCATATTTACAATTTTAAACCAGTTTATTATGTATGAAATGTATTTGAGCTATATGGGCTCAAAATATATTTTAAATACGTTTTAAATGTAAAGCGCCTAAGCAATTAACCAAAGCAGTCTGATAGTTGTTTTGTTGATTTGTGGCCAATTCTATTGAAGAATAAACTTAATGTATATGTATACGGCTTTTCAGAAATAATTTACCTAAAATGTTAAATATACTCAGCAACTTTTTTTGTTCAGAAAGTACTATTGCAGATTTTTTTCATAAAAACTAAGAGTTCAGCCAAGTTGTTTAGCTTAGTATTGGTCACACCTGGGATATATTTGGCTCAGGAGCATCTGCCAAGGGAACTAATTCCGATAAACACAGATATGAGTCAGATTGGAATGCACAACCTGGAGGTTTATAGTGCAGTGGTCTAATCACTGCACCATTAGTATATCCCTAAAAACTAAAAGAAGAGAGGACTACAATGTCATTAACAGCCAATCAGACTAATGTCAATTAACATAGCATTTACCTTCAGATTTTGGTATACTTAATGTGTCTTGGGCTGTTTCCAAGGAACCTAAAGCAATATAGAAAGCATAGAAAATTAATAAACAATGGAAATATAAGACTGTTTTACAACTGTGACACACATACACACACACACACACACACACAGAGAGAGAGAGAGAGAGAGCAATATTAATGTCTTTGATTAATAAAAGACTGTGATTAACATATACTATCATTACATTGGCCATTAAAGACAGACCTGTTGCTGATGATGTTCTACTAAAATGAAGCTTTTCTAAATCAACATCTGAGGTTTGTGTTAGGTCTGAAATGTGTAGAACAATAATAAAGAAACAATTCTTATTTTTGTTAATGACATAACAATCTTTTTCAACTAATATAATTAACATACAACATAAAAATATTTAAAAAAATTCTTATCACACCTGATCCAGGAGAAGGCATCATGTTATTCTTGGTCCCATCTTTTGCATCACTTCTGTATCAGATTATAAAAAATGTTAAATATAATGGAATCACATCAGTAAACAAGAACATATCACTTGATATTTGACAGCTATTTGATAGTTAAGTTACTAATGAAATTTGTATAACCTGTGCAGATATATAAGCAATTAATTACGAATTGTACTGTAAAAGATCATACTCAGTTATAGTGCCATTTCCTGAAATAGGTACTGGTGTAGACTGTTGCTGCCCTCTTGTGGGAGAAATATCATCAACACATGACAGGAATGAGTCAGCTGAATGAAAACTTGTCATTGTCTCACTCTGCAATAACATGATTATTTATGTATAATATTTGGTACACTTTCTCTCTCACACTCCCTCTTTCTCTATCTATTTCTCTCTATGTATGTGTGCATGCATGTGTGTGTCTATATATATATATATATATATATGTTGTGTGTGTGTGCGTGTGCGTGCGTGCATGTGTATGTATGCACACGGATGTGAATGTGTAGCCTCCCTAAACTCATACCATAAACAACCCAACAAAGATTATTATTATTATTATTAAAAAACCTATCTAATCAGACTTACTGAAAACCATCTCCTGTCAAGACAATTGTTGCTGTTTGTAGAATCCCAATCAACATCAGTCAAACCTGTGTCTCTGAAAAGGGAATAATTGAAAAACAATAATATTTAGTTTACTTCAAAAACATTTATGATATAATGTAAGAGATACCATTGTACTATTTTATCAATGATAAGACACACATGAATTATTTCATCCCTGTCTTTGACATCAGTTCTCATTTAAAGTTAGAGCTCTTATTTCAGATAGCTATCTCATTCAACTTGAGATTGATCATATTATCTACATTTCTATCTGTCTGACTTACAGATCTGAATGATCCATGTAGTTAATAATGATGGTTCTGCCAACAGTCAACACACTACATGCTGGCTCCATACTCTCAGCATCGATCTGTTCCATGTGTAACACATAAAGATCCCGACTGAAATACTAAAAACAATAATTATAATAAATTATGTAAATTTAATTAAATGTCCTCAGTAAGAAATGCCATTCAAACTCAAAGGTACTCTGAAGTAAAACTTAGTTAGAAATATTGAAGGATGGATACTGTTTAAAAAAATTCTCTTTATGTGTGTGTGTGTGTGTGTGTTTTTAGAATAGATATACATACAATGTGTATGTGTGTATGTGTGTGTGTGTGTGTGTGTAGGTGTGCATGCATAATAAATTATATAATCACTATTGCTATTACCTTGTGAAGATTCCGTAGCCTGTTAAGACCCTCCTTTGCCCCCCACATACACAGCTCATGAAGTGTACGCAGTGACTTTTCAAATCTTCTTTTTGTAGTCCGAACTAATTTAGGCTGTGGATTGTGAAAATTAGTTATTGAACACAAGACAATGCAGTCTATCACATGGTTAATGTCTTAGATAGTACACTTAATATTAAGTTTTTAAATATTTATTTTATTTGTAGTCAGCCAACCTAAGGACACTAGACTATAGATTACCATTGCCTTTCATGATTTATGAACCTATAAAATTAGCTCCATAGTAAAAATATGATTTCCAACTACCGATGCACTTTTAGAAGTTCATATTTAACAATGACTACACAGGATATACAAGACTATATCATCATCATCATCATTATCATCATCATCATCATCAATGAACTATTTAGTAGTACAGTCAGAATTTGTTAATCAGAAAAGGTTTGTCACATGATAATATGTCAGATAAACTAGAATGTCAGAATATCGAGTTGGTGACATACCGGTAGTCTGTCACACATTTTTAAATCATAAAGATATACCTCTGTCTTTAAACTAATATTCAATAACTGTGCACAAGATACGGAATGACATGGAAGCCATTGATCATTTTGATGTTTGTTATTTTTAATTACAGACACTAAAAAGAAATACTCGTGTCACTTAGTCCATCAGATTAACTCATGATCTGCTTATTGGAAAGGTCACACATTGGTATTTGTAATTAGCCATGAATGATTATGATTGGCTATTAGATAGCCACAGACAATGGAAGCATTGTGTGTCAGTGTGTATGATCAAAGACGATTATAATTGGTTACGATATAGCAATTATCGCAGGCGGGCAGGTTAATGATAACATGTTGGTGTGGGAACATTTTCGGGTCGGAACACAGAACACGATTTTGTCAGATTAAAGAGTCATTTATAATGGAGCTAAATCAGTCACAGGCAATATTGTGTCGGATGGTGGATTAGTCAGATAAACGATGTCCGGATTAACGGATTCTGACTGTAGTAGTAGTCAGACCCCTAGCTAGACTAGAAAAGGGGCAGGGTGGGAAGAAAGACATGGGCACTGAGGGAGTGGACAGGCCAAACCGGGGGTGGGTTTGGGAGAGTGAAGGAAAAACTATGATTGCATTAATAAGAATTTTAAAGGACAAGAACTATGCATGTCAGTTTTGATACTGTGTTAATTCCCTTTAAACAATAACTACACATAATTATGTTCTTTATCGGTCTTATTCTGTGGTATTATACTTATTTGACTGAGGATTACATTTCAACACATTCATGTGCAAATTAGTCCACAAGTGTAATGAAATGGCATGTATACAATAATGATAAAGTAAAGAACATGTACGTATACAATTGAATTATTTAATTTCTGAGGTCATCACAGTTTTACTCATTTAGTAAGTATTTTACTGTAACAAGTGAATGAGAACATGCAAATTCTTAAGGTATATATATATATATATATATATATATATATATATATATATAAGCAAGTACGCCTACTTCTGACATAAAATGTCACTGTACACTATAAGTTACAATAACATTGTGCTCATAATCATTTGGTCCTGTTTACTTTAAACTAGCTACTGGAACAAGAGAGTAAAATCTTAGTCTCCTCTGTATAAATCTGGCCCACTTGACTTCTGTCTCATATTTAATTAACTCCCACATTTCTTCCTTCATGTACAATTTTATGTTTAGCAATTTGTTTCAGTCTTTTATTTCTAAGGCTGGCATGTCAATCTGACTTTGTCAGCTTTAAATGACTGAAGAGTCTTTCAACTTCAACAGAGTATAGTGACAGTAAAACAGCAACACTATACATATATGTCAGTTTTGGGTACAGGAAATGCAGGTTCTTTGATCTATCCAATGTTCTGGCCAGTTGAAGCTTCCTGTAATGGAGATATACCTGGCTACTCTGCTATGTCCAGTTGCTTCAGCCATTCCACCCATTCCTCAACTAGTGACAAGAACTACCAAAAATAAGATCCATATACTGTTATGTGGTACCTTTTCTGCTAAACGTTTTTTTGGTATGACCAATGAAAACACTCAACACAAAGGTTTGGTGTACCATGTTAGACATAAACACCATTTGAAGATCACATGACTAGTGCTCGATCAATAAAGGAAAAAAACAGTCACTTTAAATAATAAAATATGCATCATATATGTTACATAAGTTGCACATCAAGGATACATAGTTTTATATGTATTATGTATGATATCTAAGCTCATTATGCAATCAGGGGTTTATAATTCAGTATGTACCTGTATTTTCCGATTTAGTGGTATTTATGCACAAAGGATATTTATAATGGCACATCTGATACTAGTGAAGATTACAACTAAAAGAATTGTGCAAATCACAGGTTTACAGAATTTTAGCTAAAGTGGGAATGTTGTCAAGCAACGTTTTTAAAAACATTTTGTATGATCTAAAGTAGCTATAAATCAACAACAGACATTATCTAGAGCAGTTTTGTGTAGTTATACACAATATGTCAACTCTCATAAATTATCGGCAGTAATTTTATCAGGCCCAATTCTTTTACGGGATTCCCACGAAATTTAGATGAGGGAAGGAAAAAATTAAGACGCTGTTGGCTAGTCGAGCATCAGAACCATGTTGGCTGGCGTTAAAGGCCCAAGCAAATGAGGACATGGAGCCACAAGTCGAGCATCAGAACTCTGTATGCTAGTGATAAAGAGACGAGCACTAAGCGCGCATGAGCCTATTTTGGCTTATCTCAGATGCTCGTATAAATATCCGAGCCAACGTCTTACAATCACGTTGATATTTTATTTTTGTTCTTCAAAGATGTTGAAAGCATCAACCCAACTTTAGACCAAATAAAACTGTATTATGCTCAGCTGCTATATTTAAAAAATATATAGAGATAATGGATTTGGGAGTGAGCACACACGTAAGTGCTCGCAGCAATCAGGAGCCAACGCATGGGCATTGACTGCTCAGGACCTTTAGCGCCAGCGAACACGGTTATGCAACCACTTCGAAGGGTAAGCAGTAGGAGAGGCAGGGTGGCGCGCCCGTCTGTAACTGTATAGCAAGGCCTTTGGTAGTAGTAATAATATTTGGCACTTTAAAGTTCCATGTCCATTTTATTAAAGACTACACAAAGTCCACATTTGACTGTATTAAAACTAATTTCTGATAATTCCTATTAAAACATTATCCTGAATTTAACTTAATTTATTTTGAATTAAGAAAATTTGCACACAACCAAGTATTACCTTGTATATGTCTTTTTCATCAGTCCAACTTGAGATGACCTGAGATACTGAGCTTGCTAAATAAAACAAAATAAAACAGTTGATTTTATAAATATTTACTGATCTAGCTAATAATAATATTGAACTAAAACATTAAGAATTCACGTGAACCAATGGCACTGGAAACCATTTCAAACAATTATTGCATCCATTCAACTGATATAATGAGTTTTGTTGTTGTTATGTTAAATTCTAATTACATCATCATATATGTTTTCAAGGACTGAAAAGATATACACAAATATATATCTCACTTATCAAATTTTGTTAATCAACTTGCTGGATATTATATTTGCCTCGAGATGTGGTCAAGGTTAGCTGTATCTAAGTCAGCATCTTCTGTCTGATCTGAATTCTCATTGAATTAGATCAGATATAAATTTATATAATAGCGATGACAACATGAAAATGATGTGAGGGTTTATTTGTTTCATTGTTGTCACTCTCTGCTCATAGTCCAGTGACTGGCTCCTTCAGTGTCATTGTCAATGATTCACCAATTATAGGTGATGTCATTATCAAATGGACATTAAGAATGGTGTAATTCATACTCATGCCATCAATAAAAAATATGTGTATTCTAAATTTATGTTTAAATATCCATGTTGGTCTATAATTAAAATGAACTGATTTCAATATTTTACCACGTTCTCTCTGATCTGTCCATTTAGTCAGATGACTTGGACTTCTGCTGTGTAAGCTACATGAGTAACGAAAATTCTCTAATGCCACTTTATCATCAGTCAATCCTTTACTCAATGTGTCGGAACCAACTGCTCTCCTGGAATTGTCCGCATCATCTAGATCATCAACTGGACTTAGGACTTCTAGCTCTGTCTGCAAATAAAATACAACAGCTTATCTGATGCTTGGCTTTACAGACTAGTTAGACAGCATTCTCATCCATTATGGCTTCTTATTTGATAGTCATTATTTATAAGTAAAAATGACCCAGGATAATTATGGCATATCTTATTATCTGTATAATAATGCTAAGCACGATTATTTTCATGATTTGATGATAACCAGCCAAAATAGAGATTTCCAGGATAGGATGTCAAAATATGGCATATGTCAGAAATGTAAATTATCTACATTTTGTAACAGTAAATTCAGTTGTGATTTCATATATATAATTTATATATACATCAAAACTGATGTTTCTCTAAACCTGGTCAACAAGTATACTGCACAGATGAAGAAACCAATGACCATCAAAATTTCAGTATACATGTGATGGAATATGGTATTCTTGGTCGTCATATTCCCTTGAAATATAGCAATACAGTAGACCTCCATTATAATGTTGACTAGTATAACACAAAATTGGATATAACACAGTCAGACCTTGGACCCCACATTTTTTGCAGTTTATAATCCACACGTTAAAAAAACATAGCCAACAGCAAGAAATTATCCACGAGTAGATTTATTGATCACAACCTTAATTACACACCACCTTGATTCAATTAGCCAACAAAACAGCTCAATCACAACCCTCATTTATTGTTTGACTTCAACCACTAAATAAGTTTGATTCTTTTTGTTAATTCACAGCTATTGTGCATGTTTTATTTAGTGCAATTAGGAATCATATTTTGGTCATATATATAATGCTGACAAGATATTGCTGTAATACAAAATGGTACAATACATCTTCACAGACATTTATTTGTGCACATGGCCACATGCGCCTATGAACGTTCATTTATTGGTCCATATGTTTGCTGTCTCCATCTGAAAAACATGCACTATTTCTGGTGGATGAATATCATCAATCAAACATGGCTGTTACTTTTTGTGCAATTAATTGATTGATTTGATTTTGTTTCATGACCTGTGCTCTATGTTGTGTCTGGCTTAACAGTTGACTTATCTACAAATGGGAGTTCATGCTATCAGTATCTGAAACTGAAAGTGTACTGAATCTGAACTTTTATGTATTTTACTACCAGTAGATACATATTTCAAAGAATACTGAACACGATTGGCAATTATGAATGATATTCTGACCTATTTACTAACTAAATTGATACACTTTATAATAACAAGCTCATTTTATATAAATAGAGATGCAGTTGAAATAAATTATATGATGAGTATAGATCTGATAAAGAAAGTCACATCCATACATTTGTAAGTATAACAAAAATTTGAGAGTAATAGTTTACATTATATGTGTCAGTAGAAGTTCAATGCAGTCACATGGCAGAATTCATGTTTAATAATGTCAATATTCTCTGTCTCTTTCTCTAGCTCTGTCTCTCTCTCTCTCTCTCTATATATATATGTGTGTGTGTGTGTGTGTTGTGTGTGTGTGTGTGTGTGTGTGTGTGTGTGTGTGTGTGTGTGTGTGTGTGTGTGTGTGTCAACAACCCTGAAAAGCATATGTAGTTGCCAGTGTGGGGATGCTGTACGCCCCAAGAAATATTTGGGTTTTGTGCACTTTTAGGACAATCAGAGTTGGGATAAAACATTTGCAAGAGAAACTTTCTTCAACACACTCCCCATTTCCAAAAATTTAATTTTTGGCTCTGGAAAAACCGGAATATTTCGTCCCTGTTCTATTAGATAAACATATAAACCACCTCTATATAAGGCCATATGGTATACAGAGTCCCAAATGAAAATTTAAATACTGACCAGAGTGTTGCTTGTAACTTCTAATATAGCTTTAACCTCCTTAATGATGTTATCAAGAGCTGTTGGTGTCACTGTTTTCAGAAGTGTCTCTTCTTGATGATCAAAAAGCAGAAATGACATCTTGTGTTGATCATCTTCGGTCAGACTCAGTAGTGACTGTTCCATCTCTAGATATCGCTCTGTGAAGTATAGACAAAGCACAAGATGCAATGTTTCATATAAACCTCAAATGAAATAGAAAATGTCCAGGAAAACAGATAGCAAACAGACTGGTTTAATTTAATAATTTACACATTTCCTACAGCAGCAACTTTTAAAATTCTGTACATATCTTGTCAAAACTTAATTCACATATTAATCCAATATAATGGAGTTTAAGTGAGCAATACAGCACAACATATTTATTACATGATTGACCATGTAAGCACTGTCTTATATAAATAACCTAATTTAAGAGACTTCTCTTTTTGGTATCAAAACCAATGGTCATGGTGAAAAGTCATAGATTAATGACTGGTTTTAAATGGAGCAGTGAAACTTTTCATTTCAATTTTGTACATGTATGTGTACTAGTATATGTCTGTTAGCAGTGTGGAATAAGGCACTGACACAGAGAATCAAATCTTTAATTGTGAATTCATCAGAGTACTCAATCCAGAGCAGGAATTTTTCATGCTGAGACATGTGTAATTTCTCACCAATATAAGCTTTAAAACAATTTAATAACTATATAATCCTGAATAAAATAAGCTTAAAACTCAATAAAGAAAACTAATTGGTAATATACGCTATCACAATTATTCATTGTTAGTTAACTATGCTTTTTACATAAAATATTTTCCTCATGTTACACGTAACTTACCCATACAGTGGCTAAAAACAGTTTACTAAATTTAGCAAATCTACTAAATATTACTATTATTTCTATAATGCCAGAAATTCTATTTGACTAAGGCCTTACGTTTTGTATAATGTAAATCAGAGAGATAGTGTGTTAGATCCTTAACAAAGAGATCCAAGTTGCCAGACTTGAAGCAGTGGGCCACCTTCTTGAACTGAGAACTCAAATCTTCAAACTCTGAGAACAACTTACTGCAATAACAAAGAGTAATCTAATCATTCATGTTTGTCTAAATACAGTCAGCACTTAATTAACTAAATCTTGGTTACTTAGAATTCTAATACTATCTACACAGAGAAAATACACCACAAGTATTAACTAAAAATACAATTGGTTATTGATTATCTTGACTGCCAATCAATTGCCATATAATTATGTCCACTCAGCAATCCCAATTTAAACGTTAATCATATTATATCACTTTTGCTAATTGCCTTCTAGGTGCAAAATTTAAACATAGGATGTTCACAACATTTATATATGGAGAGTAAGAATCCTTTACATATTACTAGTACAGCACTGAGAAAGGCTAAATGTTTTCCAACAAAGTACTCAGGAAAGAATACATATATGAGACCTCAGAAGATATAAAGTAAAAGAATCTGAGAGAGGGCTCTATTATAAATGATGTCACATTTAACAGAGTAAGTGTAAATTGATTTGGAGACCAGACACTTATCAAAACAAAAACACTTGATGACACAAGAACAAATATTTCAAAGGTCCAGTGATGATTTTGATGAGCAATGGATAGATTCTTTCAAATTTTGCTGTGTATGTTAACTATAACCAAAACAATATTTTCACACAAGGAAGATTCTCTATATATACTTTTTAACTGAGATTTGACTGAATGTCAACAATAGAAATAACAGAAGATGTGATTATAACAGAATAAGAGAAATATTTATACATATTCATTAATACAACCAAATTATTATTCACAAATTCCATTTTCCAATTAATGTTAGCAATATTTCTACGCATTTATTTCTTTCTTAAGAGGTGACTAGTGAGTTCAGATCTGGTAGGCCTCGGATACAATTATACTTCATAAAAAGTAGTTATTGGAAAGTTATTGCTCTCAGTTGAATGAACAATTGTGTTTTTCAGGACAGGTTATCTTTCATGGACAATAGTGTGGATGGTGAGTTCCCCAATCTGCACATTACATTTGATACAGATGAGCAACAGATCACTATTTAGATAATTAACATGACTTAAAAGTTAAAGCCAGATTTACTCAACTCCAGCATATGTAAAATAAGGCAAACAATGGTATATTGATGTTGATGGAAATATATCCCAGTCTGATGGTCATGAGCTAAACACTCCTATAGAAATCTGATATGAGCCAGATTTAAACCTACAACATGAAGGTTTGCGGTGCAGTGCTCTAGTCACTGCATAACTGAAATATCCTCAACTTCAGATGTGGAAAGATTGTGAAAAGGTTTGCAGTGCAGTGTTCTAGTTACTGCACGATTAGAATGTCCTCAACTTCAGATGCAGAAATGTTGTGTAAAGATATTACAATAAATAAAACTATCAAATAACTTAAAGCATCTTCCGTTTGCTGGTGAAAAACATTTAACGTACACAGTAAAACTCAAATGATTAGAAATACAATAAGGTATTCAGAAACACCTGGCTACAGTTTAATATAACTGAGGCTGGTCAAATCACCTTAGATTATATAAACTACTATAACAATTATTTCCTGACATAGTTACAAACAAATCATCTGTCATAATTGAGCTTGATTCATCCAGATTATGCTGTAGCTGATTAGTGACTCATTAAGGCTTACTTTTGGTCAGGTGTCACATAACTCATACAAAATGGCCTCACAAATCCTCGAGCTTGATAGTCGTATAGAGTAAAGTGATGTACCTAGGACATAAAATGTTCAGTTAATATTATTAGATTTCTTAAATCTTTCTTTCATTCATCATTTCATATTATAATAAATCTTCTTCTCCTACTAATATAATCTAATCTGAAGACTAATATCATAATGTAATCATCATTATTAGTATTATTATTATCACCATAATTGCCATTAAGACAGTTAACTTATATAGAAGATAACTGCCACAGGTAAACATTGTAATACTGGGATCTTATATTTATTTTTACTGGTAATTAAAAAATAATGTTAAAATCATTAAACAAAACATTGTTTAGACATTGATCTCTGTTGGTTATAGGTTCTGACTTGTCAGATTGTTCACTATATAAATATTCTATTAATAATTTTATTATTACAATATTAATGATCTGGTTCTTTACTAAAGAAAAAACATTTAACAGCTGTTTGGTGTTTAGTTTTATTAATACAAAACAATTAATATAGTATTATATTATGTTAAAAATTACCATAAAGTACTTAAGAATAATAAATTATGCATAAACAACTGAATATAATAATAAGAAAATAATAATTATGATAATATATAATGAACAAAGTATACTATGAATATGTAACAAAATACTATAAGCAGATATTATATGAAAATGCAATGATCTAGTCAATATTATAATTAAATACTTTAGTATTTTAATAACACTTCTGATAAAAGTCACAAAATCAGATTACAACATATCATACAGAATAATAACAATAAACAATGATAACATTTGTTTACCAATAACAATATGAAACAATCAATGTTAGTGCAGTTTCTTTTGTTATTATTGTATAACCTTATATATGATTATGCTGCTTAGGGTTACGACGGGGGTTGTTTTGTTTGTACTGCTGACGTCCCACCCCTTCATAATGTCCATCTGCCCAATTCAGTACCAGATCAACTAGATCACTTTGACCAATAGAATAATTCTATGTGATAACTAGGGACATAAAAGCCACAATAATCAATGCATCCAGTGAAGATTTTGTTTGTGATTGAGTTAATCATTAAACTTTTAAAAGACAGGGGACCATTTTTTAACTACGGATCTCTGAGTTAATGGCTTATTGCATTTCACATGAGCTAGTCAGATTTATGACAACTTATTGATGAGAAATATAAATAGAGATGAGCCTGTGATCACACACTACATCACTAATAATATAGCTAATTATTAGACTTCCAATAAACTTACAAAAGCATACAGTCCATTTGTTGTCTCTGACATTATAACTTGAGTGTCTTCTGACATGTTAAAAGTTGACCTGAAAACAAAATGAAAATTCTGTCGCTGAAAACATCCTACCCATTCGTATTTCATAGGTATACATTATTAATATAAATATATAATATTGCCCACAAACAAGAAATTAAATTATCACAAAATGAATAATCGTGATACATCTTAAGAATGAACTATCTACATTCTAAAAACATGTTCAACTGTGAAATTTAATTTTTAGCATTACCTAAAACATTTTTGAATGAAAAGTACATTAGATGTTTGTTTCAGTTACCCTGATGCTGTTTGAAAGTCAGCAGACATAATTCTCACTGAGAACTCATTCAAATCAAATGATCCGCCGCCATCTTTTGGGATAATTATCTATAAAAAAAGCAAACTGAAAACTGACCACTATTGGACACATAGGAAAATAACACTGTGACAGACATAATAAAATGTTTGAAATATTCCTATTTTTAAGACACTTTTCCTGGGGTTGTCCCTAAATTAATGGATTTGTTAATCAATTTAATGTTTTAATGACTCAAAAGGTGCCACATAATTCATGGCTATGATTGACAATGTATATAATATAGAAAGATGAACTTGTCTTTAGTTTGCTATAGTGGATCTCAACAAATGAGAGAACTAAATTTCATATTCAGTAACTTAAGTCTGATAACTGCCATATCTCCAAACTTCAAGTTTTAAAGTACCAGTCCACAAATGGTGCTGGAAGATCGCATTATTCACAATAGAATAAAAACATAAACTGGATTCAACATTAATAACTTTATGAGAGGGTTCTATTCTTCATTATATAGTCAGAAGTTTTCCATACAATAATCAGTTGTTGATAAATGCTAATATTTGTTTCAGTACAACAGTTATTCTAACATTATGGATTTAAAAAACTTAGCTCAGCTGATAAATTACAACACAAGACATAAAGTGAAAAGATTTGGAGTATGTTTTGCGATACTTAAATTGGGTGCTTAAGACCAATTTATTTTACGTCATAACTCAGTAATAACATGTTTGTATTATTTCTGTGATATTAATCCATAAGTGTTACTAAACAGTTGTATGCTAAATGCTGAACTTATCAGCACTGATTTTTACAATGAATAATAATAATAATTAAAATAATAATACTAATATTATTATTTAAATTTAATAAAGTTCCCTTACCAGCAGAAGCCATTCAAACATGCTGTACAGTAAGAACCCAATAAGATATTTGAATGATAAACAATATTTATCAGTGAAAGCAACCCTGAACAAGTGAGTTTTTAAAACAGGTTTAAACTTTTCAAGAAATGAGGTATTTCTAACACCTGCTGGAATCCCCTTCCACAAAGTGGGAACTGCTACATTAAACACACAATCCACCAAATGGCTTGATCCAAGACATGGGTACCAGCAATAGTATCTGACTGGATGGCCTGATTTTTGGAGAATATATTCTAATGGACACTAGTTCACATAAGTATTCAGGTGTGGGCATCACTGATAAATTTATAAGTTGTTAGTAAAATCTTGAAACCAATACACTGTCTACCAGGTAGCTAATATAGTATTTGAAGAATTGGGGTAATATGATCATATTTTTGAGCATTTATCACCATGTGAGCAGCAAGATTGTGGATTCACTGAAGAAGTTATAATTAAATATACCACATAACATGGACTTCCAATAGTCTATATGATCTGTAACAAAGGCATGGACCACAACAACAAGTGCTTCTTGCACCATGAATGCTTTTACTAAAAGGCAGTGGGTGTTCTTAAAATATAAAAGGATATTGATGTAACATTTTAATCATATTATTTTGTCAAAATTAGCCGCTCATTTTTTTCTGTTCCATTACAGGTAATGGAAGATTCAGTGATGTGTAATGCTGGTATTTTTAGGGATTTAACCTAATGAGGTTCAGACAAATAGATAACATTTGTTTATCCTTATTTAATTTTATAAGTTTTCCATGGCTGAGTATCAACATTACCTGGTAAACTGAACATATCTTTAAACCTTATGATCAACTTTATCAAATGCAGCATACAGGTCAAGAAGAACAAGTAATACTGTCTTACCGATATCGACTGATATAATTATATACTTTTTTAGCTGAACCAAGGCTGTTTTAGTAGCTGCTTCCTTAGATATGTGCCAATTATTTTCAACAGAGATTTCTCTGGCTACACACAAACTTGATTAAAAATATAATAAAATACAAATAAACATGGATAAAATAGGACAGTTTATTATTATTATTATTATATATATATATATATATATATATATATATATATAAAACCATACACAGAGAAAATATTAAGTTTTCAGTGGCACCCTTTCTGCAGTTGGCTATAGTTATGTTTATTTAGTAATTTACATACCAACGAAGTGAGCATTACAAAAATAGGAAGTAGAGTAATCTAGATACTGAAGATTTCATCAAATGTTGTGTCATAACAATAGCATAAATTTTCTCTTTATTAAAAACGGTCTATTTGATTCCTGAGGAGTCACTAAACACTATCAAGAGCAATATCAGTTATTTGTTGGAAAGACACCATCAGTATCTTTAATAATACTAATTGCAGAACTTCTATTGTGCCAATATCCTCGAAAAGAATCGAGTTCAGTGGCACACCTAGTACAGGTATTGGACAAATTGCATGTTTTAATTCATTCATACATCAACATGTGGTCCGGACTAATATTTGCACCTTGGTTATTAACCATAATATGCCAATTAATGATCCCATTAGCACTTTTTCATATACCATAGGTCCCAGCCATTAAGCCGATACCTTGTGTCAACATTTTGACCCTTATTTTGGGGGTCAGCTTAATGGCCAGTGCTATTTCAGTGTCAAGAAATCCAGTCATTCCGAGAAATAATTTGTCAGCAGCATCTTGACTCTAATTCTAGATCTATATGCAACCGGACATCAATTGTCATTTTGATTTAAACTGATGCTGTCATGGAGTGAAACTAGAAGTAAAACAAGTTGATGATAATTATACACTTTATATTGAAAATCAATATTTATATATAGAATTATCTGATTTTTGTAATTATGGATAAATGTTGTTGGACGATTTCAATTAGAAGGCAGCATCGGTAACAAGACAACTCACAGCCAAAAGAGTCATATCTCATTCATTTGGTGGCAAAGACATATTTTGTCTGTGCATATTTATACTAATAACGGGATAATTACTGATTAATTAATTACTGATTAATTTATTTATTTTCAATAGAGAGTTAGTTACTAACTGACTACATATACCCATAATTTACATTGTCTTGGTTATTTTGCCGCATTAGTGACCAAAACGTACCATCAAAGGCTTAGTAGTAATTGACAATATGTCTAATTATTTCTAAGTCATTGACTTCATATGCGGTTCATTGAATGTTTAATCACGTTATTAATTTAAATTTGAGGTCCTATGTATGCTCTCACAGTTTGTGTAAATAATTGTTATAATTTGCCTTGATCTATTGACAATATACAAAACACACTGGTATGAATTATGAAAACAAAATTATTTCCTGCATTCAAAACGTCACCTGGAAATACTGCAGGGAAAAGTTCAGATTTTTAGGTCGGCTTATTGGACGGTACTACCATAAATCATGATATTTTAGGTCTAAACACGACCTCGGCTTAATAGTTGGGACCTACAGTACTTTAATATCCAGACTGTCATGATTCATTAAAGGTATTACAAAATAAATAGTTGTTTTGAATTGCCCTTTCTATAATGTTAAATTTGAAACACATCTCTAATTGTTTTCAAAACATGACAGTCCAAACTGTTTTTTTAATGGTTTTACAAGGGTAGCTTTTTTCGATCTTGGGAAAACACTCAGAGATAATTATTTACTATCTTTATAATTTGGCTTATCATAACATCACGACACATTCACAAGTCATGTAGGCATAGTGTCAACTGCAGAGAAAGCATTATATGATGACATCTTCAACAAAAGTCATAATAACAAAAGTATGCTGATCTAGAATTGACAAAATATGAGCTATCAAAACTAGAGTTATACCTTTAATATGGCCATATCATGAGTAGAGATGAAATAAATCTTGTTGATGTAAATAAATATAGTATTTCATAACTTAATTTTTATAATGGTATTCCTGTAATTCAGTTGTTAACACACTGCAATGTAGAAGTGCAGGTCACAGGATAGAATATGTGTATTACCTACATTAAACAAATTGGAATCAATGGCCTACTCACTCATACCTTAATGCAAACTGTCTCAAACATCATGTTTATGTGTATCTATGACAAAATAATATGTAACTGTTTGTACATTTATGTATCAACAGTCAATGCATGACACTCCTGTTTTCATATTTTTCATATTTTTAATGCATACAGATATGTGCACATATAGACTGATGTCTATATAGGTTTATAAGCATATACATTTGTAGTTTAGTACAGTTTATGGATGTTAATAGATGTATGAATCTTGGTGCTATGAGCCACTGCCTTCATATATATATATATATATATATATATATATATATATATATATATATATAAACATACACACACACACACACACACATTAATTTACAGGGTTTGGGTCCTTCCTGTTCTGAGAATTCAGCTATCATTATAAAGTCATTTTGACATGCAGCTCGTTTATGCCAAGGATCAGGACACACATTCTGTGCATTATAATCAGGTGGCAGTTGCTCACCATCAGCATCTGAGCTGTCTTCACCACTTGCTCGCCATGGCGTGTTAACGTAATAGGCTGCCACCTGAAATAATAGATACTTTGGTTATTTATATATATATATATATATATATATATATATATATATATATATAGCTATACTCTTACAGCTCAGGACTAAAGCTTGTAAGGGTCAGTAGTACTGTGCCAGATTAGACAATGCCAGGGACTAATCCACCAATCAGATACTGAATATTCACTGGAAATAGTATGTAATTATTATTGGGGAACTTTTACAAGCTTTACACATTTTAGTTATATTATCTGAGGGTGAATTGTTCTTTTAAAAATGACATCAAGATCTTCATTTATAAACATTGTTTCATGCTCTGTTATCTTAAGTGCACAGGCGCACACACGCACACATAGGGAGTGAAACTGAAATAATTTCATTATATCACAAACCTACCTCAGTATAGCCACCAAACATAATTATCTGGCTATTAGCAGCAGCACATGACGTATTCTAACTATATCTGCCACAACTGTTGATGGCCTGCTCAAAATTGAAACTCTCAGGTTCACTTCTTAACTCCATCCCGTTCACAGGTAGGTTTACACATCTTGCTGTATTTCTGGAGAAATTGAAGAAAAAATACAGTATTCATTACATAAATACTACACATCCTCCTATCTGGAACTTTTAATAGGAAAGAGTTACAATTTAAATACATGACTCATCATAATGATATTTTTTTAGTCATGCCCAATCAAATGGATTTCTACTCTGATGTTTCAGTGCACCATATAGTTTATAATAGAATTACAATGCATGAGCACAATAATGAAATAATAATACTTGGTGTGCACCCATTAGCCAAACCAAAATTATTTTATACTAAATATATAATATTCAGTGTGTGCATGATTACTATTTTATTTTTGGAATGAGTGATTGAGTGACTAATATTTTGTTTAGCTTCAGCACTGGTCTAACCTTAAGACTGAATATATATGTTCAACAGGCTAATACCCGAAGGAAATGGAATGATCAGAAAAAACACTCCACAGACACATGCAACAATGACATTTGAACCTAGATCTGAAAGCCTACAACACATTGCATTTGTAGCCTACAAATGCAGATATTGCTGGGATTTGCCCCATTTCATTTTGAAGAAATGTGATATTACTACTGCATCCACATTTTTTTTGCATATACGTATAGTGAGTTAATTGGTGCAAACAATTCATAAGGCAATGATATGAAAAACCATTCAGGTATAGGCTGGTCAGGATTTGGACAAATGTCACAGATGTTTGTAGCCAACAGCATTAATAGTTCAGGCACAATGAAAATAAAGCAGATTCACTGTCATGATTATAACTCAACACCATATTCTGTTTACTGAAGAAGGGCTTCTTAAATTAGACAAATGACTCACCTGAATAGTGGATAAATAAAACACAATATTTCAAATTTGAAATGGTGAGAAATAATACTTTGCACTGCACCATCAAAATAGTAACTAATACTTGCTTTATCTATACAGCAGTTGTGAAAGTGGCTTCTAGGAAACTAAGAAAATGTATTATTACAGGCTAATACGAATGACTGGAAGATCTATCCTGAGGAACCACACAATTCCATGTACATGTGGCAGATGGATTTCCTGAATGCATGTAAGTGTGACTACTGTGTTAAATTCATACTGATTATAGACATCAATTTCAAGATAGTTAAAGAGCCCTTCATGCAGCTGATCTGCATTAACACCTTTCTGGAGTCTGAAACAGTCACAAAGCAAACACAACTTTACTTTACTGATGTCATCAGCCATGGATGATGATGATGATGAAAATGATTTACGGCCACATTTGTACACATGGTAGGCTAAATGGTAATGATGTGAAGTCAAAGATGAAACACCCTTCATGCCCATGCTGAGGTTCAAACTCAGGTGGTAGTGCTCTATGATCCAATGTGCTACCAGTTAGACCACAAAAGCATCCAGCTCATCAGCTATGGACTGAGAGTATTTATTTATAAAGACTAGGCAAACTTAATATTTCAGCCTAAAACAAGAGGACTAGTCTGTATTGTACTTTGTAGATGAAGATCTATAACTGAGAACAATCTTTACTGTGCACATCCACTGAACATGTTCAGGCCACCCACCAGAAATACACTTTTATTTGAAATTATTTAAATACTTTTTTTAATATTTGAGTTTTCCAAATTGAAAAGTATTTATATTTAAATACTTCCACAAATTATTTAATTTTCACATACATTCTCAAATATATTAAAATACTTGTTTTAAATTGTTTCAACAATTGATCTGAATATTTTGCCACCAGTATGATTTGTTTCTATATGCTATTTTATGAGAGAATTGTACATATTCAACCATGAAATAATAATTTTTTTCTGTGATCTTTGTTAAGTGGAATTAGTGAGTCATTCAAGGTATGCAAATATAGTTCACCCTCACACTGATTAACTTTGAGCTCCGGTGGCCTAGCGGTTATACACCCTGCACTTGGTGCCAAGGGTCACAGGTTTGAACCCCTACAGGTTGAAACTTTTCCAGAGATTAATTTCTTGGCTCACATCATCGTGGGTGGCTGCAACATTAAATGGCACTGCCATCTCCACTGAATTATTTAAAATAAAGGGGGACGTTAAAAACCACTGAGGACGTAAAACTCTCTGGCAGTGACCACCCTAAGGGTATTTCTGCTCCATCTTCTGAATGGAAGATATGATCAGGATGCAGACATGCAGCTGCCAGTAAATAACAACAATACAAGCGGAAACCAGGTAGAAATTATATAAGGAACAAAGTAAAACAAAAATAAGACAATCTCAGTTTAAGTTGCGTTTGGCTGATACATGGAACAGTCTTCCAGAATATTTGTAGAAGCCCCAACTATTAAGTCCTTTGGGGATAGATTAGATAAATTCTGGGCTGATCAACCAATCTGTTTTGATCACGAGTCGCAGATAATAACCACCTGCACTCGTGCAAATCTTAGTAGTGAGCTACGCTGGCCTAGTGGTTAAGCACCCAGCAATTGGTGTCAAGGGTCACAGGTTCGACCCCAGTAAAGAGGTAGAAACTTTTCCAGAGATTAATTTCTCGGCTCACAACATCGTGGCTGGTTGACCACGCTAAATGGCGCTGCCGTCTCCGCTGAATTATTAAAAATAAAGGGGTATTTCGGCTCCATCTTTCCATACTGCTCCCCTTTGAGTGGTGGGGGAGGATGTATCTCAACCACTCCCACATAGAAGATGTGCCGAATAAGCAACAGCCTGGGGATTCTCGCTGAACAACAAAACAAACTGATTAACACTCCCAAGAAGTACAGCAACACAGTCAATCAGATTTATAAGCTGGCCTGACATGTTATGTAATGATATGTCTGACATGTGCTGTTATCGTGGTTATGTAATGTTATGTGATAATATATGATAGTATAAGAGGTACTTTATGTGATGTTTTACTGATAGTATTACAAAATGCATGAATCAAAAGAAATAATGGGGAAAAACAAAAAAAAATCATTATATTTGAAAAATATTTGTACTACCTTTTAAAGTATCTGTAATTAAATACATTTACATATGAATGTATTTGACCTAATGAAAAATATTTTTATTTAAATACTTTACAATGTATTTGACCCCATGTCTGCCACCCACATCACTAACACACTTAGGTAATTGGTTGAGCCATCGCATGACTAAACTAGAAACACGGTCATACTGATAAATATGTATGTTACTGTTACCATGAGTTCAGAATCAAGTACACTGGTGTCAGTATTATATATTGCACATTTGTTATAAAGTACATGGTATAGCCTATAGGTCAGTAATTATAATATAAACATTATATATATAAATTATAATAATATAATTAAGCCTATATAATAGTATATAATTATACAGAAGTTTGTGATTTTCAATAAATAGAACTTAGAAGCGTAATCAGGTCTAGTCTAACTAATCTTAAACTGGCGTGATCTGTGGGGTTTCTGATTATTCAATTATTAGATCTAGATTTAGAGCACTGTCGTAACTGAACTACAAACCTCCAGGTTAGGATTCAAATCAAACCAAATTAGTTCAGTTTGTGGGATATATTCACCAAGGCAAGGGGTTGACAAACACAAAAGCTAAACGAAGCCGTCATACTTAATTGGTGGGCTTATCAGATATCATCATGATCATATCCTGTTGCGAGCTTTAATACCTAGAGGTCTAGAGTCTATAAGATTAAATATTAGACCCCTCTAATTAGTCTAAATATCTCACACAGTTCTGTTAGTTGACAGTTATTGAGTTAACATTACAATAATTGAATAGATAAAGATATTATCATGATTATGTAAGTTCATAGTTTAGATCTAATATGCGCTGAATCTGATTATTATTTAGATCTATCAACGGGTCAACAACTGTTAGTCCGTCATGGAATATATCTAGCCTAGTAAGCTAGACCTAGTGCCAAGATCTAGACCTAGTAGTACTAGTAGTAGTACTGTCCCCAACACAACACTCAACAGTTTGTTCTATACTCCCAGTCACAGTGAGTGAAGGCAACAGTTGAACAGCTGATAGACGTTCTAGATATCTAACGATGGCAAAACTTCATAATTAGCGACAACAACATATAAATATAAGTTTATCGCAATTACATCAACTCACCTAAAATTATATGACAAAACGTCTGTTAATACATCGTGATGGCAATTAAAAACTTGTAAACTCCTGATAAATCAGACAATAAAAAATACTTTCTCCAATTATCGCTTGGTGCCGTGCATACTGACCTCTAGCGGATGAGTTACTTTGTTCATTCGCCAGGCGGCAGTGCGATAAGGTGAGTTAAACATGGCGCCTGTCAGGTTTCTTGTTCATAAGTAACTGACTTGTCTCGAGTTTGTCTGTTTGTCCCGATAGTGATAGCGCAATATTTGAAGTGCATGAGCGGCGTTACGTGATATACCACCAATGAAAAGCGTAATTAGCAAAATATCTTTATGTCACGCAATAGACTGAGGAGATACTTAACAGCCACTTCTCTCATTGCCAGTGCTACACTCGCTTTTTGGTTCACAACATCGAAGAGATTTGGTACAATGGCTTGGAGATCAAGCGGTTCCTCTAACAAGAACCTGATTGACAATCTGAAGGCAAATGGCATCATACAGGATGAGCGGGTCTACAGTGCCATGCGTTCTATAGACAGGTCGCACTTCTGTAAACACAACCCCTACATGGACTCCCCCCAAGGTATTGGCTATGCAGTTACCATCAGTGCTCCGCACATGCACGCTCATGCTCTGCAGATATTATCTGGTCACCTGAAGGAAGGCAGCAGGGCATTGGATGTTGGCTCCGGAAGCGGATACCTTACAGCTTGCATGGCGGCATTGGTTGGTGAAACCGGGATAGCTGTTGGGGTGGATCATATTGAGCAACTGGTTAACTCTTCAGTTGCGAACTGTCAGAAAGATCCGACAGCCAAGTCTCTGCTAGAAGTCGGCCGTCTGAAGCTATTTACTGGGGATGGAAGAAAGGGCCATCCAGCTCTGGCCCCTTATGATGCAATTCACGTTGGCGCAGCAGCTCCAGAGATCCCCCAAGCACTAATCGAACAGCTGAAGCCTGGTGGAAGGCTTATTCTGCCTGTCGGACCAGAAGGTCACAACCAAATGCTGGTGCAGATAGATAAACAAGAAGATGGCACGGTGGAGAAGAAAGAACTAATGGGAGTGATTTATGTGCCACTGACAAGCAAGGACAGGCAGTGGCCAAAGTCAACCCGCTATCATAATGATTTGTAAACTTTACAATCTGAGCTGTGTGGATTGCTTGGCTAACCTTCTATTTTACTTCAACTTATTAATTATTATAGCAAGTTTCTGGTGTGTGAATATGGTTTGTTAGTGCTGAGAACCTTGCTGTATTTAGCGTTAAGAGCTGTTGTTGTTTCTGTGATATATGCTTCATGCAAGATATTTCTTGGGCAAATTTCGAGTAGTAAAGAGATTAACACACTGAATGACTGGTGTTAAAAGTATAACCTGATTTTTGGTAGTTCAATCTTGTATCAAATTTTAGACTCCTGTAAGTTATCTAAAATATTACTTTGGCTGCCATTAATTTAATTAGAACGTTTGTAGAAATTTAGCTGTTTCGTGAAAATAAATCTGCACAGCTCTTGTGCAAATGATAAGTTTTTTTTCATAATCTGTATATCCTGGAGAAATACTGGAAATTAAACGATTTCACAAGGACATGTGATTGATGCAATGTATATTTTTAATATACTTGTTATTTAAGTGGTTATGGCTAGAAGTGATTATTTTTTGCATTTTCTGTATATACTTTAAAAAATGTTGACATGTTCATTAGAATATAGAGAACTTGTTCAGTAGCGTGTAATACACATTGAAGACATCTGTGGTAATATGTTTGATCAGAATTGGTTTACATCCAAAAAGATTTATTTATTATTGCCCATAGACTTGTTTGCATGATGTGCTGCAGCATTTGTAAATAACCTTTTAAATAATGTGTCAGTTCATTGGTTGAGTTTTTATTTTGTTTCTCATATTATAATTATATATATATAGAAGAGAGAGAGGCATCTGTACAGCATTGTTGTTTATTAAGCACTAATAATTCATAAATAACTAGCACATGTTTGATTTATTGGAGATAGTTACAATATGTAATCTGGTAATATTATGTACCGTTCTGGATAATCTGTTTGATGATGATGGTTGGTGTTTTACGGCCACTTTTTTCCGCATGGATAATCTGTTTGATAAAGTCCAAGAACTGATCCAGACCTGATTGGTTGGTTTATATCTACAGTATTGAGCATTTGTTGTAAATCATGTTTTTTTTAAAAATTTGTATGTATATCACTATATGTCTGTACATTCTTTGCAGCTCATTTGTTCATGGCTAATAGATACAGTTAGGGCTGCTACAGGTGGGTTGCGCATATAAATAAATGTCATGTTTAGCTAGTTCCCATGCTATATATCATACATGCGCATTGTTGACTGGTTTTGTATTTTCTGTTTTGTGAGTGTTATCTCGTCAATCTGCCAAGACAAGGCTTAACACCTCCTAAATGTTTGCAGCACTTATTTATTTAACAGGATATATGTATCATTGTAGCCTACTAGTTTTCCATAAAAGACCAAATTTGTACACTGCTTGTAAAGAACCTGCTATGTTTAGCTGTAGTGCGTTTAATGGTCATTTTGCATCATTTCCTGTGATGCATCCTCATTTCTGCTTTCATGTTTTTTGTTTCATTTGAGTAAACTTTTACGATAACAACTTGTTTGCTGCTGGTTATTAAATAAAAGTGAATAAAAGAAAACTGTTACAATACATATGTTAATGTTGACACATCTAGGCTTTAGCACATTCAGATATCTAGGAAGAATCAATTATTCATAAGTGAGTTTATTTATTTTTAAGTAGCAAGCATATATATATATATATATATATATATATAGTACCATCACAGAACTATATTGTGATATAAAAATAGTTCACATAAATATCAAGTACTGTGTGTGTGCGTGCATGCACAAGAGTTAACACTTCTTCACTGAATCAACTGTCCAGACTCTCAATTATCAAACAATCAGCTTATAATAAGTATGTATTCCCAGCAATCTAGTTAACAGTGCATGTGCACCCCAAACACACATTATTGTCAAAAGGGCAACTAACAGAATAGACCTGCAAAGTTAACACATAAATTTTTCGACCAACAGTGAGTAGTGCTGTAATTAGTATTAAATATATAAAAAAAGTGGTTGTTTACACAATACTGAAACAAGACGTGAAATACCAACAAATACCAACAAACACTTAGCTTTGAATTAAACAAGATTTAACATGGAACAAACAGCGTAAAGATGGTGCCTCTTCACACAGATCCAAATTCATCCATCCATTTAATGTATTTCTTTAAGTCGTCCTGTGACACAGACTTTGAGACTTTCTTCATAGCCAACTCGAAGTCACACATCGTAGCCGGGGCCAGTAGTTCTTCACGGGGAATCTTTCGGATCTGATCAGGAGTCAGTCCCTCTATACGCCTTCTCATAGACATCATAGCAGCATCTCTGCAGGGAAAGACATGGATAAGAATACAATAAGCCTTTCAGTCCTGATAGTTGAGCGGGCACATGATGAGAGTGAAGTCTAAAGGTAAGAAGGGAAGCCAAAGATGAAACGCCATTCAGACATAGCCCAATCACTCTACCACTTAAGCCATGCAGATGCCCTATATAACCTACGAAGAACTACATCGCATTAATTTGTATCACAAAAACATTTATAGCCTATATTGTCCACAAAGTGGTGCCTAAATACCTGCAGACATTGGTGATATCTGCTCCCGAGTAACCTTCCAGCTTCTCTGCTATGATATTCAGATCTACATCCCTCGCCAGCTCAACTTCTTTCAAGTTGATTTCTAACAATTTATAACGGCCTGCCTCTGTAATGAATGATGACATCATTAGTTAATTTTTACTAATGTTTTGAGACAAATAATGAAATGACATCAGATCAAACTGACACTTCAAATATAAAACACCAATGTGTCATATACGTAATCTACATAAAAGTTTATATATATATATATATATCATCACATTCTCCATAAAAGCATCCAAATGACTGTTTTTCTCTAATCAACAACCTTACGTTCCTGATTTGAGGCACTTGTTTGTATATAATTTAAGGTAAAAAAAGATGTGTGACAGCATCTCCAGAAATCATATAAACAAACATCACATGTTCACAACGTTCCGTAATTGACGGGAAAGATTCTCTACACATTGCTCATGCAGCACAGTAATGGGCTGAATGCCATACAATAAAGCACTGGTAGAAAGAAAGATATACATAGAAAAACACAAGTGGATGTTCCATTAAGTGACATCTTATTTGGTTGTGGCTCATAAATATACACTGCTCACATGAAATACTCATTAATTTTTGTGGCTTGCTGGTGAAGTTGATGCATGAAAACATGGATACATGTGTGTGTATGTATATATATATATATATATATATATATATAAGACATGATTAAGTTGCAGGGGATGTATATCTCTCCCTAAGAGTAACATAGAAGCTGTTGTAAATTTTTGGTGAGGTAGATGATAGAAGTACACTTACTGTCAGGTAATGGAATGTAGATCCTCTTTTCAAGTCGCCTCCTCAGAGCTTCATCTATATCCCAAGGGAAGTTGGTGGCAGCCAGAACCATGACAATCTTCATTGGATCTTCGTCCTGTCCTGTGGCACCGGTCACACCTAGTAAGTAACATGACAAACATATCATCTGACTAACTTACAATTAACATTCTGATATTTTATAAATGCGTTATCCACCCATTTGGTACTAATAATATTCATTTGTTTCCTGTGAACATCAAATCACCACAAACATTAATCACCACAGAAAAATATGAAAGTCACATGATAAGAATAGATAACAATAAGAAAGCATACTTTTGTTACTCTACAGATATTAATATCATGCCATTATAACACCATAGGCCATTAAACCTACTTGGGCATTAAGCAGAGGTAATATTTTAGGCATAAAATAGCATGATTTAAGGTAGTACCGCCCATTAAGCCGAACTAAAAATCTTAACTTTTCCCGGCAATATTTTCAGATTATATCAAACGTTATGAACACATGAAATAGCAAAGAAACATCATTGAATATCGCACTTGTGAACCATGGGAACAGTGAGAAGTATTTAAAAGACAAGATTGTGTTGTGAAACAATGATAAATAAAGTTCCTGAAATAAATATTTTTATATAAACTGAACCTTTTTTTCAATAATCCTACATCATTACCACAACGATAAACATAGTCTTCTATGAAAACAAGATGTATGTCTATGCCGCCAAATGAATGAGATAAGATGCTGTTGGCTATGAGTTGTCTTGTTACCAATGCTTCCTTTAAGTAGTGAATTGTGCTACTGAGTCCAACAACATTTATCCATAAATACAAAAATCTGATAATTCTACATATAACTATTGATTTTCATTATAAAGCCATGAATCATTATCATTAACTTGTTTAACTTCTAGTTTAACTCCATAAATTTAGATCAAAAAGATGTTTACATATACTACAGATCGAGTCTAAATAGCTGCTAACAGTAACACATTGAAATTTCTTCTCCCGATTACTGAATTTCTTGACACTGAAATAGCACCGGCTATTAAGCTGATCTCCCAAAATAAGGGTAATAATACTGACTCGGCTTAATGTCCAGGACATACAGTACCTGTCAGTTCAAAGCAATATACAGACTTTTAAACTGAAGCTAACCTGTGGCCATTAAACTCACAAATCTAGACAATTACTGGTGTGGATTGGGCTCGACCATAGTTGGATGTACAGGATAGAAACTTTTAAAACTAATATGTCTTACATGACATTCTGAGCTGAATAACTGAACCGAACTATCCCCTAATGCATCCAATGTTGTTAAATATGGATCAGTCAAAAATTAATTTTTATCAGTCTGTTTTCACCTGTCTAGCAACAGAATGCAGTGCATTGCATATTGTCATAACATGTAATTGTACTTCAAGTTACAGACCAAGCAACATAGTCCAGCCACTCACAAAGATAATGTCTGGATACAGCATTATTAAAAAGAGCCATTGATGGCTTACTAATAGCACATGATTATTAAATCTCTGATTTACAACACCTCTACATACCCTCAAGGTTAATGAAATATGAAATGTTGTTATTTATTTTACATGTTTTCACACATGACTGGGTAAATGGACAATACTATATATAAAAAGTACAGGTGCAACACAAATTTTGTTTTAAGTGCAAGTTCTATTTAAGTCTCTGGATAAAGTGTACATTACTAACCATCCATTTGTATAAGTAATTCAGACTTTACTCTCCGACTGGCTTCATGCTCTGAATCTGAACCCCTTCTTGAACAGATCGAGTCGATCTCATCTATGAAAATGGTACTAGGTGCATAAAACCTTGCCTGGAAATAAGAGTAAAGATATTTATTGGAAACATGATGAAATGTGTATGTGTATATACAGGAACAACTTCTTTTACAACAAAAATAAAATGGATGTTGAAATTTATTATAAATGATTTAAAACACAAGATATCATCAACAATAATAAATGTGAGTTTTAATGATAAACATTGAACAGGACAGAATTTGATAAAAATTCATTCATGGTTTAATTAATGTATCATAGAAAGATATATTGTTATCAATGAGTTATTAATGCACCAAACATTGTATATATTAAAATAATTCACACACTGATAAATGAATGAATTCAATATCAATAATTTATGTTAGGAAGTAATAGTACATAACTCAACATACTGAATATCTTGGTGCTAGGTGAAAAGTTTATTAAATTATTTCACAGAAAACAAATGCCAGATTTATAGATGAAGCTGGAAAATTATAATGCTGTATACACAGGTAAGTATGAAAATCAACAAAAAACAATCACATTATTAGTAGATATCAAACATTATTGCTTCCAAACGTGTTAATAGAAATAGATAAATGTTAATTGAGAGAAGATCAAGACAAGGTCTCAGCAAATTTCACAGAATATGTACAACACAATGTGTCTGTACTATCTTGCTATTATGTGACACCAGCAAGGAATTCTAGTAATA
Source organism: Paralvinella palmiformis (assembly GCA_025642065.1). NCBI lineage: Eukaryota > Metazoa > Annelida > Polychaeta > Terebellida > Alvinellidae > Paralvinella > Paralvinella palmiformis. Next base: position 343,378 of record JAODUP010000011.1, on the reverse strand, counting down.
CATCACTGCTAGCTATAAGCAGAGCTGCTGGCAGAATATAATATACCTATATATATCTGACCAACAAGGATTTCATTATACAATCTCTATGATATAACATTTTGTGTACAGTAGTAAGGTCTAAACAGATCTTGGCCTGAAATATAATTCTTTTGCTCAGTTTAATGTTGAGAGAAATCCTTGCACATGGCCAGATGTCACATCTTACCATCTCAAACAAGATACGGACGAGTTTTTCAGATTCTCCATGATACTTAGATGTCAGCGATGAAGAGGAGACATTGAAAAACGTTGTGCCACATTCAGTGGCCACAGCTTTTGCCAGCAACGTTTTTCCAGTACCTGGAGGTCCGACCATCATTATACCCTGAACAGAAACCAGAACCAACATTATTAATATATATAAAATATTTATTTCTTACCATCTCAAACAGCAAGCGGACTAATTTTTCAGATTCACCACGATATTTCGAGGTCAGACTGGAAGAAGAAACATTGAAGAATGTTGTTCCGCACTCAGTGGCAACTGCTTTGGCAAGCAGAGTCTTCCCTGTTCCTGGTGGGCCAACCATTAATACACCCTGTCAGGGGAAAATTAGTACCTTCTTACAGATACAAAATTACTTTTAAAGATTTCTATCTTTTGAAAATTAAAATATGAGTTGGGCACAGACAGAACCTTGTGACGCACCTATATTGATATTACCTTTCTTAAATGTATTGTACGCAGCTAGCTTTACAAGAATCCACATAATCAGGCATATACCTGCACTTTACTCATCCATTAGAATTAGAATAAACACTTTATCATCATAGACAACAATACTTTATATCTTAGTTATGTTTTTCAAATAAATTTTCGAATAAACAAGATTACAAATTACAAGATCTTGATGAATCATGAATATGTAATTCCATTCGAAGGCTATGCACATATCAAAATATAAACATAGGATCTACTTAGAAAAAGAAATATTATAACAGTTTGGAAATAAATTTACTATGCAGACTATCACCAATATACCTCTGTATATTCCACATGACCAACAAAAGTAGTTCATTTAGGTTAAATCAACAGATCTTGCATATGCTCATTTAACCCACATTCCAACAGAGATAGTTGTTAATCTTCCAGTAAATAAATGGGATATATCTAAACAAAGAACACATCTAAATCACTTTAAAATCAGCAATATATTAATCAGTAATGAAAAATAATAAAAGTCCTATCTCTGCATACACAGACGCACAAATGTATACATACACACCTTCCATGGTCTCCTAATTCCTTTGAAAAAATCAGGCACAACAAGAGGAAGAACAACTGCTTCTTGTAGGAGGCGTTTGGCATCGACCAAATTGGCAATATCTTCCCTGAAACAGAGACAACAATGTGAACGTTTTTATGGCCATTTGTGGAAGTCATTTTTTGGGTGAAAATAACATTAACCACACATTGAACAAATATGACAATACTGTAACATACCAGTGCACATTTGGGTTTCTCTGCACTATATCTCGTTCAAGGTTCTCTACAAGATCTTTATCATAGCCAGACGGATCAAATTTATTCTCCGACTGTTCATCGTGTGGTACTCCCTGCAGCAAATATGTATATTAATTGAGAGATAGCATTTCTCAGAGTTTACTTTGAAAGAAGTTCATAGTGGGAATTGATTAAACTGCTAATATTGTTTTATTCTAATCAATGTTTAGACACCAAACTATTAGATGGACCTTATCAAAAAATGTATATTAAGTCCCAGTGACCACCTGTAATCTGAAGACAACAAAACACATATATATGTAGAAGTTTTAAACCAAGATGTGCTTGAAATGGTAGACCTTCCCAGTGGCTCATAATATACAAAATGTTACTTTTGTCTAAAACAAATTGTTAATGGTTCACTTACATTTTAATATCTTTCTATTTCAAAGCATGCATCATATTTTCACACCTGAATAGGATTAATATTATGGTTACTATTAATATATCATTGGCTGTCTAGACACCTCAGTTTAACATAACAACACAGTCTAACATTGATACCTTTCTTCCAGGATCCTTCCGGTCACGTTCTCCATGACGTTTCCTATCACCACGACCAGCATCCCTGTCTACATTACCATAAGAAGGCGCTGCTTTTCGTGCTCCACGAGGATCATTTCGACTTGGTGCAACATTTCTGGCCCTGGATGGCTCTGCTTTCTTGGCTACTGGTCTGTTTCCACGTATATTAGGAGATGGCCTGAAAATAGGTTTCTTATCGTGTAACAAAAATAATATCTATTGTTATAAGGCATGTCATGTAATCTAAAAATTAGCTTTTTTTATCTCACACACACAGTGGTACACATTCACTTAACCACATAAAATATAAAACTATTAAAAAAAATTATGAAAATTCATCAACACTAAATATTTTTAGCATTTCATGCGGAAAACACAAACCACAAATACAGTCAACTCATGAATAACTTGGTGCTAAAGGCATATAGCGATTGTGGGTTTAGTCTTGTAGTCCCCACTTTGTGGAACAAGTTGCCAGTTGCTATTTGAAATGCATCTCATCCCTTGAAAAGCATAAATCTTTCAAAGTTACTTTCATGGATAAATAATGATAACTATTCAAATATCTTGTGTTTTAACATACGTGACGTGTTATTTGGGGTATCATTATACAGGACCTTTGAATGGTTCTTGCTAGTAAGGGTGCCTTATTAAATATGCATAACTATTACTAAAGTTTCCTGGACAAATATCCAGGTAATTCATTGCTCTGATTAAACAAGAACTGATTAATCTTATTGAAGCATTCATCTTACACCATCACATTGCTCGAGTTACCTTTGTTCTATAGGAGTGGGTGGGGGCCATACATCAGGATCTCTTGTTGGCTCTTCAAACCTTCCAGGTCTGTGATTATCGTATGCTGCAGGAGAAAAGCGTGAATCATCTGTCTTGAAGCTCGCTAACGTGCTGTTGATATCCTTAACTTGTTCATACTCTTGAGCTAACTGTTCTCTGACCTGCAAGAAAATTCAAATTATATAATAGTAAACATAAAAAGGTCACGAATACACATTTCTTTGATAAAAAACTAAAATATGATAATACATAGACACATTCAAGCTTCGATTAATACAAGATTTTATTAGGTTAAATATCTTCACTGTATGTGCATGCACTTGCGAGCACACACACACAAAATGAAGAAATCTAAGATCATAAAATCTCAGAAATTTTGGGATTTAGTCACCCATATCTAAAGTAAATTACATCCCTAGACATGTGTTTGAGAGAAAACAATAGCACAATAGCACTCTATACATCAGCCTAATATATATTTGATTCTCACACATTTCCCATAAAAACTGATGCCTACATAATAAATTAATGTGTGTCAAATCATAGAGTATGACTAACCTCTTGCCACTTCTGTTTACGAGTTGGTTCAGTTATCGTTGTAAGAAGTTTCTGTATCTGCTGTAATACACCTTGGTAGTAGACCAGGGAAGTCTCATAGTTACCCAAGAGGGCATACTCCCTAGCCATCTTTGTATTTTCATGAATCTCTTGCATGTTAGCCATGTTTCTGCTCTGTTTACAAAATATAAACAAGTAAAATAATGACCAAATAATATTCACTATGATTTATGTTTTCAACAATATATGTAAAATTTGCAATTACTGTGACTATGATTTATATATATATATATATATATCAAATATTTTTAATGGCCAAATGAATTTAATTACAGCTATATATAACTGTTATAAGTTAAGAAATAGTACACATCTTGTTATTTATAATGAAACATCACCTCTGATAGTTGTGACAAGTTATAAAAAGCCATACATTAAGTTAAAAAATACATATTACAATCAGTATGTGAATCTTCTCTAAATATTTTAGCAGAACATATCCCAGTACTGATATTAATGTTAAATACTTAACCATCGAGATCAATAATCATGAACTTTTGTACATATGGTAGGCTAAATGTGCAGAGCAACTTTCAAGGGTAAAAAGACAACATGAAAGATGAAACACCCTTCAGATATAGCCCCAGCCAAGGTTTAAACCCAAGTGTTAGAGGTCTGGCGTCAACTCACTACCAGTTAGGCTATGGAGAGGCACACCCCCACTTGGTGTTTTAAAGCCATTCGGGCATCATAAACTTCATATTTTGTATTCCACGACGGTAACTCTTATGTATATAAGTTTTAAAAAACTAAATGGTAAATAATCAAGATAAATAACAGATGAATGGTGAAATTAATTACTATAATTATCAAATGAAACAGGATTATCATGAGTCTGTTTTTTAAACATAGTTATTTTAAATCATGCACATCATTGTGCACTATCTGTAAAATCACCACTTAGCTTTAAATCATCATTGCCTGCACACACTCATAATAAACTACATAATTATCTACAACTGAAAATATTTCACAAGATTAGCTACTTCCTTAAATATGTGCCAATTATTTTCCAACAGAAATTTCTCTGGCTACACAAAACTTGATTAAAAATATAATAAAATACAAATAAACATGGATAAAATAGGACAGTTTATTATATGTAAATAACCATACACAGAGAAAATATTTAAGTTTTCAGTGGCACCCTCTCTGCAGTTAGCTATAGTTATATTTATTTAGTAATTTATATAGCAACAAAGTGAGCATTATGAAAATAGGAAGTAGAGTAATCTGGATACTGAAGATCTCATCTTGGAGCAGTGTCTCGGCTCAAGTCATATGGTGATTGTGCGTTTAGTGTTGCAGCCCCCAATTTGTGGAATAAGTTGCCGGCAAATATTAGAAATTCGTCGTCTCTTCTAAAAACACACCTATTTAAGGTCGCTTTCACAGATAAATAATTATTATCTTTTAAATCATTACAGGGTTTTTACAGACATTATTTGGGGTATTATTAAATTACATATTATTTGTACAGCACCTTTGAATGGCTCCTGCTAGTAAGGGCGCTTTATTAAATATACATTATTAATATTATTATCAAATGCTGTATCATAACAATACCATAAATAAAATAAATTGTTTTCTCTTTATTAAAAACTGTCTATTTGACAGATTCCTGAGGAATCACTAAACACTATCAAGAGCAATGCCTGTTATTTGTCAGAAAGACAATGTAATAACAAATTAATAATAATAATTGCAGAACTTCTATTGCGCCAATATCCTTGAAAAGAATCGAGTTCAGTGGTAGACGTAGTACAGGGGTTGGGCAAACTGCATGTTTTAATTCATTCATACATCAACATGTGGTCCGGACTAATATTTGCACCTTGGTTATTAACCATAATATGCCACAGGTAATGTTCCCATAGGAACTTTTCATATAACTATTGACATTTTGTGTCTGCTAATAGGCCATGATTTCTGCAAATTAGGCAGTATGTTTTAAAAGTGCACAGTCACCTCTGGGTGCCTCCATGGCCGCACAGTTTAGCAATGACGGATGATTAGCATTTTTGGCTCTGCCTATCTACTACCACGCTAAACACTCCTAATTCCGTACCTAATATCATTGATTAGTAAGGGTGTTTTATACACATTTGTTATATCAATGGATAGATTATGAGCTGTATTTTAATAATGTGGAAAAATTAATTTTAGTTTGCAATCTCCGTGTTGCCACAATTGCCAAATGAAAATAGGCCGAAAGCAGACACTGTAACCGCATTTCTATGCCACTTTGTACGGACCTGTTACAGTCATCTCGCGCAAATCCCATTGTTTTAGAATGTCAAGGTCTCGCTGATTGTATAGATATCAATTTTGTGTGTATGTTTGACCATGTAGCTTATTTTAGGGTATAACAGTTAGTGAAAATATCGAAATTGACCATTGGAGAAAGTTATAAGTTAATACCTTATATTAGCACTTACTTACATATTCCAGTTTATAGCAGTATTGTCATATACACATGCAAATATATTGATTATACATATAATAAATCATTATTTAGTATGTTGTTTATATATATATCACTTCAAATTATCACTTTATTATACATTAATTAATAGTGGTTTGTGGTTTGGAAAAATGTCTAACAAAACTGTCATTATCTGTATCTCAATAATAATGCCTATTTCAATAATTACAATCTGATTTAAAATTTTGTATTCCAGTTTATACCTATCAAAGACTATGAATCTCATGATCAAGAGATAAGTGTATAGATCTAATGGTAATTTTGTATTCCAGTTTTGTTTAATTGAGCTGTTGCAATGATTGTTTGATGACATCTTTGTCGTTTAAGTTTTATGTGGGTTCAAACATTATTGTTGGCTGTTTTGCATTTCTACATTATTTGATATTATATGTTTCCATAATTTTATACACTTTGGATAATTTCATTTGACAGTCTACACTGTTATTTGTTTGCTGGGAGTTTGGTGTGTGTTTATCGTGTTGGAGGTTATTATGCTCCATTTAAGTTTATCTGTGTTTTCATTCATTTGTCTCGTTTGTTTATATGCAGATACACAACTTGTTATTAAATATTATTATCACAACTTGCCTTAAATAATTGTTGCATATTGTTGTATTTATGATTGGTGGTGTTATGATCTACATTGATCATATGGGATGCTGATCTTCACTCTTCAGGTTTAGATAATGCTTTGCCAAACCTCGTTATCATAATAATTAAAGCATAAATAATATCTTAAAATAACTTGATATATTATTATATATCTGTATAGCATTGACAAATAGAAAGTAATGTTATTTGGTATAGAATTGAACTTCACATGAATAAATGAAATCTGGCATTAAAATCAGCGGATCGTTTTATGATAAGGACAGACTTATAAATGACATAACTCCCCCATTTATAAGATATAAGTATACTTCTTTCACCAATATGTTACTTAGTGAAAGACCTTTGTGGTGATATATAGATTGTATGATTTATCTTTAAAAATGAAAATCATCCGTCATTGCTACACAGTTGGCCACAATCTACAGCACCTGGGTTCAAACTCCGATCAGGCTATATCAGAAAGGTGTTTCATCTTTCACTTTGCCTCATTACCTTTGGAGGTTGTTCGGCCCATTTAGCCTATCTTGTACAAACAAAAGTTGCTGTAAAACAGCAATTTTTTTAAATATCTTTCTTTATTAAATGCTAGTAGCAGTAATTACAACTAAGCTCCCATCACTGACACTGATGCGAGCAGATGAAAAACTAAAAACAATTATGAAATTGCTCAGATTTATAATAACATTGATCACGATTCCGATGCTCAGCTTGCTGCCCTGCGTCAAAGTACCAGAAACAACCAAACTTGGCACACGCGCATAGAGTGCTCGGACCTTTATCATCAACGAACACGATTCCGATGCTCGGATACGTAACAACAGCCTTTTTTTAATCTTTACAGTCCAAAAACATAAAATATAACATAAAATTAAGGTACAAATTGGTATGACCCTCGATATAATCTTGGTAGAAACTGGTATTGGTACAGAATGATTTGAAAGCAACCAAGATTTTTCTCAGTTGTCTAGCATTCTAAGACTAGGTCAATAGTCAAACAGTATTTCCAAATGATCGGGTTAACAATGACGGCGTTCGATTTTTAAGTCGTCTCAATTAGTCATGGTTACCCAACAAAATAATATGGAACTAAACAAATCCAAGAACTATTTCATTTTAAGTTATATAAAATTAAACTTTAAAGTCTAGTTATTATCATCTTCATGATCTTGATTTACTGATTAGCCAATGGCAATGTGATAATTATGATTTTTCATTTATTGGCAATAGAGTTTTGTAGTAAGATTACTATTGTTATAAATTCTGAATTACAAAACAAGATCTATATGATATCTAATACTAATATATCTAGTGAGATAAACGTAACAAACTAGATTCTACAAAGTTACTACTAACAACGCCGCTCTGAAACAACTTAACAAGTGAAAGCCATTTTCATGATTTTGTTAAACACCTGAAAAACCAGGTGTTTAAACTAAAAAAACGCAACTTCTAAGTTATAAAAAGTTATACAATTAACAAACAAAAACAATAAGTTTCAAAATGGTCACACTTACTGTTAAATATTAGACTATCAGGGGCTGAATTAATGAAAAACAAGAAGTGATTTCAGCAGAAATGTGTTCACTCTGATTACAACACCTTTAGCCTGTTTCTCAAATCTGTCACTAGGCGTCACTTTATCGTCTGGTGACCAGTCTATTCAAGGCTCGCAGCAGCATATTTGGTATGAAACTAAATACCATTACTAAGAACGAAACATCGACATCATAACGTTTGATTTTCCATTACAATGTTTGTAGTTTGGTAAATAAGTAAACACAAAATACTTTCTATCCTATGAGAACGTTTTTATAAATAGTGTACTAAGTTAGAATTAACTTTAAACGAAAGTATCATTAATCATTATAAACTAGTGATGGGAATTGTAATTTCAGTATAAAATAAATGAAAATAAATCACTCGAATATATATATATATATATATATATATATATATATATTACAAATTCTCCAGTAGTACATTATACAATAACAAATACTTAGTATATCAAGCATATAATTACATGTGAATTTGGGGGACCAATATAGCGTGAGCTGTCTTCACTCGAATAAATATAACTAAAATCACTCAAAAATACGATCATATGACATATTACCCCAAATCTTCAAAAACCGACATCGGCTACCTGTTAGAAATCGTGTCCATTTCAAAATTTATTAACAACTTATAAATTTATCAATGATATGGCACCTGAATACCTGTGTTGGTGTCCATTAGAAAGTCATCCCGAAAACTCAGCTAGGTCATCCAGTCAGAAACTTCTTTTGTCAATAAATATTAAATATACCTTATCATGGGGTACGTCATTGGTAGAAGGGTCCTGCATGTCTATGATGGGTACATTTGAGCATTTTACAGAGTGTTTTACGTCCTCATGGGGTCTTTAACGTCCCTCTTTATTTTTAAATAATTCAGTGGAGACGGCAGCGCCATTTAACGTGGTCAACCAGCCACGATGTTGTGAGCCGAGAAATTAATCTCTGGAAAAGTTTCGACCTCTTTACTGGGGTCGAACCTGTGACCCATGGCACCAATTGCTGGGTGCTTAACCGCTAGGCCACTGGAGCTCACTACTAAGATTTGCACGAGTGCAGGTGGTTATTATCTGCGACTCGTGATCAAAACGGATTGGTTGATCAGCCCAGAATTGATCTAATCTACGCCCAAAGGACTTAATAGTTGGGGCTTCTACAACATATTCTGGAAGACTGTTCCATGTATCAGCCAAACGCAACTTAAACTGAGATTGTCTTATTTTTGTTTTACTTGGTTCCTTATATAATTTCTTCTGGTTTCCGCTTGTAATGTTGTTATTTACTGGCAGCTGCATGTCTGCATCCTGATCATATGTTCCATTCAGTATCTTATACATTTCTATCATATCCCCTCCGATTCGTCTGTACACCAATGTTTGGAGATCTAATTTAACCTCTCTGTGTAACTTAGCTCCTTCAACCCAAGTAACATCTTTGGAGCCCCCCCCCCTCCTTTGGACATTTTCTATGGTTACAATGTCTTTCTTCCTGAACGGAGACCAGACAGATTGCCCATATTCAAGATGTGGGCGGACCACGTTCAGGTCTTTTGCCCGCCGGTCTTTTGCGCTTCGGGTTTTTTTCCCCAACAATAATTGGTCACCTGGTCTTTTGCCACATAGCTTTAAAAAGTTTGATCAATGTACAATAAACTTATTTTGTTGTGTTATATTTTTAACTTGGCTATGGTTTATAAAAATGATTAAGATAAATAAATAAGTCTATGATAATACATAAATTGGCAAATGTCTTTTACAAGATAATTTTAATGCATTATATATATATGCAATATAATATAACTAATGTATCATTGTACATATATCAATTGTAATAAAGGAGACACTCACTGGAACAGAGTAGAGTTTACCCAAGAATTGTCCAATGTCCAAGTGTGTTTTTCCTCTTCTGTGGTTTTGTCAAGTGGGTGGTGTTTTTGCAAATAGTGTTGTCTAAATTGAACATTATATAGATACATTGCCCCAGCTCTAGTTTAGTGAAAATGACAATTTTGTTTAATGTTGTCTTGGACTTGAAAGTGTTGAAAATCCTTAATTAATCTCTCTATCTTCTCTACACACACACACACACACACACACACACACACACACACACCACACACACACACACACACTCTCTCTCTCTTCTTCTCTCTCCTGTGTGTGTGTGTGTGTGTGTGCAATTATTGTTTAATTATAAAGCTCACAACAACTTTTAGCTGACTCATTATTTCAAATTAATATTACTCCATTATTGCCTTTAATCGCCAGTTTCTTTAAGCTTTTCTGTATCATCATTTAGTGATACCTAATAAATGGATTGACCTCCAACTAGCAACACACACATGCCGACACTAATAGGCCAAAGTAACTAAGAGGCTAAAGACTGAGGGGCAACAGACCAAAGGGGCAAATGACCGGGGGGGGGGGGGAAGAGCCTTAAATAGCCATCTAAAGCTTTGGGCGTCTAGGTAACTGAAAGATCTTCTAATTTATCCCATGGTCTAATTTGCTTTCTTAACCTTCTCCAGTATATGGTGTTCAAAAGTTGGTCTCTCATCGAAGGTGACTCTTTCTCTCTGGAATATAACCCTTTTGCTCTCTTCTCCTTCTTGAGTGTCCAAATAATATTATCTGTCCGGTGATATTTTCTGTCTGCTCCTGATCGTCATCATTTTACACTTCTGAGGATGGAACCTCAGAAGCCACTTGGTTTCCCATTCTTGTAGCGAGTTGAGGTCCTGTTGTAAATGATCCTGATTATTCGATGAAGAAATTATGTAATAAAGTATTCAATGTTTGGAATCTATCCTTGTTCAACTGGTCTTTGAACAAGACAATAAAACACTGACTCTTTCCCGGTCGTGGCACTAGTGTATGAGGAATTTTCATCAAGCCAGGCAACTGGTAAGGTTTTCTCCATCGAATATGGCATCTACTGTGTATTTTAAATTTGTTTAGCATTAAATCCTCGTTGTGAAGCAGTAAATTGCAGACCATATGCGTCTCCCTCATTTGAGGTAGCCAAGACAAGTAAAATAACTGCCATTTCGGCCATTATTATTATTATTATTATTTACATGTATCGCTGTAGTATATACAGCGTAGAGTACAAGTAAGTCAACACTTTTAATAATACAGTGTTACTGAGTATCTCCTGCAGTTTTAGATTTCAATATAGAATCAATTTCATGACGATATTATTTTCCCGCCAGTTAATGAAACCTCTGGCGACCTCTGGTGACTGTATAGGTTTATGCTCAAAGGCTCTCTTAGTGGTAAGGAAACTGATATATCTAGATCTATTTTCAAGTGATTTTCACATTAGATTTGCCACTTTCCGATGTCTGTGTCGAGTATAACAGGTCACTGCTTTCGTTATTAACATGCTGAAAGCTGACATTATAAATTAATCGAGAAATTCGAGCTAAACCAACGTGTGTTTAAAAGCGCATGCGCAAGTTGTGAAGTCAAACGTAATTCTTTAAGTTTAAATGTATTTAAAGATCACAACAATTATTTATTCATACACTCGTACAATAATAGATCAAATCTTTTATAACGTGTTGTGTAAGTTATGAGTGTCTGATGCATGGCTTGGTAAGAATTTTTTTATATGTTAATGATTAAATGATGGTCTATAGTATATGGTCGAGTAGCCATGATTTCTACCAATTAAAAAAAGTATACTTAACTCGGCATGTACATATTTTTAATATCAATACTCCGTTCCTATCTATCTTTTATAAATTAATTTTGTATATCTTAAGTGCATTCCCCAAAGCATTATTATGGAGTTTGCACTGATCAAGTGGCTGATAATATCTCCTTGCCACTATGATTGCTGTTAGGGTGTATCACATCATTGGAGGAGTTTTAACATTCCAGATTTTTTAATTAATTATTTTAGTGTGAAGGCAGTGCCATTTAAGGTGGTCAGCCATCTAACAAATAACATGTTGTGAGCCAAGAAACTCTTTTGCAAGATTTATATATGTCAAAAAATCCTTCTGCAGAATTGAGCACTTCACTGTCATATCTGTGGTAGTTAATAAAATAATACTGTGGTTTGAAACTTAATGGCTGTGGTCTATAGTATTGAGAAAGCTAAAAGATTATCCTTCATATGACTAATTATATTTTATGACTCTGCCTTTTGTTCTGGTGATAGACCCTCACAAAACTCTTATTTCTCTCTAGCTCCCTCTCTTTATCTCTGTATATGTGTGTGAATGTGTATTAGGGACGAACTATACATTCCTATAGTCCCATGACACTCCTATTGTCCTAGGGTTCATATAGATGCAGTACAGGGATAACAGAATCATTATCAGTAATTTTAATCAATTGTAATCGATTACACAATCTCAAGTAATTATGATCATAATAGTAATCACCATTTCCAGATGCAGTGTAATTATAATCATAATTAATTACATTGTGAATGTAATCATAATCAGTGATTACTTTCATGATTACACAATGTTTTACACAAGCTTTGAGAAAGCAATATTATGTGGTTTTAACCCTATTCCAACCTGGAGTGAGTTTATAAAATGTATTTCTTGTATATATTATAATTATTTTATATATTACATATTATTGGTAAGCATTTGTCTGTGCCCCACAATTTATCAACCACTGGATGCAACCATGAACAAATACATATGTGAGGATTGGAACAACATTTTTCACACCCTTGTTGTCCAGGATCATCCCTCCATATGGAAACTGATAGAAACCCTACAAGCAGAGTATGCTCCTGTCACTGGAGTTCCATTCAAGATAGAAGTGGTATTAGACCCCAAAAAAAAAGAAAGATATACACACAACTAAAAAAAAGACTAACTTCTGTGAAAATTGATTTCCAGGAATAATATCCATCCCGGTATATTTTGTTAGTTTATCCCATAATCTTCGAATTGGTTAACCTAACATTTTAATTTGATCATTGAAGGTTTCATGTTTTAAATGTCCATTCGTAATTAAGAAATATGAATAACTGTCAGTAAACTAGTCAGACATCCAGTTAATGTTTTATTTCATACATTGGCCAAAAGGTCCTACCTTGAAAAAAATAGTTGCCCCAAATGTCCTAGTCCAAAATGCCCTAGGCTAAAACATCCGGGCTAAAATGTCCATTGGCCAAAACATCTGCCAACCAAAAGAGAGAGGGGGCTACAAAATGATTGATATAGTTATATATAGCTATTTCCCTGTGGTCATAATTAACACCCCAAACCACATCTCGGACATAATGCCTTGAATTCCAGTGGTTGTTATAAAAAGATGTTTCATATGTAAATGGTAAATGTTTCATGTACCTTTTTTCAAAATATAACTAAATAAGGTAAATATAATTTTCCAGTGGAGTGGGCATATTTAAATAATCATTTGTATTTGTGTTAATTACTGTCAGTTGACTTGCCACTAGCTAATAGAAGATAAATAGATCAATATGAAGTCGAAAATGAACTTGTGTATGAAGTTATGAAGTCAACTTTTAATTGCAATTTGAATAAAGAAGTCACTAAATTTAAATGGCACTAATACTTTATTCTAAGAAGCCCTGGAATTTTAATTGCAATAAAAATAGGGAAGTGATATGGAGTTTGGCTCACAGTCACCATGGTAGCAAAGTAACTGTGGCTGCTATAAAGATCCAGGCAACACTTAAGGACAAAGTGAGTACTAATCAAGGGGCTCCAACTCAACTTCTTACTGATCATACAACCAATGTCCCCATAGAAGTCTGAGCTGCCATTGGTCAATATGATTCCGTCAAACACTCAGTGTGCTCTGAGAAGGCCAAAGCATTTCCTACTGATCCACAAAGTCATCTAATCTAGAGATCCCCCATGAATGGATATTGACCACTGATGGCAAACCTTTTCTGATCCATGACAGCAGTGACGATTGATATCATTATCAAATTGTTAATGAAAATGACACATAGATTAAGATTTATTATTATTAATAATAAAATACTATATACAATTTCACCTCTACAAATCAACTGAGAGTGTTAGAATGTCATATGTAGCAAAGAACCTACACAACTTTTGTGATTGTTTTAGATTATCCTAACAAATTTACAAAATGAATATGAAAGGTATGGTGTTATTAAATTAATATTTTTCAACAGATGACTAATTCAGATGCTAACAAAATTCAATTCAAAAAAGCAAATTGTTTGTTGGAGTTACTTTCCAAACTGCATCTCTTCTATGATGTGTCTATGTTCTTTGACAAAATTAGCTGCTACCTTTCAGTGATGAACTACAACAGCCAGTGATAATATATAGAGAGCTGAGCTCAGCACATTCTGTAATAAACAGTTACTCTAGTTGGTGTGTATGTGATTAATATTTGGATTTAATTTTAATTGAATATCACATAAAGATTTTCAGCTAACTAGGGGTTGGTAAGTTTGTTATATGTTTCATTTATGATTGTTGTATGCTGAAATTTTATTAAGGGTTTATATACATATCTATTAATGATAGTACTTTTATGTTCACTCATTTTAAGGGTCCACATCTGAACTGGGTCATCACAATAGATTAATTTTGTGGAAGCAGTGTCATTGGAGAGAACAATATATTCAAAGCAGCACAAGTGTAACTGATTTTAAAGCTATTGGCTGCCTAGGAGAGCTGGTTTAGTGATTCTAAGCATGGGATGATAAAGTCCAGACATATTGTTAAAATTCCATCATTGCCATTTCCAGAAAAGATACCAGCAAATCAAGGTTCACTTCAACAGATGCAATTAATACCGTTAGTTATATGATATTGTTTGCTACTGTCAATTTAACTGCCATAATATTACTAGGGACGCTTTTATGTTGGTTTTAAAATCAAAGAATCTAAAAATGTTTGATTTTGACCCCTTTTGTTAATTATACTAACATCTGTTAGTGTGACAGAACAGGAGATTGTACTAAAATATTACCAACAGAAGCTGGAAACTAATGTCTCCAATGGTGATGTGGAAGCTCAATGGTTATCATTGAAAATCCTTATATGAGCTGTGAATATATTAGTGTTGGTGGAATACTATCTTGATGACTTCTATGACGATGTTTATGACTTCCACATATGTGTATAAATTGAATATGGACATAACTTTCACGTTTTCATCATTCAATCAAAGAAGCAGTAGCTATCACCAAACTAATATAGCCAGTCATCAAGCAAAACTATGAAGAAGGTCACTAAAATATCTTACCAGTGGGGGAGGCATTTGAAAGGTGCCGCAGTTAGAGTACTGGGCTGCAAACCTCTAGTTTGTGGGGGCGGGGGTGATATACGGCTCATGACTGTGCTTGTAGGATTTTGTTCCCTAGAGCATCACTCCTTAGCCAGATGTCTCCTATGTTTCCAGTGATGAGGCTAAAGAACACAACTCAACTTATCAGTAGTGGATCTTGTTTTCACTGTTCCAGCTGTGAAGTAGAAAAAAGCTTATTACATTTGAAGCTTATGAAGGTCAATCTCTTCCCTCAAAGTTGAGTAACAGTAGCTTAAATCATCTCCTGGCCATTACATTTTGTAATTGAAGAGGCTGCAGAGTGTATCATCCATTTCAGTGTCATCGTCTTCTACCAGTTATAAGGACATTCCAATGATGTAATGGTTAGAACACTGTGCTGCATACTTCCAGATCGTGGGTTTGTAATCACCTCATGCCTGTGTTTGTGGGATTTATTTCCCCTCAGCCCACGTGCCATGTGTGACAAGGATCAAGCCTAATCAACTCGTATCAACTCTACAGGCTGTAAACTCTACAGGCTGTAAACTCTTCAGGCTGTAAAATTCCAGGTAAATATTAAAAGTATTCCTGAGTTAAATCGTGAAAAACTTTATAACAATCAACCATTTCTTTATAAAATGATGATCTGATTTATGAGAGTTTATAAACTTGATAACATTAAACTTCTTTATGTTTGGTATATTTTATACTTTTTTATTTTCAGTCATGGATTCAACTTCTAGTTCCCAAATTACTGATCTGGATTCAGATATTGATGAAGAACGTGTGGAACAATTAATACAAACATTTATTTGATTGTTTTCATTGATGTGTTGCTGCATGATGGCTGCTGTCATAAGGAATAAATACAGTTTTAACAAATTGATTTAAATGCTGTTTGTTTTCTTTCTTATATTATTGTTCCAATGGAGCACCCCCCCCCCCCCACTAACAGCCTTATCTAGAACTTATACACGTCACTTTTGTAGTGATTAATGTTCCATCTCCAATTGTTTTGTCTTAGCAGACTTTCAACCTTGGAATAACTTCATATATTAATTGTAACTATTGTAGTTTTTATATGGGTACGAATGGTATTTTTGGTGTTATACTAGAGTGTATAACCAACTACTTTGTTTTAGCTGTGTTCTTTTTTCTACAGATTTCTTGATGCAATATGAACTTAAATATTGTTCTTCGCTGCCATATTTTTGTACTATACTAATACATTAACAATTGTTCCCATTTTACTATAATTCTCAGATAATTTCATTGGTTTTATTGAGTGACTGGAAAGTAATAGAAATATGATGGACAGTTTTCAGATACCTGATAAAAGCATTTTATTAGATATTTGATTTCTCTTATCACTATTTTGGATTAAAAGTGTCAATAAATACATAGATATTATGATTATAATTGTATTGTCCTGAAAGTATTGTTCCTTACTTGAACCATCTCCTTTTAAACCATCTCTTTGGTCTAAATTATAGAGTGGCTGATCACAGACTTCTATCCACTAAGTTCAAATCCTGACCTAACTATGTCTGACTTGACTAATTAATCTACTGTATGCATAGAAGTGACTCAGCTGAGCAACATCTCGTTAACCTTTCCTATTTCTCAAT
This sequence comes from Paralvinella palmiformis, assembly GCA_025642065.1. Lineage (NCBI taxonomy): Eukaryota > Metazoa > Annelida > Polychaeta > Terebellida > Alvinellidae > Paralvinella > Paralvinella palmiformis. The sequence continues at coordinate 326,360 of JAODUP010000011.1, read as the reverse complement.
ATTATGACAAAAAGATATGAACGGAAATATAAAACAAATTTTCCTAAAGGTACTTGTTTGCCTGAAATAAACCTCCTTTAATCTATACTGCATATATATATATATATTTGGGCACCCTATTAGCATTGTGGTTAGACCATTGTGCTGTGAACATCCATGTCGGGGAGAATATAGACAACATTAATTCCTTCAGATTTATTAGATAGGTACATGAAAACTTCGGTTATTTTTCAACAGTGAGCTGTAGGGGTATCATACTTGTCTCTTCTGGCTGATTAGCCTGTTAGATTAAAGTTAATTTATTCATCATAAAGAAAAATGTAACATGGTAATATTATGCCTAGATTTTCTTTCTTAAATATCATTTATAATATACAGTGTTTCAGGTTTTTCACACCTCTTAATGTTTGCACCTCAACAACCAGAGTAAAGTAATATTCATGGTAATAAAAATGATCTCTATTAATGTCATACAAAACAAGCAGAATTTAAAATATCTTATCACGGGTTATTTTAAAAGTCTTTTCTATCTGATCGTTTGTGGTGTTTTGTTTACCATATAATGAAAGTAACAGATATCACGTTTTGTCAATTTGATGTTTCATTGTGGTTTTTCTTTGTTCTAATTTTTCTTTTAGCTTTGGCTGAAGTTGATCTGTTTTTGAGGAAGACAGCTTCCGATAAACATGCCACGCAAAGCACGAAGTGGGACCAAAGATTCTGGTAAAGATAACCCAGAAAAAGACTCGCTGCAGGGACCACCTCCAATCAAGAGATGCCTTCGCTCGAGTGCACTACAGGAAATTAAACCAAAACATGTTGATAACATTAATGAGAATGTAAAAGAGGTTAAAACTGCGAAACGGCCTGGAAGAAAGCCCAAAATATTGACAAACAGTCCCAAGAAACAGGTCGTGGAAAAGAAAAAGAGGGCTGGTAGAAAGGTGAAAGAAAAGTCTGTCAAAGCAGCAGCAAAATCTTCCATAAATTCGATGAAGGATGGGGGATCTGAGGGAGATGGTGAATGCAGTGTTGAGCTACAGATTAAAAAAGAAGGTAATAAAACCAGTTTGAAACGAGAGACTGTGAAATCTGATTATCAAAGTGAGAGGCATAAGAAACTGAACGTAGGAAAGATTACAGCATCCAAGAGTGAAGTGGTAAAAGTAGAATCTGAAAGTACAAAGGAGTTTTGTGGATATGAGAGTAAAATGGAAATCATTGTATCTGAGAGTAAGAGGAAGTCTTCTCCATCAAAGAGTAAAATCATGATTACTGAATCTGAAGGTATGACTTCTGAATCTGAAAGTAAAAGGGATATTGCTAGATCTGATAGTAAAATGAAGAGTTCTGGATCTGAGAGTAAAATCAAGAATTCTAGATCTGAGAGTAAATTGAAGAGTTCTAGATCTGAGAGTAAAATGAAGAGTTCTGGATCTGAGAGTAAAATGGAGATTTCTGGATCTGAGATTAAAATGGAGATTTCTGGATCTGAGAGTAAAGTGGAGATTGCTGAATCTGAAAGTAAAATGAAAATTGTTAAATCTGACAGTAAGAGGAATGCTTATGCATCTAAGAGTAAAGTGGAGATTGCTGAATCTGAAAATAAAATTAAGAATTCTGGATTTGAGAGTAAAATGCAGATTGGTGAATCTGAGAGTAAGAGGAAGACATTTGTATCTAAGAGTAAAATGGAAAATCCTGAATCTGAAAGTAAAATGAAGATTGTTAGTTCTGAAAATAAGATGGAGATTGTTGGACCTGAGAGTAACGGAGAGATTGCTGGCTCTGGGAGTGAGGTAGTGGGTATCCAGAAAGAAGTTATCGAGGATGAAAACATTAATAAGATAAAAGAACCAGTTACTGAAGGTAATGAAGCCATGGCAGCCGGTTATACTTCCATTGAGCAACATGACAGTAGTAGTGATGAAAATCCTGTTAATTCAACCTTTGTCATACATGATGTCAAGGAAGATGCATCCATCAGCCAGATGAGTAAATCACCAAAACATAAACAGTCCAAAATTAGGAGGACGTATTTTGTTTCTTGTTACCACTCCGATGATGACCAGAGAAAAGAAATTGAACAAAGTGAATTGGGGGCTGAGTTTAATGAAATCGAGCCAGAGATCTTAGATACAGAGGGGAGAACGGAAATCCAGTATGTTGTGAATCCTACCTGTGAAGATAAGACCAAGGTCATCAGTGTGGCAACATGTGATGACCAACAAAGAACACCTGAAGTTTCTGATGTTGGATCATCCAGTGATCCCGACAAAATACAGAAATCCGGAATGAAGAAGTTAGACGATGTTGACGATGCTGCAAAAGGACAAAAAAGACGACGTGGAAAACTACAAAAGAAGGAATCAGACATTGACAATGCTGAAGGCACTGAAGAACCAATTACCAAAAAGAAAGGCCGGATTAAGGGCAGTACTGCAACAAACGACAATACAAAGACGAAGGCTCGTACTAAGGCCATTCCACAGGCAGATCTAGATCTGAAGATGAAAATGTTAAAGATAACCCAAACAAGAAAAAACAAGTATATTGGTGCCCATGTATCAATATCTGGTATGTATATCATACAATGAGTAACATATCTGGTGTATGTATTTCAATATATATATATATATATCTCACCTCACTTTTATGCCAACTTTGGGACCTGACTGAAAGTTGGCATTGTGATGGGGTGGCATTAGAATGGGAGAAGTACTTTCTGTGGACAGCCTTGGGGTGGTTGATTACACATGGCTTTTGATCCAATGTTTACCCTAACTATCACTTTATTTAATCTATCGCCGATCACTTGTTCATCACTGTCATGATCGCTACATAATGACCCTGACAGTTTTCAATCAATTCACAGATTACCAGAAACATTTCAAGATCAGTGTATGGCGGTAATAGCAGGGAGTATTCATATGGCAATGTATGGTATTCATATTGCGTAAACATTGGCAGTGGCTAAATAATGGGGGTTGGATAAATGGGGGTATTATCATTGCAAAAAATCGGGTCCTTATCAAAGGTTGGCAGTAGGTGCAATTGGTGGGTGGTGGATAGCGAGGCTAGACTGTATGTATAAATGTATATATATATATATATATATATATATAATTTTTTTATTATTCCTTATTTATAATGAGCCTAATAAGTGAAGTCTTAGAGGCCTCAAATAATTTAAGTTCTTAGACAAGTATCATCAGGCAGTCAGAATATCAAACATTTCATTTAGTTGTGTCAAAAATTAATTCAACTTCATATGTTACCTGTTACATTGCTCATGAAAACATTTAAATAGATTACAACTGGATGAGAAAACAAAATTTTAGATGGGATTTAGGAAAAATGGTGAAGATCCATTAGGCTCATTTTGTTTCTCCTGTGCTGTCCCCAAACAATTTTTAATGTATGAAACATCAACATCCAGTCCATTAGCTGGGCCCAACAGGCTGATGAGTATATATATATATATATATATGTATATACACATAGAGTTTTGTTGTATCTTTAGATTCAGTAATATATATAGATATGTTTGTGTATAAATTTATGGAGGTATAGGTTTGAAAGGATTTTTAGGTGTTAATTCTCTGAGCCAGTGCCACCATACACACACACACACACACACAGATATATATATATATATTGTATATATGTGTTTGTGTGTGTGTGTATCTTAATACACACATGCACACATCTACTAATGGAATACTAAAACAGTAGGGGGGGGGCTTCAGTTTCAATTGCTCACATGAACTTAAACTTTATATTTAGAAATGATTGAGAGAGTCAATGTTGAACTAAATTAAACATGTATTGTAATCTAGGAGGATAAAACACGAAGTGACAAATTTAGGTTATCAGCTGTCACTCTATTTATTTATTTATACAGCACACCTTGTTTGTTTGTTTTCTGATTTTGTTCCAACTTGTCTTCATAGGTAGCCTGTGTAATGCCATATCTGATGCAGTCCTACTTGGTGCTCGTGCCTTTGCTATGTTCCTGAAGAGCCAGAGACAGTGGTCATCTAAACCCTTAGAGAAACAGGATGCTGATATCTTTAAGACATTGTTACAGGTATAAAATATCCTTATTAATGATAAAGGTGGCAACAATGGTAATGATGGTGATGATGATGATGATAATCATGATTATACAAACATGTGATGGCTTTTCATATTTAAATAATCTTGTATTTTAAATAATTGTTTTTACATCTGTGTGAGAACTATATACTGTACTTGTTGCAGTCCTGTGTTCACCATCCAGTTATCTATGGTAATTAGCTATGGCATCATACATTGCCTAAACTTATGCAATTATTCAGAAGCTTGTGCACTTCTGAATATGTTATATAATACAATAGAAAGAGTGCTATATAAATGTGGCATAATAAAATAAATAATATAGATAATGTATCCTAGGAGGTCTTGTTACCCATCAGTGATGATAAACTTGGATAGTGTGACTCATTATAGATGCACTTATTCTTACTACATGGTATTTCATTCTCATATAATGTATCTACTACCATCTTAACTGCCCCTTAAGGTATTTGTGGTGTATGAAATTTAGTTTCACTTTTCTCTCCTGTCTGAACTAATTTGTAATATTTATGGAGAGCGTATGGGGATATTTCATTATGGAAAACAAAGGTATGGGGGGGGGGGAGCGGGTAGGTTGCTCATAACAGCTATCCATCATTCATTGGCCCTAGGTATGAAATAACTGTTCCCTTGAGTTGAACAGACTAAATTTTAAGTTACAATGTCATTTTAAGTATGTTGCTGTTAATCTAAACCAGAGATTTAAAAAAAGGTTTAGTTGCCAATGACATCCCATAATGTATCCATAATTTTAAAAGGTCAGCTAATATTACAGTTTCAAACCTGTTCAGATACAGCTGCGTGGTGTAACTGATGCTAGGTGAATAATGAACATTGGGTTTAATAACTGCTAAATGTTTTGACTAGTAAAATGTGGTACAAAATATAAACAAAAAAAAAGGTCTATACCTAGACCTAATCTGTCCAGAGTACTCAAGCACCTACATTAAATCAATTGTTAAGCCATTAATTAATTTAGGAGGATGAACTATGTATGTTGTGTTATCCTGTCTTTTGTAAACGTCTTGTTTTCCTATATAAGTTATATAGGAAAACAAGATGTTATATTATAACCTTAAGGTGTTATATTATAACCTTAAGAGAATATACACGAATGTCCCTTTCTCTGAGCATGAAATGTTACATTTTGTCACAGAATACTATGAAGCGTTGATTGGGATGTTAGAATATTTGAAATGGTATTATCACATGTATGGGGTTGTATTAGTCTTAAGCTGAACTTTGTTCACACCAGTTTATTAGGTATCAAGATAGGGCCACACATGTGCTATCATATATTTAATTTCCACATGAGTACAAAAGTCTTGGTTATGTGAAAGATAAAATTGAAACTGTCCAGTTATTATATACACAGCCATCTTATTTGGGGTATTACTGTACATCACCTCTGATTGGCGCCTGCTAGTAGGGCACTTTAATAAATCTACAGTATTATTATTATTATTATTATTATCATCATTACTTTGGTCAAAACATTACATCACATGATAGTGTTAAGCAGTTGAATCATAAAAGATGCATTCTTCATCTGTAATAATGTGTAAACTTATAAATTGTGTTTTCTTCCAAACAGTAACCAGCACAGGACTACCTGGTAGTTGTTTATTTACATGTTGTATTGACTGGTGATAAAAGAATACAATACAAAGACTGTCAGTTAGTTAATTAATAAGCAAATTGATAAAATATATTAGTTGAGTCCTAAATTTACTTTTATGTCATTACATAATTAAATATAATTTGAATTATTTTAATACATGTATTTACAACCTTCAGTTACCTTGTTGTTTGAGGAAGAGGTGTCCTAGTTCTAAACATCAGGTTTCCATATTTTAGAACCATTTGGAAACTTTTAATTTCTTTTAGTTGGCATCATCTTTTTTTGGGCCAATCCGATTCGTTTTAAGAAATCGTGATTTATGAAAATTATGAAATTGTTGTCAGAGGATCAGTGTTAACAGATAGTAAGCCATGCATGTATGTGTTGTATCATGGTGCCATTTAGTGGTTTAATACATCAAGAATACCCCCATTAACATATAAAACTTTTGAAGGTTTATTTTGTGGCAATTTTCCAGTAATTCTGGTCTCCTGATGAGATAGATTATTAGTACAGATGACTTCAGTGTGCAAAACTACAGGTATTAGTTTCAATATCTAGCAAATGTTGAACAGTGGGAAAATGAATAGACATGGTTCATCCATTTAGACATACATAGAATTTATCAGGAATGATTATTATTGTATATAGTATCTTGAACCTTGTTGGGTGTCTTGCAACTTTTACATGGGAAAACAGTTTCATCTATTTCATACACCTGGTTTAGAAGAAATTTATTATTATGTACTTACCAGGCATGGGGTCAGTTCAATTCCGGATTGATTCAGAACAGTCTCTATGTTGGAGTGATTGAGAAAAACATCTCTCACTATTCACGGGGAAGTGTTCGTAAAGATGGAGCCGAAATACCCTGAGGTTGGTCACTGTCAGTGTTTTACGTCCTCAGGGGGTCTTTAACATCCCCCTTTATTTTTAATAAATCAGTGGAGATGGCAGAAATCCAGAACTTTGGTTCCTTATATATATATATATATATATATATATATATATATCAGATACACACACCAACCATGGCACCTGACGTGAGCGTTTAACACATAGCATACCTTTAATCTATATAGAAATATTGCTATTTAGGAATTAATTAATTTATCAACTAAAACTGTGACTATTATAGCCTGTCCCCAGACCTAACTGTCTTAATAACCATTTGAGATATTTTGTAAACTTACCATATGTAAGTGGTTTAGTACACAGCTGGGATCTGAAAGTAAACACAGCATCTGACCCCTGCTGGGTAGAACTAAGGCTTGTACTGGACAGTGGAATATAAACACGTGATTGATCATTGCCACAGCATGAAGCTCTATATAGACCCAACTACAGTAGTGTGTGACTTCGAACAAGGTGTCACCAAAGCCTAAATAGTCTTGGGTCCAGCCATAGCAATCCAAGGGTGCTTCTACCATCTAACACATGCTACCAGGAACTCGGACTTGCACGATGGTACTCCACAGATGAGGAGTTCAAGCTCTTCTGTGGTCAGATTGATGCACTGGCATTTCTACCTTTTGAGGATATTCAAGCAGGTATGACATCCCTGCATAATAACACCCCAGATGGTGCAGATGAGCTACTATCGTACTTCGACAGAACCTATGTTACAGGAAGCTATCACCGTGTTCATCCAAGTCATGGTCAGATTGGCATTCGGGTCAAGAGGATTCCTCCACTTTACCCACCAGCTGTGTGGAACGTCCATGAGGCTACTCTCGCTGGTGAGCCACGCACCAACAACCAGTGTGAGGGCTGGAACATCGCTTCACCTACCTTATTGGATACAGCCATCCAACCATTTGGATACTGATTGAAGCCATTCAGAAGAAGGACTGCTTCGTTCGCACCCAAATCAGTGAGGACTTGATTGGGAATCCACCTACAAAGCAAGTCAGATGAAAGCAGAAGACTCTAAAAGCCCGCCTGCTCACCCTGTACCAGGATCACCAATCAGGACGTAATACAGTTATAGAGCTTCTTCGTGGTGTTGGCTACAATATCCAATGGAAAGATTCTCCATGAACACAGAATCAGAATAGTGACATTTTTCATTTCATATCCGGTAATACATAAAGAAAAATAGTGTTTTTTATTGTGTGGATTTTGTCCTTCTGTCCACTTTCTGGGATTATGTCCTGTGGTATTTTGTACCATGGGATATTGTCTGGATACAGTTATTATCATACCTGACTATAGCTTGTATTTCACTATGTTCTTCCATTGTTATAACTGCTTATGATTCCTGTTTGATGGTGTACTGTTTTTGTTTTAGTATTTTCATATAATGTAGTACATGTGGCTGCAGAGATGAACAGAATATTACCTGAAATATGCTTAAAATGGAGGTATTGTACACATAGTGTGCTATGATAAATGCTGCCCAGTGATGAACAGTATTGCACCAAAATAATCCACTGATAATACCTTGTCTCAGTCAGTTCGTTTGTAGGTGGTGCTGTCAATTATCTAGGTCATAATATTTACTTCCGCCAATTGGGTGTTAATACTCTTATTATAGCACTGTTGATAGAGTATACTGCATTTCAAACCTCCAGGTCAGAGTTTGAAACTGAATAATATCTGTGTTTGTGTGGTTTTTCCAGGCTGTATGTCCCATATATGACCAGTGATGAGGCTAAATTAACCATCCAGTCATTTACTCGCTCTCACTCACTCACTCACTCACTCACTCACTCACTCACTCACTCACTCACTCACTCACTCACTCACTCACTCACTCACTCACCACTCACTCACTCACTCACTCACTCACTCACTCACTCACTCACTCACTCACTGCAGTATTTTAATTATTACAGTCTGAGGGTTAAAATACGATGTTTGAGAAACTTAATTAATTATGATCATCAACAGATTAGACTCATCTGGATCTCAGTTTTCTTGTATCTAATTTTTCTTATTTAGGAATATGGTTTCTCACCATCTATGGTGGTTCCACATGGTTCCTATCTCATGAATTGTGGTTCTCCAAACAAGGAGATCTTAGATAAGAGTCGTGCTATGCTTGTTAATGAACTGAAGCGATGCGAGATGCTTGGCTTGGATATCTTCAACTTCCATCCAGGTTTTTATATGGCTTTTTTCTAGTGATTGTCTTTTTGGTCTATTTTTCAGTGCCTGTATATACTTCTGTTTCCATCTCTCTCTCTCTCTCTCTCTCTCTCTAACTCTCTCTGTGTGCATGTGTGTGTGTGTCTGTGTGTGTCTCTCTCTCTCTCTCTCTGTGTGTGTGTGTAAATAATAGAATATTATGATTATCACATCTGGATGATTCATCAGAGTAGTTAACTCTCAAATAATTAAATTAAGGACAATGTCATAATTCCGTTGACCAAGGGTTCGGATAATTGACTGGTTAGCCAGGAATTCCATTATGATATGAGTTATACAACCACAATCACACTGGATGTCATAAAACTGTTTGGAATAAGCCTTTGTATCAGTGGCTGATTTTGTATTTATTTCCTTGTTCACTAAGTAATAGAAACAATTATAATGTGTATAGTTATTCGTGACTTTACTTACTTAATAAATTAATTAATCAAAATGGTGCAGCATTTATGTAACATTTTATATTTCAATATACAAAACACAAACAATACTGGTATTATTCTGCTGTAAATGATGTACGCCAACGTGCAATTCAAGATAATTGCTCACAAATTCAGTGATTTTCATTTGTGAGTGTGGTATGGTAATTAAACTGTTAAAACATGCGAGGACTTGTAGTGTTTGTGGCTTATATTTGTAAGATTGGTACATGTTTAAGAATGATTGGTTGAGTTTATCAAATTGTCCTCAAAATCAGTGGGTTGTTTTTTTTTTTTTTTGAATATCTAAGGTAATACTAGGAAAACATCTTTATAATTTTGTTAATTGAAATTTCAGTCAATTGAGTTTAGGTTATTTGAGAGGGGACTGTACAATATCCATAACCGTACTCAGTGTGGGTGAGAGTGAGTGGGAGAGAGAGACATTGAGGATATTTGAAGCTTTAAAGTTGTTTATTCACAAGTTACATGGTTTGTTAGTTTGTTATGATGTTTTATTTATATTAAATACCACAATTTATCTCCAGGTTCATCTTGTGGACAAATTCCTGTGGAAGAATCTGTTTGTCTTATTGCGGAAAGCATTAACATTGCTCTGGAACAAACAAAACATGTTACAGCAGGTAATTGCTAATGACAATCAGTATGGAATCTTTCAGTGTTATTAAATAATGGAGTACTGTTCACTGATTTAAATATTTTTGTATATTAATTAGATTATGCTATAAAGCAGTTAAAACAGATAATGGGATATCAGATTTTCTGTACTGGGATGCTTTTTACCATAAATAATATTCTGGTTGACAAAATATAAGATTTACAAATCCAATCTACTTTGCAAAAGTGAAATTGGGTAGGGGGACCACTTACTCCATATTGTTGAAGTATTCTTAATAGTAATGTTCTTGAAAATTTAAGGGGTGGAATATTGTCACATTTTGAACTGGTATTTGTCCTTACAGTTGAACTGCATTAATTCTGTGATATAAGTTATATACTGTACAAGCTTAAAAGCCATGCTCTGTGTGGACTTTAAAGCATGTTCGTCTTGAATTCTACTTGGCTGTTTGCTACCACCAGATTTCATATCTTGGCATGGGCATATCTAAAGAGTGTTTCATCTTTGACCTCACTTCCATTACCTTTGGAGGTCAAAAGTGGTCGCAAAATATCAATCAATCTACTTGGGTCTTTGGCCCATATACCTAAGGGTTTGGAATAATAAAAAATGATTTTTGCTTAGTGTCATATTCACTGCCATTTAATACTCTTTTGTCAAATTATTTTGTGAATAGCCAGACAGACAAATAAGCAAACACACACACACACACATTTGTGAGAGCTATATGAACTCAAATAACATTGGGGGGGGGGTTAAACTCCAGTTAGCCACCAGAATGTGCTGCCATCTGTTAATGTAATTTTTATGAACACATAAAAACACATTCACTTTTATTCATAAAAATGTATTATATTACCATTGGGATGGCTGGGTGGTCCTGTGAGTAACTGCGTTTATTATATGTACTATAGTATAATTTTTTTGTGGGTGACAAACAAATATGGTTTAATACGTACTTCATTTTTTGTTTTAGTTTTTAATTAAATCTCCTATATTTTAGTAATAGGAACTTAGTGATAGAAGAAAGTAATATTTTTATTGTGTTCAGTTTTCTTCCCTCGAACAATAAATTCCTGTTTACTAATATTGGCTTGTATTACTTAGTGATAGAGAATATGAGCTGTCAAGGTCACACAGTCGGAGGAAAGTTTAACGAATTGGCAGGGATAATAGAGAGAGTGAAGGACAAATTAAGAATTGGTATCTGTCTAGATACTTGCCATATGTTTGCTGCTGGTATGTAGATGAGGGCAAGGGAGTTTATTTTATATATTTTCATGTGAAGAATATTCATGATTTTTCTCCGTCTTAATGTGATATGTCAGAGTAAGCTTAAAATTGATAAATCACATTCAGAATGATTAAAACTCTTGATTATCTTCCCATTTTCCTTTGAACAAACTCTCCAAATGTGCATTCAGTTTACTTTTATTGGCTCTGTTTGTATTAACAATCATAATATTGGAATAAGAAATCATATCAGACAATAATTTATTTCATGATGTTACATTAAGAGTTCAGTTGCATCAATTATTCATTTAATGCCCTCAAACACTGATTTAGATGTTCAGTTCTTTCGTATTTGTACTGTACTGTGGGCCTATAGCCCGCTTGCTTTCACAAAAACTTGAGTTGCGATTGGATGACACATTTGGGAAAGAAAATATGATCTCTTGCCTGGCTGAATAAATAAAACAAATCACCCTACTCTGGTACCAAGGCTACAGATCAAACACAAATCTCTACAACATACACAATAACAATAAAGGAGAAATATTGAACTTTAATTCAGAGCATTGTTATCTTTATAATTATGCTACTGAATATTAATCTAATAGAACATGTATGTGATGTACATTAGTTCATGTACACTTCTTAAATACTTTCTCACACACACACATCAACACAACCTTCAGACCTCAGATTATTTGTAGTTGAATATAATTGGTATTCCACATACATGTATCCTTTGAAGCTGGATCTGGCTGATTGAGCTTCAAAACATATGTGTACTCTAATGGACTACCTGGATAACAAATTTATATGAAGGCTGTGATATATCACATTCACATCTCTGTCTATTATAATTTTGTTCTATTGTTTTAGGTTATGATATCAAAAGTGAAGATGGTTATGAGAAGGTCATGAATGAATTTGATGAAGTTGTTGGATTTAAGTATCTCAAAGCTGTTCATCTGAATGACTCTAAAGGTTAGTAACACCAACTTTTTATCAGTCAATCTACATTTGAAATATAGTATTAACTTGTCACACAGTGATGTTCATGGTACAAGAAATGCCCATTCAAAAATCTATAAAAATATACATTATAATATTTAGATAAATGGTTTTGTCGCCATGACACCTTCAACACAACAAATAACTTTTTATCTGCTCTGGTTATCTATGTTTATTGATGTGGAAGTTTAATTTATATTTAAAAAAAATATTTTATTTTATTAAGCGTATCAAATATTTAAGCTTTTAAATATGTATTATAACATTATCACAAAAATATCTCCATTTGTACTGTATATTATAATATGCAACAATTATCAGAATAGTAAAAATACTGATTGAAGATAATCTGTTAATATAACAATGGAGAGGAAATAATTATTCTTTGCCATTCATTAATTGATGTAAGTCCAATTAATATACAATACACCATAATTTTGTTAACTTGAGGAAATAACAGGAGCCCCTATATCACAGTGATAATCCATTGTCCTGCAAACCTGCAAGTGACTCGTACCCTTGTTTGTGTAATGTTTCCCTCTAGAATCACCACTAGACCATATGTCTCAGGTGTGGGCAGGATCAAGGCTAAACAAAGTATTCACTCTTTCAAATAATAGCACAAAAGAACAGAACAGCGTCATTACAAAGTGCACCCATCTATTTTTGTTCGATAACATGATTGTGTTAACATGTGTATCATGAAGCCTATATCAAGTCAAATAGACAAATGCCATTGAAAGTCTTCTTGATATCATTAGAATTTGTAAAAGTATGCAGCATTCAAACTTTTGAATTTCATCTGTACCTGATAAATTATCATTCATATATATCAGGTGTCCATACTCACCTGAGTAGCTTCAGGTATTCACAGTTTAAAAAGTGAGTAGTGTGTACATTGTTTAGGTTCATTGTTGGTCAAAAGGTGCTTCCGTACTACAGTAATGATGTGCTATGCTGTGTGTGCATTTTATTGTGCATAACTTATTCTTGTCCATATTGGATTTTCTGAAATGTCCCCTCACATTATATTATTTTGCTGTAGGTAAGCTTGGATGTCATCGTGATCTGCATGCCAATATTGGTAAAGGTGAGATCGGTGTTGCAGCTTTTAAACGTCTTATGAATGATGCACGTTTTGACGACATTCCCATGATATTGGAGACTCCACAGGAAGACTACAGCAAGGAAATCAAACTGCTCAATACTTTGATGGATTGATAATGGGATGATAGATAACAGGATTGAACTGAATAGAAAGTTTTATGGAATTATTATATGTAAATGGTCATTTTTGTAAAATGCTATATCACAGGTAGAATTTTACTTGTGTCCGTCTTTTCTTTGTAATGTTAACATTTCTGTTGAGTTCCTCTTTCATTGTTTCCACTTTTTGTGTTCATTCTGCTTGATGGCATATCAGCAGAAAAGGTTAATTCAAACACACAGTTTTTTAAATGATTAAAGGATAATAGCTTAGAAAGTAGTGTAGAATAAAAAGGTCAGCTTGGTTCCAATATTTTTATGACAGCACTTGGAACAGTAAAGCAGTATTGTTTTTTAACATTTGACATTGCAGCAATTTCTGTGTTCAACACAAACATAATGGCAGCATATGATTTTTTTTGGAATGTGTCCTCACCACCTGTGTATGATGTGTCCTCATCACCTGTGTATGAGTATCTGATTTTTATAGCAGAATTTGTAGTTATTTTCTATCTTCTTTTAATATTAGCATGTTACCAAAAATATGCCAGTTGTAGTTGAGCAATTGAAATAAAACACACACAATCTCTTTCTGGCTTTTATTTGTCTAAATTAAACATTTACATAATTAAAATCTCTCTCTCTATATATATATATATATATATCACTGCATATATCACTTATGACATTCATATCACTTGTTAATGAAGTAAATGCAACAGCTATCTTGCAGTTGCATAATTTTCATTCTTAAAACTACAGCCAATTTAATCCCCTCTACATGCACATGTTTAGAAATTAAAACGTTTACTGAAGATATACCATAGTTTAAGGCATTAGCTTCGAATAAAAATGCCACAATATCCAAATAAACTGTGACTGCAGTTATATTTCATGTAATGATCTTCATCATGCGAATGAAATAACAGCAATAAACACAACAGGTAAAAGGTGATTATATTCCCCAAAACCACATTGAGAACTCTGCACTAAATGTTAAAGTACTTACAGAGTTTGAAGTCTACTCAAAATCTTGAACCAAACTCTTGTGCTTTTTACAGCTTTATATACTTTCAATAAATTAAATCATAATCCATTGAAATAATAATGGGGACAAATAGTGTTTTGGGTATCCATACAAGATCACTAGACTGATAAGTCCGGTTCACGAACTGAAAGTTGGTGATCCAGATTTCTGGTTTGTTAGATGAAATTAATGAACCAGAGGTCAGTGACATGAAGAACCTCTGGTGGTAAGCTCTAGGTATTATGTATGATGTGTACAGGATTGCTTTTGATGCAAAGTTCTAGTATTGTTTAAATTTGGTGTAGATACCTGCTTTGTATCAAGGGTGTTGAGCAGCATTGATAACGAAAAAATACATGTTATGAACAATTAACCTTTACACATGTACAGAACACATTTGTGAAGTATTATTAGTCAGGAGGCATTCAACAATAAGAATATATTTCAAGAAACAAAATACTGAAATTATGAATTAGTTCATTAAAGATGAACAACACCTAAACATAAATATTAAAGAAGCATACTTAAAATCTTGAGACTTGCCTATGACCATGATGATGATGATGATTGATGTTTTACTGCCACTTTTGTGCACACGGTAGGCTAAATTGTAATGAGGCGAAGTCAAAGATGGAACAACTTTCAGATATGGCCACGCTGAGATTCGAACAAGATGGTAGTGATCTGTGGTCCAACATGCTACCAACTAGACCACGGAGGCACCCAAACAGATTTGCCTATGCCAGTTTCTGATACTTTATGTATGCTCCTTTAATATCTCTATTTAGATGTTGTTGTTTATCTTTAATTAACTAATTCATAATTTCATTATTTTGTTTCTTGAAAAATATTCTTATTGTTGACCTTGCTAATAATGCTAATATCTAATACTAATAATATTAATAGGGATTTAAACAAGAACTGAGACATGAAATCATATGCTTTGTCTATTACATCAAATGTTTACATACAATCTAACAAATGCTTGGCTTGTGACGGCAAGGCATTACCTAATAATGTTGCTAATACAAATGACATGACTACATTCTGAGTTTGGCTGTTATCTGAATCACAAAGAGGCAGTCTGGAGATCCTTTCCAGAAGATTTTTGTAGATGCTGCAGCTTAATCTTTGCCTTAGCTGGATGTTAACCCCATCTTTGAATTCCTGAGGAAATGCACAAAACCTGTGGAAAAGCATTTGAAATATCTGATTCAGATCAGTGAGCAAAACTCGAACATCCTTGCTGTGGTTCCCAAGATCCAGACCAGCTTCTGTATCCTGTTTTGGAGTGGAGAGTATACAGTCATATAGAGCCAAGAAATGCTGTAGAATATCTGAATGACCATTCAGGACAGCATCCTGAAGGTGTGTATTACCCTCCAACAATAACCAAAACCATGAGATAATCCTCTGTACAATGTAGATCCGAGATCCCATAGATGATCCAAGTTCACCAAGAGACCACTTCAGTAAGAAAAGTATTTCTGAAATGGTCTGACCATCAAGCTCACCATGGTCTTCAGAATCAGAGTGATTTTCAAGTCCTGTTCTACAAAACGGAATAATCCGGATCAGGTTTTCCACAGACCTTCTCTTCCCTATATCCTGAACATCTTTCTCGTCACATTCTTTATTTGAATCTTGTTTCATCTGATTGGATTTCACATCCTTTATCAGCTCCTTTTGGGAGTTACTTTTTGTAAGTTCATTGATAATAGTACAGAGTCGTATATCCTTGGTGAGCAATGCCCATTTGTTTAGTAAGCTGAGAATGTGTCTTTGTGACGGATGTGTTGATATGACGTCGTTAATGTGTCCTGATCCAAATAGCTGCTCTGTCTTTTCAGCATGGCTACACACAGACAACAGACAATCAACAAATTTGTCAAAAGTCTCCAATGCTGGGTTACTGCAAGATGCAAGAATAAAAGAATTAATGTAAATAATACTTTACAGAAACTTAAGTAGTCTTGGTGCTATACTGAATTTGCATTATTATTATACTTATTATTAATGGTTTGGGTTACTACTGTAGCATTGTGGTCGGAACATTGTGCTGCAACCTGTAGGCAAGGGATGAAATTCAGTCAGTGTTTGGTGGGATGCTTCCCTAGGGAATTGCCACATATGTGTGTGTGTGTGTGCGTGGACACGCACATGTGTGTGTCCCAGGTCTCATCAGCACAGTGGGTAAACAAACCACCCATTCATTCACCTATTAATGGTTTTGTACGAACAACAGCTTTGTTGGTTATATACAAACTATACCTACAAATACATTCTTCGAAGCTTTACTCACCTTAAATGAATCAGTAGATCTAACAAGAGAAGTATCATTTGATTAGTAAATGCCACAGGCAGACAGCTGTGATTAGTCTGTTCTAATGCTCCATCATCCTCATAGGTTAAGGATTCTTGACTCTGACTGGTGCTGCCCCCTAGTGAGTCCCTATCACCAAGCTGTACTGACCACATGGTGTGGATGATATTCACCAAGTGGCTGGCTTTTGTTAGATCACTCGCTCTGGAACGAGAGATTGTGTTGGTTTTGTTGTCATGAAAAGGCCATTCATTAGGCAGCTTCTTCATGTATAATCCAGATCATATGGGTGTGATATTTGATTAATCATACTGTGAGGTATCTTTTCTCTCGCTCACTCTCTCACACACGCACACACACACAGAAGGCATTTCTATGTTTTACTTATAACACATAACATCGATCTTATCAATAACAATACTATGAACAAATAAAGCAAGCAATAATTTCCCATTTTTACCTGCCTTCATACACACTACAAAAACACAGAAACATTATTAGATAGAGACTGTTAGATAATAATCATCAGTGGATGGGTTATATACTGCATGTATGGTGACATTACCCACATATATTAATCACTAATAAATATATTACTGATTAGATGTGCCACGATAATCTACCTGTCTCTTAGCATGTTATAACATGGCTCAGTTAGAACACTGCACAAGACAGGATTATGTATGACACACACACACAAAAATAGGGTTAACAACATACTGAGATAAAAGATCAGTCATAATCTCTCTCTAGCTACCTCTACAACATTTTAGAGAACACAGCACACCATGAATGGGGATCAATAAATACTTGGATAGATGTCCTTGATTATTTTATTTCAACCAAAATTGGTCAGTAAATGTTTTTGCTGAGTACGATATCTGCTTTTTTATTACTGCATTTATAAAGTAGTGGATTTATATTTATCTGGTATTATATAACATTACAATATCTCTCTCGCTCGCTCTCTCACACATACACACACACACACACATAATGCCTACCCAGTATGTACTGCTATACCAAGCCACTGTAACAAACCATGGTGCTTCAGAAGACTCGATGCTACAGATCTGATGTTGCAAGCAACTTCTAGCAGTTTCAGGATCTGTAACTAGAATAATACGTATAGAGATTAATGTTTGTTTTAGGATATATGGCTCAGAGTACTAAAAGCTACATTATTACATTAGGGATGACTCATCAGTTATAGTTGTAATGCCATCATAATACAGTACTAAAATTATCTATAAACACCTTCATGATTAGTTTTAATTAAACTTATGTTTATCTATAATTACTCAAGTACTCCCGGTGATCTTGTCATTATTTTTATTTTGTCATTTTTACAAAGTAGTTGGAAAAAATTTTTATATTTCTTATATGAATAGCATTATTCTAAAACTGCACAAATGTTTAACTAAAATGGAAGAAATGTGACTATAAAGTTTCCTCTGGCTTTTTCATAATTTGATTTCATTTTTCACTGACTAAATGAACATTCTAAAATTTACAGAATCCTACATTTAGTATGTTCAGGTTATACAGAACTCTCATGAGTAAGGTTTAAGCAGAAATACCAAATAAGTATCATCAATGAGTAAATTATTTATGAGTAAACAATGTTGATAACTGCCTATAGATAATTTAAAAATCTCGCTGATTCTAATTTATCTGGTATGTGTTCTATTGTACATTACTATTTCATTACTAAGTTAATTGTGTAACACTGCTAGGGTGACATAAAATTTTACATTTTAGCTTTTAGCATTCTGAGTATATGTCTGCAATACAGAAATAACCTTCAGATTGATAAATCATATTTATATATGCTATAGCATAATTAATACATTGATTACAATTTTGGTAAAATTTTGATAGCCATCTAACACTGTGGACTAAACAAGTGTATGAAAACATAAACTACTGATATTCCTTTAGCCAATAATTTGATGTATTATGGATGTGTAGAGCATTTTGCAAATGAGTAAACAATACTGTACACATAGCAATTTTCCATGATTGTAATCTTTTTTTCTTGAGTTTTCGTGACATTTTCAAATAGCAGTAAATTTTCTTGTTCATCTAAAAAATTCTCTGATCTTTCTCTGACTAAATATCACTGACTTTTTTCTGAGAATGTGTGTGTGTTTGGCTATAATGCCATTATCAGAATGCACCACCATTTTATATATACCTGCATATGCTGATCACTAATTGCTGACTCATAGAAACTCAAGATGAGCCTGAACACCTTGTTCCTCTCATAAACGTGATAATCCTGGGTCTCCCTCAAACCATCTCGTAAAAGTGACAACATCCAGCTACGCTCTGTCTTGTGCTGTAAACATAAAAATTAACATCACATTATTATTGCTATACATAATATTTTTATTATTAATATTATAGAACACTATATAGTATTATTTGCAATACTATTTGCTGCCACAAACCATCTTTAGACATTATATCTGTAAAACTGTTTAATGGATAAGTTCACACCTGCCCACCTTCATAATAAGAGTAAGTAAATGAGTAAGTCGAGCTTCAAAAATCCTTGTCACAGAAAAGGTCATTTAGACTAAAACCATATCATTTATCTCATGATCTACACAAGAACAGATCAGACCAAGTAATTTCTGATGGATCAGTAGAAAAGGTGATAGAGTTGAAGCTGGAAGGTTCTTGGTTCAAATCTAACAAATAACTACACTCAGATTTTCATAAAATCACTGATTGAGTTGGTCTTAAAATGGCTATCTGATGTTAGATGTTGATGAATTATTACAGCTGGTGTGCCATGGAGGAAGATATATACAGGTTTGGACTACAAAACAACCCAAAATAATTAATTTTGTCTCACTGGGTACTCATTTTAAGTTGAGTAAATCAGTAAATGGGATAAAAATCAATGAAAAATCTGTATTTTGGGTTGTCACCCTTGAACTATCACTCAGCTCAAATATTACATCCTCAATGTGAGTTACCTGATAGAAATGACATACAGAGTGTGATTAAGCAATTAAAAGCCTCAGGCTGGATATCCCTGAATCATGAGTGAGTGATTGGCAGGTTTACTTAGCCTTGGCACTGGTGTCACCTGAGACTTATGACTGAGGCACTACAACATGCAGTACAACATGACGGATCAACTTTAAACTCTGGTTAACTGCTTGACTGCCACTTCTGTACACATACTAAATGGGCCGAGCAACCTCTAAAGGTATTGAAGTAAATGAAAGATGAAACACCCTCCAGGCATGCTCACACCAAGATTTGAATTCAAATGATTGAGATCTGTGGTCAACCATTGCTACCAGTTTGACTACGGTCATGTAGGGAAAGGGTGAATGATGGTTTATGGTGTAAAAAAAGTTGTATTTAGATGAAAACGGCTGTTTGTTGAATTTGGAACTGAGTTCTGTCCAGAATAGATGAAAGGATGGAGTTAAAAGATACATTAACATAGATTTGGTGCATTGATAGCACTGTAGCTAGAGAATTGTACAGGTTAAACATTAGCTAGTGAAGGTCACAGGTTATGTAGAAGTTTTGACAACATTAAAAAATAAAATTTAATCCTTAATCCTTTATCCTATGTCATATAAACACATATTAGACATTAGTATCATAGAAGTGAGACCTGTCTCTATGTTAGAATAAAATTTTCTAAATTAGCAGAAATAGCTTATTACCATCCATCAAATATTCAATGATGAGTGAGAGATAGAGAAAATCAAGTGAATGTCTATTATAAATTACTCTAATGATCTAACCAAGACCAAATCAGATAAGTAATAATAATAACAATAATAATAATAACCAACAATAACATAAGTGACACGTATACAATAAAAAAAACTGTCACATGCCTACACACACACACACACACACACGCACACACAGTCTAACCTGCTCTTAATGCCACTTGTCGGGACTCACTGAAAGTGGCTTTTATAGACAGGTGGAGCTTTCAGACAGGTTGAACTCCAGGCACTTATTAAAAGGTGGAATTCCAGTGACTAAACAACACATAGTATATATAGATATGCTATTTATTTATATTCATGTGTATATATCTAATTGTTACAATATATTCATGTGTGTATAACTAATTGTTAAGCGTGCAAGTTGGCATATCAAAAGTACAATGTAATTAATTAGAAAATTTGCTGACAATTTATATCCAAAATATTTTGTAGAGATTGCAATTACAATTTGAACATAAAGCCTTTAGCAGTTTTCTGTTTTTCACAGATTTTCTAGGTTTGTCTGTTTGGCACTGGCATTATGTGAGCCATTGTCTGACAGGGAGCTAATTACATCATTACTTTAATTGTCTTAAATGCCAGTTTGCTCAGCAAGAATCAATTGTATTTACATAACATAGTTAAAACATAGTCAGCACAAAACTTCATGCACACTGTTGGGAGGCATAATCATTGGGGAAGAGCCATTATTGGTCAATATGTTGGTGGTGTGTGGCCAATGACAATCAGCGCCGGTATTATCGCAACTGGCGGTTACTTAACAGGTAATATTGTAGACCTAGGATCACGAAACACCGACGGTTGGCGGCAGCAGGCAGGTGGTGGTTCCGGACAGGTCAGTTTGAATGGGATTTGCATTGTGACATTGGAAAAGTGGCGTTTAGAGCCGGTGGCGCTTCCAGACAGGTGGCATTAGGAGCAGGTTAGACTATATATATATATATATATATATATACATATACACATACATACACAGATGTAGACAAGCACAAATCACAGTATTCACATTCTCTACTTACCTCTAATGCTGTACTGTTAAATAACATGTAGAACTCTGGTACGTGCCTAACATCCATGGCTGGCTTTAACAGAAGAAAGAAATTCACAATCTGATACATATGATCCTCTGAAAAACAAATCAACTGACAATTTAATATAAATTTAACAAAACTTAAATTATATTTACTGAATGTTTTAGATTCATATTCTTCAAATTGTTCAATGAACCGTGGCTTTTTTTTATTAGTATGTAGTATTCTACTGCAGTAGATTATTAAAATAGAAATGTACATCCACTTTTTAAAAATAAAAGCAGGTAGTAATCTAGAAACAGTGGCACATCATAAACATTGATGGACAATGATGTTTGTGACATCTCTATCATTTCAAGAAGAAATACCAAAGATTGTTGCAGGTATTTTCCAGCAAGACATGACTAACAACAAGCTGGACATTGTATATATTACTAATAGGGAGGAGTAAGTTCCAAAATAGTAAAAATTCACCCATGAAACTATATGACATATTCTTCTGCATCTCGGTTTTAATATAAATAAATCATCATACTTTCTATGAGATGGTTATATCAAATCAAAGGTTTAATTTTGCTAACATAACATACAATGATTTGATATCATGATATAGATCCCAAATTAGATCATTTTTAACCTATCTCGGCTTGAATATGATGATTGATGTTTTATGGCCACTTCTGTGCACATGATAGG
This sequence comes from Paralvinella palmiformis, assembly GCA_025642065.1. Lineage (NCBI taxonomy): Eukaryota > Metazoa > Annelida > Polychaeta > Terebellida > Alvinellidae > Paralvinella > Paralvinella palmiformis. The sequence continues at coordinate 304,117 of JAODUP010000011.1, read as the reverse complement.
CTAAATGGCCTAAGTGACCTCCGCAGGTAATGAAGTTAAGTCAAAGATGAAACAACCTTCATATATACCCATGCCGAGATTTGAACACGGGTGGTACTGATCTGCGATCTAACACGCTACTGCTAGACCATGGAGGTTCCCCCACATCAATATTGTGGCTAGCTGGATTAAACAACATCATTCATAAATAGTAGACACTGGCACACCATTATCATAGGATGCTGGCCTCTGATCAATTTTTCTATACTCTTGCCCATGTCAAGGTTCAAACTCAGGTGGTAGTGATCTGTGATCTAATTCTAATGCACTACCAGTTAGACCACAGGGGTGCCCCCATTGCTTGAAGAATTTTCACCAATGAAATTAATGATATTTAGTATTAGATACCTGGTTTTAGTATCAGCTGTGCTGCTCTCGCTAAGAAGGTTGTGACAACACAAGGCAGTTTGGCATTTGGATTATCTAGAGAATTCTTTATCGTGTTCAACATGTATATTATCTGGTATCTGTGTTTAAATTTGGTCCGACCCTCTAGGTGGCTGTAGTATCTGGCTAGCGTATGATATGCCAGAGCACGAAGGGTCTCATCATGACAGCTCAGAGCAGATAGTACATAACTGAGACAGGCGTGCTCTGCAAACTTTTTGCAATTAACAAGGTTCTCTGAAACAAATAATTGAAGAACTTCAATACAGTTACAGTAATAAAAGTTTTTGGGGAAATCTTTCACAAATGAAAGGTATCTCAAGTTAATAGAATCTCTGATAAAGAACATATATTGTTAATGTATATAGAGGAAAGTGGTAACTGTTATCTGTGAATGACTAATTTCTATGACAGATGTGTATGTGGGGGGATTTATATATATATATATATATATATATGTGTGTGTGTGTTTGTGTATGCTTTAGAGAGAGAGAGAGAGTGACTAAAACTTCATCATACTGAGCCATTAAAAATCTTATTTCAATTACTGATTCAAAATATGCATTCTGTTACCAAAATAAATACTACCAAATTTTGAGATCGGTATTCCATTACTATTTTTTGTGTTTGCCAAAATCCAAAATGAATGAAACATTATTTCCCCCTTAAAATGGTTCAACATAATTGCATCAAGATCATTTAATGCAATTAAGTATCATTATTATTATTATTGTGTACATTTATAACGCATTTGTGAGCCACAGAACAAGATGAAAATTTAAATATTGTTCTTTCAAGAAATTGTTGCAAAGAACCATATTTTGACATGGCTTATCCATGTCAAAAAGGAACATAACAACTAAACTTCAAAGAAAAGCTGTCACCATTTCAGAGCAGTATTTAGAAGACACAAACTCTGTAGAGTTAGACTTGAATGAAATCTACACAATGAATGCCAACATTTGTATTGGGAATAAAATTATAATTATGAAATAATTATATGTCAACCTCACCCGTAGCCAACAGATGACTAAACAATGGTAATAAGAAACAGGAATCATATAAATCAAGGTCACATCTTAAAGCTGCACCATCTTGAACGTGATTCTACAAAGACACAAATTTACAACAAATAAAATACTGCAACATTATAACGAATGGTTATAAGTATATAACTAGTAGGGCAAAATATAACAGCTCTACAGCAAGCAAACAATAAATAATACATACTCGCATCTTCCTGAGAAGCGGAAAGTTTACTGTTGATTTAATCAGTTTGTCTTTATCCAGGATGTAAATAACCTGTTCCATGGTCGGTGATTTGCATAAAGATGGGCCAAGACTCTTCTTTAAGCTGTGATGTTCTACGGCTTGGGGTCCCCACATATAAGGCCTGATCAAGAAAACAGAAACAACCAACAAAAATGTTACATTTAGTAAAAGAAATGATATCATCCAATAAAGGACTGAAATGCATATATATATATATATATATATATATATATATAATTCATGATTTCAAAATAGGACAAAGTTATCTAAATATAAATTACTGAATGAGTTCTCACCAGTGCAGATTAGTAAACAAAAGATCCCATTCCTTTCTCAAAACAAAATATTATTATTATTATAATACCAAACTTGTAAAGTCCTCTTTTCATCAATAAAAGCCAATTCAAAAACGCTGTACACAATCAACAGAAGAAAAATAATGAGTCTATAACTTAAGGAATTACATAAAATAATTGGCCAATCATTTCCTAACTATATTTTGTAAATTCAATGTTGACAGAAGCATAATGTCATGAATGGAGAAATATTTTTTCTATAACTGTCTATCATGTGTACTCAAAAAATGAGATATAACTCAAATCTAGGAAGCTCGAGATCCAGTTGTGGTCTCTGTATGAGGATCTTCCAACGTAGATAAAATGACACAACATTAAATCATTGAACTTAATCATTATTTGATTAAAATTATACAAAACAAAAAGCAGGGCATGAATAAGAAGTGTGCAAAATATTTCATGTTTAATAAGTTTGTTCATTTGTTTTGATATCAGCTGTTATTGCTCTCAGAGCCACAAATGGCTCTCTGGTGACCAGGAAAAAAACTTGAAAAGTGTATAGTCTTGCTATTCACCTGAAACTGTAATCTGCACAAGCACCTGTTCAGTGTAAGTTAACCAATTAATTTACACTTACACAAGTCAAGAGGCATTCTCAGATTATGTGAGATATCTATTCGGTTAAATAAGCCTATTTATAATATTAATACCAATAATAACAATGACTCAAACAGCATTATAATATATGGCTAGCTACCTCAATAGAAGAAAGGCAGATAGTCTGTAATTTATTACTATATCACAGGGATTAATTCGATAAAAGCTTAAGTCTTCGAGCAGATGGCACTGGCATATTCAGGGGAGAAAATCATGCCAGTTGTTGTGTTGAAAGAAATACTCATCCAATTATAGTGTCTTGGCAAAGGATCAAATGTTAACTTCTAGCATAACATCAGGGTAATCCTATACTACATTAGTTATATATTGCAGAATGGCAAATCAATATCTTATTGTTTACACCAAATTAAGCTATTTACATTTGTCAGGTGTTAATCTAGAGAGTCACACTTCAGCTCTGTTCAAAGTGTAACCAGCATGCAGACCAAATGAACCTATCATACAATGTGTACAAAGATTCCCAAGTCCAAACTGAATATAAATCTATATTTTAAATATGAAGTATTTTAGAGTAGTTTGTTGTGGGTTATTTTACCTGTATGAGGCCAGATCACATCCGTGTTGTTCGTATTTGTGAAGCAGAAGCAGCAACTTTTGATCTGAAACAAGATGACAACACTATGCTAATCAGTAAATTATGAATGAAAATATGTCTCTTCGTTATAACATCCATCAAATTAAATAATTTACAATTAGAGTAAGAACTTCAAATACTTCACTCACTCACTCACTCACTCACTCACTCACTCACTCACTCACTCACTCACTCACTCACTCACTCACTCACTCACTCACTGACTGACTGACTGACTGACTGACTGACTGACTGACTGACTGACTGACTGACTGACTGACTGACTGACTGACTGACTGACTGACTGACTGACTGACTGACTGACTGACTGACTGACTGACTGACTGACTGACTGACTGACTGACTGACTGACCGACCTGACTGACCGACGACTGACCGACTGACTGACCTGACCGACTGACCGACCGACTGACTGACTGACCGACTGACCGACTGACTGACCGACTGACTGACTGACTGACTGACTGACTGACTGACTGACTGACTGACTGACCGACTGACTGACTGACTGACTGACTGACTGACTGACTGACTGACTGACTGACTGACTGACTGACTGACTGACTGACTGACTGACTGACTGACTGACTGACTGACTGACTGACTGACTGACTGACTGACTGACTGACTGACTGACTGACTGACTGACTGACTGACTGACTGACTGACTGACTGACTGACTGACTGAAACACAGAAGCTTTCACAGCTAATAAGAATATCTCATAAGTTGAAGCTGTCAGAGAAACATTGCGAGTAGAAACAATTAGCAATAAGTTATGAATAACGATTATATTACAAAAATATTTGTAATAACCAAATTGACAAGATATTTTTACCTGTGCTGTTTAGTGTTGCCCCATAAGCACCAAGCAAGACAGCGATATGCGATGTCTGACAACATGCTGGCTCCAGGTCAGTTAATACAGACAAGAGATCAACAAGAGCAGCTAAAAAACAAACAAACATTCTGGTTTAACTTGACAACGAATAATAGCTATTACATCTTATGCAAATAAGTAAAAGGAGGAAATCATTGTAATGAAACAATATGTGTGTAATATTATCAAAGCTAGTTAATAATAATAATAATTCTTTAAATCAGAGCTGACATAAATACCTTTATCTAGAGGGTTTCCTTTTGATAACATTATTGGTAAAAACTGTGAGTGTGACAGTACCATACTGTGGATATCCTTCACATTGAGTTTAGTAATAGGGGTTGACTGATCACCATGGTTACCATTATTAATGTCTTGGTATACAAGTGTTAACAGCTGACTGAGCAATGACATATACTTCCAGTCTGTATATAGATTTCTGCAATGGAAAATGTCCAAGTGAATTAACAGAGAATGCCATACATGCATGTCTTTAATATCAGTATTTATTTCACTGTAAAATGTGTAGTGGTTTATTCACCTCAAACCAAGTGTAATGAATGGTCTCCAAATGTCAGGTTCAATGAGGTCAAAACCTGCTTTTATATCCTTGAAAAGAAACATGAGAACCTAAATTGAAATTAAATTTAATGAAGAGTTTGTGTAAGTTGCCTATGGTATCATTAAAAAGATTTTCTCTGTGTGTGTGTGTGTGCATGCATGTTTTAGTCTCTGTGCATGTCTACATATGTTTTAGTGTGTGTGTTTGTGTGTTTTAGCTGTGTATAATAAGGCACAGGCACAGAGAATCTCGAACCGTGAATTCAAACTCTGGACGTTTCTTCAGGTGAACGAATTCAAGGTGGCAACTTTTCTTGCTGAGACATGTGTAATGTCTCACCAGTCCCTTGGGATGTGTGTGTATGTGTGTTAACATGACATGTTTTAGAAGAACCACTGGTAGCTGTGATTCAAATTTAGTGTGAACAGACAAAATCAAAATGTGGAATATAACCTAATATACAACATTATATCACTTTTAGTTTACCTTACTCCATGTAAACAAGTTGCTGACAATCATTTTTATAACATCACCATCTTTTATTGTCTTGCCAGCCAAATGCTTTACCAGTGTCTTCATGCCAAAACAGACACACATCTTTAAAATACAAGATCTCTCTATATAACTGGGGGTATCTTTATCCTTCTGGACCACTTGTAATGTGGATAACCTCTGGAGTAATAGCTTCAGTATGTCCATCTTTTGTTTTGTTTTTATCATGTTAAGATCTCTTACTGGACTTGACCTTGTGATGTTCTCAGCTAAACTAATGAGTTCATCTGAATAATAATAATATTGTAGATTTATTAAAGCCATTCATGAGGATTGTTTAATATAAATAAAAATTAGAAGAACAAAAGAAATTACAATGACGTATTAAAATATATTAGTACACATGACAATACACTATGATATAATAACTTATTAAAATGCAATACAACATACTATAATACAATATTAAAACACAATACAACATACTATAACACAATATTAAAACACAACACAACATACATTAACACAATATTAAAACACAACACAGCATACTATAACACAATATTAAAACACAATATAACATAACATAACCAGGTAAGTGATATAGCTAGGTCCTAGGTTGCCCAGTATTTAAATGTAGCCTTTGTTTTCATTAACCTCACTCATAGAATGAATGTGTTATCATTTGACCTACACCCTAAAAATGGCTGTTAGATTATATTTGTAGGAGGTTCCCTAATTCAACAACATTAGAGGAATCACTGTGTGATATCACACAGTCAAAACAAGACTAACTTCCTGTGAAAAAAAGATTGTATGACATTTGCCTCCCAACACTTTCCTGGCAGCTGACTAGATTTCTGCACAATGCCTTAATTTGAAATGAAAATTATTCACACATATGTTTCACAGCATCGAGAGTATCCCTACAGTGTGAAGTAATGGTTTATTCCTTGCAAAAAGGCTATAAGGTCTTGCTGTTATTAGCCTTGTTTGTCATTAGTCTGGCACTGAGTTAATCATATTTCCTTTGTTTACTGGGCACCTCCATGGTCTAGTTGATAGTGCATTGGACCACAGATCACTACCAGTTTGAATCTCTGCATGGACATATATAAAGGGTGTTTCATCTTTGACTTTGCTTCATTACCTTTGGAGGTTGCTTGGCCCATTTATCCTACCATGTGCACAAAAGTGGCCAGATAAAATCAATAATCATCAATCTTGGAGGTTGATGCCCAATGATTAATCTTTCTATTTCATACATATTTAAGGAATGTCATTTTTTTAGTTGGTTAATAAATAGGAAAATATTTTTTAGGCCTAAAATATCACGATTTATGGTAGTATCATGCATTAAGCCAATCTAAAATTTTGAACTTTTCCCTGCAGTATTTCCAGATGACATCTTAAACACAGGAAATGACTGGATTTCTTGGCACTGAAATAGCACCAGCCATTAAGCCGACCCCCCAAAATAAGGGTCAAAATGTTGACATAGTCTCGGCTTAATGGTATCTTCTTTAGATGCCAGCCTTCAATCTAGTTATTAGTTCGCTGCTGGTCCCAGCTGGGAAAGTGCTGGATGGCAATCATTAGGTGTTAACTAGCCAGTGGCAAATGTCATGATTTGTTGTTGGATGGCAATTATTGACTGGCAAGTAGTGTGTATAAACTGTGGGTGGCAAATGTAGTGAATTTAAGAAAAACATGGTGCTTCTTTGCATTGAAACTGGTGCTCTGTAATGATGGAATGGGCTGCATTAATGAAGTAAACTCAAGTGATTTGTCACAATAAATAAATAACATCTTCAGCAGCTGACAGTGATTAATTTTTATCGATATTGGCCATTTTTCTACACCCTGTATTAGGCTTGAGTCTAGTCAGTGACTGTGACAAATAGACTGACCACAGATGTACACAATGTCTCTGCTGCTTGCCATGAAATTTAGTACAGAAAACTGAATCATGAATATTGAGGCAAACACTATGGTAATAGTTTATAATTATATATGGGTTCTAAATATAGATATAGAGGGTAAAGTGATCATCTTCGTCGGTTTGCATGACAAGTTATGTGCGGCTTTATATAGGTATTTTTATATTTTCGTTCTGTATTAATACGTTGTCTGAGATTAATTGTAATTTTGTTTTTTTCTTGCCAATCCTCAACTGATATTGAAAGAAACTAAATAAAGGAGATATTGGTATTTTGTTGTTTGTTTTATTCATGGTGGCAGTATTATCAGTACAACCACTTATTATTATTGAAAAAAAAATTCAAAACCCAATTAAATAATTCAATTGGGTTGTTTTTATGGGAAAAATAATCCATCATCACCTTACATCCTAAAATCTACTAGTATCCTTTACGAGATAACAAACAATTTACTCCAGACACACTACAAAATATCATAATAATATACCATAGTATATTACATATTCTTGTATACAACAAACTACTCTGACTCATGTATACAATCTAATAACTTGGAAGTAGAATCCACATCACAAAATTATCTTTCAACTTTTAATTTCTATTTACAGTAAATTTGACCTTCATTAAACAAAACAACAAGAGATTTTGTAGTACCTTCTGAAGTGGCATAAATTTTTCAAGCTTTGTAAAAGCCCTCAATTACAACTCTTATACAGCAATACAGAAGCTATTACTGATGAAACTATGATGTTAAAAGTCATGTAGGTAACTAACCAATGTTTGTAGAGATCTCAGTCATCCTGTATAATGTTTTGAACATCATCTCATCTGAAGCTGGTTTGTCTTCATTATGGAGAAGCCACCAACAAAGTTCTGGCCAGTATTTCTTGTATAAGGTTTCAGCATCAGACATGTCTGTAGACAAGAGAAAAAATATATGCAGCTTTAGAAAAAGCTGACATAACCAGTGTTTATGCAGTTAGTAATATCATGACGTCAGTAGTGAAATTTTGACTTCTGACTGCTCTCTCTCTCTCTCTCTCTGTGTGTGTGTATGTATGTATGTGCATGCATCCATGTATGTTCATGCACGTGCACACATCCAAATATGTCCATGTGGATGAGCTTATACTTGTGTATGTTTAATATATGTATATTTCAATGTATAACTCCATGTAGATAACACAAACAGATAGGCAAATCTAGATGAGTTTGATATTATTAAAACTAAACAGCACACAGACCAAACATACCGGAAGACTGTTATAAATGTAAAATAATTCCAAATCAATCTACCTGCAGATCCATGTAAGTAGTACAACACATAATTAATTATCTGCCATCGGGATTGTTTCCTCTTAAGACAATGAGTTCTTGCCAACCAATCCTTAAACAACTGACGACAATAAGGATTACTAGACAGAACAAGTGACAGCAGTTTATCTGACCCAGTTGTTTTTAGTTCCAATAATTGTTCGAATGTGGCTCCCTCTAGTGCCAAGCTGTACACAGGTGCTGCCTGAATTATATTACAGAGAATGCTCAACAGCTGTTCATGGCTACTGTTCACAGCTGCAGCTGCTAGTTTTCCGATAACATCCAGTGAAAATTCATGTCCCTTTAAGCGTGACTTGCTGTTGAACTGTTGCAAAATATTCATCATCTGTTTCCTGATGCTGTCAGAACTTTCTGGATGTTTAATCAGTTTATTGATAAAATTAGAATCAAGCAAGACTGATGACAGTTTTCCAAAGGTCTGTGAGTCCAGTAACTCTACAAATCCTGAGACTGTATTCAGGAAGTCAATAGTGAGTTCTTCAGAGCCGTCCAGATTTGAGGAGATCTTATGAATAAATGGATTTAAGTATGCTGACAAGTCAAGAGAACTGGGAATCATTGCCACAATCTTGGCAATCATTGGACTGATAATGTGGCTGATTTCTCTTGTTTCATCAGATGAATTCACTTCATTCAGAAAATAGTTGATGATCATGTCATGGTGCAACAGAATCCCAAAGCTTTGCTTCAAGATGTCAGTCTGGGTAGGTTCTTCAACGCAAAGCATCAAGAAATCTGAAGGGATTCCAGTTACATCTGATGGACCACTTCTACTGACTTCCTTGCTATTGTTAACTGATTCAATAATACTAAGTACTAACTCAGTATAAAACTTCACCAGGTCCGTTGTTGAGGTGATGTTCTGAAGAAAGATATCCAAAAAAAGAAGATCAGACTTAAAAGATGAGTTAGTATCAAAATAGCTTATCTTTGTCTATGATATCAAGATCTAAAGCGAACACAGTCATGCATACACAAAACAGTTTGGTTTTTTTGTGATTCTTCCAGAAACTTAACAATCGAATTCCTGACTAAGGTAATCAACTGAGGTCAGTCAGTAGAAACGTATTTAAAGTTTAGTGGGTGCTGCACAGCTTCCAAAAAATCACATTGTATTTGATAAATAAACACATCTTATCATAAATAGAATGGCAAATCATGGCCATTAACAGATTGCCATAAAGCCATAAGTTCCAAAATGAAATTCACTGAATTATTAGCTTTTTATAAATATCCCTGTTTGTGAAAACCTTGAATTTAAATAGTGACTTTTAATTAATGTTATATTCTTTGGTTGAAATTAAAGTTTTATAAACTTTTAGTCTTTAAATATTAGATAACTGACAGCATATATACAAACTATTAAATTCCTTTCAAATAGCTCCATTGATAAAAAATTATCTAACAGTCTTTTATAATCTAAAACCCAAAATAAATGGTCGAACATAAAAACAATATAATTACCAGATTAAAGTCATGCTTTAAGTTAGCTTGTGTATTGTGATGTGTTTACATTTACAAAAAACCCTCAATATTCTGTTTTTGAAAGGAAGATCATCTATATTATTCAAAATGAAATAAAACAACATTTATCACATACCTGTACATACTCCATTACAACAGTCCTTAGATAAAGTAAGATCTGTTTAATGACATCACTCGCTTCATTGATAAACACGTGTCCAGCTTTCTCAAGTATCTCCTCCCTCCTAATCAGCTCCTCTCCATGATCAAAGCTACTTTGTAATAATTCCGATAATGTCTGCCATTGTGACTGTCTGTCTGTAGAATTATCCTTTTTTAATTTCTTTGGTGACTTCTTCTGTTTCTGAAAAGTAAACGATGAAGAGAACTGAGTCTTGTCTGCCAGCAAGACTTTATCTAAATATTATTCCCCCTGATATTAGCTGAATAATTGTTACCTACTGGTGAGTAGTCATTCTAAAGAATTGTGTACCGCCAATCATCATGATTTGTGGAATGGAAAATCAATCATTTGTGGTCTATTTTCATTTAAATTCTTAGCTTCATTGTTGGTATCTTCAAACTTTTTTTAATGTTAGAATGCCTTAACCGCAACATTAATCACACGTACTATCCAGTTGCTGGCAAATTAGAGATAAATATCTGAGTTCACAACATTTAGTGGCATCTTTTTCCTTCTGAATGGTGCTGGCATCTCCTTGAATTAAAGTAGGTCATTAAGCACCCCATGAGGAATTAAAACACTCCGAGATAGGCCACACTCAGGGAAAACAGCTCCATCTAAGACAGTAAGTAGTGTGCAGGTGCATTCACTCTGATGTCAATCAGTGAATATTTTATTTTATCTTGTTTTATTAATTGGACAATCAAATAAAACAGACATTACTGATGTTATTTTACTAACAGAAAATAACTGTTACCATTTGGACCAGAACTTTGTCACAAATAAAAATTAAGACATCAGTGAAGTCAGGAATTTATCTGACTGGAATCAGCACTGGGAATGAATAAACACTTCATTTAGCTCCAATAGATATCACACTTGGGACAAATAGGGCACATGACTAAGGGGTGATTCCACAAGGAACTGAGATGATCACTGGAAATATTCTCCCAGACAAAGATATCTCAGGGATTCCATTCATACTGATGTCTTTAACGATACTACACTTGGAGCTGAAGAGCTACAAGATTACAGACTTCAGCCAAGAATAAGTGAGTGGTATACTTAACATCCAGCACTTATCACACTTTGGACATAAATATGAGCAGAGACTCTATAACAAACACTCCATAAACACAAAGTAATGCCAGGATTTACTACCTCATAGTCCATTTCTTGACATGGTGGGGGTGGCTTGTATATCTCAGTGAGGCCTAAAATATCACGATTTACTGTAGTACCGTCCATTAAGCTGACCTAAAAATCTTAACTTTTCCCTGCAGTATTTTTTAGATGATAGATCTATGAAATGCTTTGAACACATGAATTAGCAAAGAAACATCATCAATCATCACACGTTGTGAACCATGGGAAAAGTATTTAAAAGACAAGATTGCATTGTCAAATGATAAAATTACTGAAATAATTTATTTATTTAAACTGAACTTCAATAATTCTATATAATTACCAAAAACGATAAACATGTGGTTCTGTGAAAACAAGATGTATGTCTAAGCCGCCCAACAAATGAGATACGAAGCTCTTAGGTATGGGATATCTTGGGTACGAGTTATCTTGTTACCGACGCTGCCTTCAAATTGAAAGTCATGAAACGAGCTATCGAGTCCAATAACATTTATCCATAATTACAAAAATCTGATAATTCTACATATAACTATTGATTTTCGTTATAAAGCCGTGAATCATTATTATCATTATTGTTTCATTTCTATTTTCACTCCATGACTGCATGAGTTTAGATCAAAATGACGATTGATGTCCACTTGCATATAGACTAGATCTAGAATACTAGATCGAGTGTGGACGGCTGCTAAAACACTGAAATTTCTTCTCCCGATTACTGAATTTCTTGAAACTGAAATAGCACCGGCCATTAAGCAGACTTAAAAAAATAAGGGTAATAATACTGACTTAAATTATCAACTTAATGGTAAAATATTATTAATTTTAAATTATTATTTATATGATTAGAAATGAGGACTGAAGTGGTAACTAAAACCACGTCTAGTATCCAACAGATTATGGAAGGAGACATCACTAAGATAATATCTTATGTAACTAAGAGATGGAAAACAAAGGCAATATAAATTTTGTGAATGACTGAATAAATAAACTTAACACATTTCTAATCGTGTTGCGTACCTTTTTCACTCTTCTGGCAGGATTCCATCTGGCAACAGATGAGTGAAGCTGAGGCAACTTGTCATAACATCGATGAGTTGTCAACAAAATACACAATGGTTCTGGGTTAGTCTGGTGATGCAGAATTGCTGCCAAAGTTTGCTGAACATACTGTATCAGAACTGAAAAGGAAAACGAGATAAATAAATGGCAATTCCTGGCATTAAAAATATTGTTTACGATAATATATATGTAAAATATATGTGTCAACAGTGTTAAAGATCTCTACTGGAGTTGGCATCCAGTTTTTCCTTCGTACATTACAATTTACACGAAAGTTCAGAATCTGATAATTTTATTGAGGTCACATAAACTAACCTGGTTCTTCTGATCCTAGTTTCTCAAATGTATTGAGTACAGCAGGAACTAATGGACTAAACGACTGTCTATAAACAACAATAAAAAAAAACATTATGTATTTAATATAACTCCAAACCAGGTAAGCATTAATTTTGTACATTTATTATTATTAATCATCATCACCAATGTTATTGTTAAGTTGTTATTGCTATTGTTGTTATTTATGCTGACAATACCATTATTGTTACTAATAAAAATAAGCTTTCAGAGTTATAAACTTGAAGGATAATACTTAAAATATTTACTAATCAGTACAGAATCAACCTAAAACAAATATCATCCACTTTTAGCATAAATCAGTGACTATTGCGATGACTGCCACAATAACACTTTTTCAAACTGATTCAATAACAAAATATTATTACCTTGAATTAACAGCAGTGCCAATAGTTTCACTAGCCTCATCAATGTCACTGTCCATTCTCTGTTCATCTTTTAGCAAATCTATCTCACCAACTGAGAGTACACCTGTTTTAGAGATGTGATCATAATCAGTAATATATGTCAGGCCAAAGGCACTGGGTTCGAGTCCCATATGATAACTGTGGAAAAGTACGATAACATTTCCATCCGTTTCCAAATCAGATGAATTATTTGGCTCATAACTTTTGGAGGTGTTTTTTTTTATTAGTTATTGACTGTCTTAAAAAGTGCTGTTGTTTCACTGATATAAAGAAAATTACAAAAACACAGTGGAGAAGGCAGTTTTAGTCATTCCTTATTTTGATACCAGAAATAGGTTATCTCAATTTCAGGATTATAAGATAAACCAATAAGTAAGTCAAAGTACCGTAGGTCCATTAAACCATTAAGCCGAGGACGGTTTTTAGGCCTAAAATATCATGATTTATGGTGTTACAGTCCAATAAGCTGACCTAAAAATCTGAAATTTTCCCTGTAGTATTTACAGCCCAGGTGACATTTTGAACACAGAAAATATTTTTTTTTCATAATTCGTTATTCATACCAATGTGTTTTGTATACTGTCAATATATCAAGGCAAATTATAACCATTGTTTACGCAAACTATTAGCGCATACACAGGACCTCAAACTTAAATTAACGGCTTGATTAAACTTTCAATGAACCGTATATGAAGTCAATGACTTAGAAGTAATTAAACATATTGTCAATTACTACTGAGTCTTTGATGATACGTTTTGGTCACTAATGCAACAATAACCAAGACAATATAATTGTAAATTACTGGTATATGAGGTCAGTTAGTAACTATAACTCTCTATTGAAAATAAATTAATTAATCAGCAATTATCTATTATTAATATAAATATGCCCATACAAAATATGTATATGGGGGCACCCTAATGTCTATGCCGCCAAATGAATGAGATACGACGCTCTTGGGTACGGGATGACTTGGGTATGAGTTGTCTTGTTACCAGCGCTGCCTTTGTGAAATGCACTACTGAGTCAAACAACATTTATCCATAATTACAAAAATCAGATAATTCTACATATAAATATTGATTTTCATTATAAAGCCATGTATAATTATCATCAACTTGTTTCACTTCTATTTTCACTCCATGACTGCATGAGTTTAAATCAAAATAACGATTGATGTCCGTTTGCATCTAGATCTAGACTAGGACCTAGGTCACTAGCGTCTAGATGGCTGCTAACAAACACACTGAAAATTTTTCTCTTGATGACTGGATTTCTTGACACTGAAATAGCACCGGCCATTAAGCCGACCTCCCAAAATAAGGGTCAAAATGTTGACACAGTCTCGGCTTAATGGCTGGGACCTACGGTATTCAACAGAAGATAATGAGCCACTGTGCTCACACAGAGTTCATACACATTTTGACATCTCAAATTCCAGGACTTTCCAAGACCTTTCTCTACAAAAATTCCATGACTTTCCAGGCCTGGAATCCAAATTTTCAAATTCCATGACTTTCCACGTTTTCAAGGAGAGGTGTAAACCCTGTCACAGATATTATAATCAATACTTTATACATATTGCAAACATTTGGACATCAAATAATATGTTAAAATTTGCATTTATTCTGTTGGAACTCATTAGTAACAACATATTGAATTAGGGCATATGGAAGTCCCAATAAACTAACAGTAACTAGAGTTCATGATTTATGAATAAATTTCTATTAATAACTATGAGAAAAATAGTAATTGAAATAACTATAAACTCTTACTCTTCAGAAGTTCTTTAGCAGATCCTGTGCATGACTTAATGCTGGCATTGGGGCCCCCATCTGTATCCGTATTAGCAGCAACTGCCAGTGTTTCCTGGATTTGATCCAGGAACAAATAAGGCGTTCTCAACAGCTGGCTAACTGCTTTATCCAGGCAGTTAATAACAGGAAGTGGATCTTGGATATTGGCTAGACCGTTAATCCACCAGAATATTTCATTTTCAGCCAATTTGAAATAACCGGTTCTGATGAAAAGCTGTAAAATAAACATCAGTGTTTTGTCACAAAGCATATTTTTTAAATCACTGTACATCACCAACAAAAACAACACCCTGTCTTGTATAAGCTTTTAAATTACCCAACCTATGACTGGACTGTTCTTTGCTACTGTATACATTGATTAATATGCAGCTCTCCCCCAAACATTTATGTGGTCATGAAACCAAAACTTCCCAAAGCAATCCTGTCAATGCTTCAGTGACATTAGTAATTGTTTATTTTGACATCCTCACCCTGATCACTACAAGTTATTATTCATATCATACCTTGTAAATGAGATGTTTCACAACACGAGATATATTTCTAACTGTTTCAGTTGATACGGCCATCTCCAACAACAGATAGAGTGCTGTATGTCCTTCCGCATTCTAAGTAATGAGAAAAAGAAATTAATTATGGCATGATGTCAAACACTGTAAAGAAACAGCCAGAATATGGAATCTGACCAAAAAAACTAAGGTACTTTCAAACATACATCTTTGTTACAGGAATATATCATTAGCGCAACTTTCAGTTTGCTTATTTATCCACGTTACCTCTTTTGTCCAATTAAACTGTCTGCCATTAGATTCCACTAATAATCTGACAAGATAAAGCTGCAGCATAGGCAGACTCTCGCTGGCTGTTTGTTCCTCTTCTACAAACTTTCTTGCCAATCTGACACCCTCCAACAAACTGCTATAATCCATGTGGTGTTCGGTGAAAAGCTGTGGAAGTGCACCCTGATAGCAGCACAACAACTGCATTAGCAGCTGCAGGTGTTCTGGCATTGGAACAGCTGGAAGCTCTGGAAATATTTTAAATACATTAGCAAAAAGGCAATGGCTGCAAATCCATAAATAGCAAGATAAACTAAATTAAACAAATCACTGATATAGCATGAATTTAAGTAAAATTTTTCAGTTTAGCTATTTCCAGGACCACAAGATGCAACAGTTATGAAGATAATTATATGCACAGCTTATATTTCGGATTAACCAATGTGTATACGAAATATCACTTCAACTGTCAATCTCATAATTGCTGTTAAAGAGTTTTAAAGGTTCACAATTGGAAATCATACTACTTCACAACGAATCCAAATTATAAAAGAAATTTTAGGTTTGATATATCCATCTGCTTGGATGAGTGAGTGACTCCTTTGTTTAGCTTTAGCATTGGTCGCACATGGGACACATAACAGAGGGATGACCCCATGAAAACATCCCACAAACACAGGTAACAGGTCACTGAAACCCTTGCCTGAAGGTTTGAGGTGTAGTGCTGTTGGGTTGCCCAAATCTGCTTGTATGGGAGTGGTTATAAGGCACCAGGTAAATTTTGAGGTAGGCAATTTAACTGGATAGTAAACCATATATGATTAACATGACCTTGGAATTAGTGATGAACAGCTTTAAAAATTGTATTTTTGAGTAATCTAAGTTAAAATATTTCCATGCTGCCAATATACAAGCTTCAGTTCATAACTTTGAGTGAAACTGATGTTAATCAGTTACATATAATGTAAAAACACACAAGTTAAAATAATTGAGTCAGGAAAGTGACCCATCTATGTTTGATCCTTTAGACTAGTGTCACTACTTGAGGTATAACAATGTACACGTTATCCGTAGCTAGCTAAATATTTGAGGAATGCAAAAATATGACTTATAACAGTGTTGGAAATAAGAGCCAGCCCGAGAGCCCAGGGAGTGCATCTTTTTATAGTTGCCAGCCGGGTGGTCCTGCTGAAATTCAAATAAAATGGTTAAAATATTAAGAAACAATAATTTAATCAATGAACAAACCCAGATTTTATTTGTCATTTTCAAAATGTTTTTTCTTGCAAATGTAGGCAGAAGTGAACTTGTTGTCTGAAGCATTGGTACGATGGTGGTGATTGGCCAAATATCAATGGGATCTCCTCTTTCAACCAACCACCAATATTTTTACAGACATCGCTCTGATAGTTACCCGATAAATTTTAATCTCACACTCTTGCATATCGTTATTTGAGGATATTTTATTTTATGTTGACATAAAAATGCATGTTTAACTAAATCATTGGTTGTTTTGTATTTCACCTATTGAAAATAAGCTTAGGGCTATTTTTTTTTCTTGACCTCACCACACCTACATCTGTAAACCTATTTCCATTGACAACTATTCACCTCATCATGCATAAATAATCAACTATTATGTCCCCTTGTCCCTGTACTAGTATGTTTAGCCTATACATTGCCCTGAACTGTTTTCATGCACATCCAGCTTGCTTTGCAGTTTCTGGGCTGCTATTCTCTTGTGGCACCTGGGCCGGCAACTTTTCATCAGGGCTGATAACTTTAGGACTTGCCAGCCCTGGTGTCTGATAATTGTTTTACCGAATTTCCTACACTGCTTATAAGCATTGGAATTTAGAGATTTTGACAAAAAAAGGGTATAACATCAGGACAGCAATTAGAAAATCAACTGAGAAAACTGAATCCTGGAATCCTCTGTTGACCTACAAAATGCTGCAGGTTCAATGAAAACCTGGAATACTACAATAAATCATCCTTGATGCTCAGAAAAGTTTACCTTCTTCTTTGGTGCAAGTCTCAGGCTTTTTAGTGTTATCATTTGATTTAATAGCTCCCAGCCAACAGTTGTAGACAGCATCCAAACTAGGTAACCACTATCACAGGAAAGAAAAAAGAAACATAAACCCAAGTTAGATGGATATCAAATAAGAAAGTTTTAAAAACCCAATACTTCAATTAAAAACTACAAAAATTTCTTCTTTCTACAAAGTCTACACATGTCTACCTTAATTATGTTATCCTTCAGCATTGCCACAAAGCCATCGGGTAGAACATCAACCCTATTTTTGCATTCATGAAGTAGAGTAACAACTCTCTTGATGATCACAAGGCACAACTTTACACCATAATGTCTTACGAGAAGGCTTTCTTTCTGAATTAGAAAACAGTTTGCCATGTTTTGTAAAATCATAAATCTCTAATAATAATATAAGAAAAAGAGTCTGAACATTTATGCTACTAGTGACCATAACAATTACCAGAGATCAGTTAACTGTTAGGTAGACAAAATTAACTGTTGTGACAGCATCTAAGATTGTTTTCAGCCTTAAATTTGGGAAATTAACAAAAAGTGTGTTCTCCTTCTCTCACCTCATATTTTATTTGTCAAATTTTGATGTAACTTTCAAATATATTTTCACCTGTATTTACTAAGAAACCATACCTTGATAGCTGATACAATGGTAGTCCACACATCTTTTGGTGGAAACAATGCATTCATTACTATGTTTACCATTTTCTTTAATGTTTGCTGAATTGCCACAGTAACAGATATGTCATCCTGACTACAATAAATCTGAAAAATAGTTAAATTAGACAGCAAATAAAAACTACATATTCATGAAATAAATTCATGCAATTAAAATCCAAAACAAAAGTAGATTTGTTTTATGACTAGGAAGACTGCTCCACACTGACTTTAAAGCTTGCTTCTGTGAAAGGCCACTTAGGCCTTGGATTAATAAAAAGAAAATTTTAATGATAAAATATCACAGTCCTAACCAATGTCATATTCACTGCCGTTTACCATTTAAAACTCTTTTGTCAAAACCTTATGGAAAAAAAACCCAGACAAACAAACATACACACGCATTCCTATGTGTGTGTGTGTGTGTATATGTTCTCATTAAAAAGAAACTTTACTCGGAGCCATAAGAACTCAAATAACCGTGAAACACCAGTTAGCCATTGTAAAGTGCTGCCACCTGGCATTTGTTTTGTTTCTTCCAAACAGACAAACATTTGCTTTTATTTATACAGAAGTGTAGCAATAATATGACAACAAGTCTTTATCACAAGGCATTGAAATGAAATACATTCATTATTTTATGGCTTATTTTGTAGTTCAGGAGCACCGAAAGAGGTAATTTTACCCAAATATCTGGCAAGATCTTAGAGCTGATTACAAATTTATAATTCTGTTAGTACAGTGCTTTGCTAGGAAGTTAATAGTACAGATTCTATTTCGTAGATATAAAAACACCTTTGAAATGATATCTAATGAATGACATAAAATATATAAATAAAACATCATCACACCTGATAAACAAAATCCATAGATTTTATCCAGGCTAATGAAGGTCGTGGAGTCAGCGAATTTTTCAAAGATGGCAAATACCAGTGGATCTGATCTGGACAGACCTTCAGGATTCTACAGATGAGTTCCATATGTAGTGGGTTAAGATAGGGCTTCTGAAGACTCGTCATCAGTCGAGTCAATACCTGATTCTGGTTTCTAGAATTGATAAACAAACAAACATAGTAGTTTAGTGGATGAATGTTGATAACAGTATGAGGGAACTAAAGGAAAGATTCAGCCAGTAATGAGTGCCTCAGTCAACAAGTTCTGTTAGATATTGCAGATTATATGTGTATAACTGACAACTAGTACAGAGTATATTCTGACTGATACTCGTATTTGTGGGATATTTCTTTAGCAAGTCACCCTTCAGTACTATAGCTCAGTTTTGACCAGTACTGAGACAAAACAAATAAACCTTTTTTATAAATGACCGTACAAGAGAGATAGGCTTTAAATGTGTTAGGCCAATGAATATGTAAAGTCTTTAGAGAATAACACTCCAGCCAAGTTGAGTTAACCCCATTTCAAAAGTTTGCATTTATTTCAGAAGCATCCATACAAACTGCAAAAGGAAATAGCGTGATCCTTTTCTTTAAAAACTGGCAGCCATATTGTGGAAACAAGCTTTAAACAAGCTTCAGAATGTAGATAATATTTTAACTTTTAAGATTAATAACCCAAAACATAAACAAGGTTCACTAATTACCATCAAGTAGTTGAACCAAGCTAGAGAATTAAAAATATTCCATTTAAGTCTGATCGCAAATTACAACAAACACGCATTTATACATACAGTTTCATCTATTCATATGGCATTGATAACCCAATAACCATTATCAATCACACATGTCTCCACCCATAAAATAATTATGATTTCTTGTATCTCAATTCACATTTATTATTTGCTATTTGTTTAATTACGTGTAAAAAAGTGCTGCCATCCTAATTTCTTTAAATCATATATCTAAATATGTATCTGTATCTGAGCACATTTCAAATGTATTTAAAACAATATATCATACAATAACGTTATCACTTGTTACTGAGATCAATGATGACATACTTGCCACTGGTAGCACAAGATCTGTCCCAGAAATTAATGCCATGCTTTAGTGAACAGCACAGCTCTAACAACAAATGGTGAATCATGGCCTGAACCTCTTCTTGCTGTTCCATCAGAGCTGCATCACTCTCAACCTGGAAAGAAAGACAAGTTCTTTAATCAATGTCAAACTGACAATCAAAATATTAATTCTATTTAACATTTACCATTCGTGAAAATTCACACTAAGTTTTACTACTTTTTATTGGCCATAATCCATAACAGTTCCAAGATGATTAATTACCAAGTTCATCTAAGTAAGGCAAGTGAAAATTTAATTAAAGGTTAAATGAATATTAAAACAAACACCAATCACCATCACTGGCCACATGGGGCTCCCCGATAAAATAATTCCGATAACTCATATATCAATAGACCGATCCAGGCGAAATGCGTTGCATCGGTTACCAACTGCGGTCTCTGGTTAGAAACAGGTCCACTGTTAATAGGGGATGGCAACTTTTCACTAATGGTAAATACTAGAAATCTTTCAGCAAATTATTTCATATAATACAGAGACTGAGACTAGTATTACAACAGAATGTGTTTCCAAAGGATTTAACACAATATTTATTATGATACAATCCAATGATTGAGCAGACCGATCTTTCCAGATAAATGCACAGGTAAGCCTTCGTTATTCATGTTGACTCGTACAGGTTTTATAGCATAGGTTTCAGTGGATTAAATAAATGATTTTAAAATTAAACTTTTAGTTGAATTTAAATTAATTTTAATGAAGATTTTTAATATTTAATGCAGATGTAAATGGCAATATGCATGTTTTAGAAATATAATTTTTACTTGTGCCTGGGAACCAATCATATATGTATCTCCTGTATATTATTTAAAGTTGTTTTTATTTCATTAGAGTATTAGCAATGTTTACTACATTTATATGTAGTAAAGCTGATTCAGAAAATAAAACAGTTCACTTTCAATACAAGATATCATGCATAAATACCAATGTTACAGTAAAAGGAATCATCCATTTAATTATAATCTATATGATTATTGATTTTACCCATTCGCATCGTCATGTCAGATGGTAAAAGTTCTACAAAAAATAAGTTTGAACTAAACATGCCGTACCATGAGAGCCATGAAAATCGTGCTAAACGTTACTTAGTTTAGTGGGATTTATCTATTGGATAAAGTCTATGCCATTCCTATTAAATGCAAAATCATGATCTAGAGATTAAATACCCTAGTGAACTATAAATAAAATCCAAATATAGCTGGTAAATAGCCTATATATAGCTTTTTCAGATATTTATCGATCACTACACACTTAAATCGCCATGCAACACAGTGATTCTTAGACTTCTAAACCGAGACCGTAGTGTGAAATTCAGCCGCATGGTGGAGCCAGAGGTAATTGAATTGGCCTATTAACAGCTACTTTTTGTGTTTTATTATTTCCATTAAAAAATATGTTTCCATCATCTAAGCTAGAGAAGTAAGTATTTAATTGGAGCATAACTGGATTATCATATAATGCCTCTGCCCAATAAGCTACAACCAGGTGTCTGTATGGAGAACTTCAACATCATTATCATATCAAACCCCAAATGCCATAATGAACCACAACACAACAATAGTTATAAAGCAAGAATATGCCAAAACAAAATTCTTACTATGTTAGAGAGAAATCAGAAGCCAGTGTCCTATTATAATGGTGTGCCAGTGTCTACTATTTATGAATGATGTTGTTTAATTTAGCTAGCCACAATATCGATGTGGGGGGAACCTCCATGCTCTAGCAGTAGGGTGTTAGATCGCAGATCATTATCACCTGTGTTCATATCTCGGTGTGGGTATATCTGAAGGTTGTTTCATCTTTGACTTAACTTCATTACCTGCGGAGGTCAATTGGCTCATTTAGCCTACCATGTGCACAAAAGTGGCAGTAAAACATCAATCATCATCATCATCATCACAATGTCGATGCAAAATAGTTTGGGATAAAAGAAATTAAACCTTTCAAACATAATTATTCAATAAAAGAATGGATCAATAAATCTGTTTTAGGTTAGGATGAATAAAAACTAAAATGCACTCTACTTTGGTATCTTGTAATAATCCAACTGCTTCTATACAAAAATAAAATGGGAACAGCTATTTTATTCATACAAAGTTTGTATCATAACACAGTCACCGAACCTAACACAGGAATAAACATCTATTTATTAAACACTATTATTGCTGCCTCTGATAGGATTTCCAGTGTATGAATAAATATGAAATAGCTTTTAATTATGCAGCATGGTGTCATCAATATTAGTGGTTCTGTCACAATTTTCCATTCTAATTGAAGTAAAACAATTGTATTAGGTGATCTACAAGAAAATACAATAAAGTATTGATTGGCTTTCTAAATTATGTGATGTTGTGGTTATTCTCATGTTATCAAATGGAGAATATATGTAAGGAATGACCAGGCAATTTGTTATTGTATCATTCCCTAATGAACACAGCCTTTTGCTATCCATGATCCATCTATAACACAATTCATCCCCTATGGACCACATACTCTGCATTATAATGGAGCCAGAGTTGTACATGCTAAACTGGTTGTACTTACATAAGTCTTGCTAGGTAAACTTATGTTATATAACTACTGCTGACACTATATTAATGGTCTTCTAAGCTAAAGTTTAATTTTATTATCGGTTCTTGTAGGCTAACTGGGTGAATTAATGAAAATGCCCTCTTTGGGTAAGTGGTTGTGAAGGCAGGTTTGATAATATAACAAACCTCTTTGGCTGGTTTCTTCTCCATTTCTTCCTTGTTCTGTACAGTACGCTGGATGTCAGTAGAGCCCTTCCACTTGTATAACTCAACAAGATGCTTCAGTGATGATTCATTGAAAAGACGAATCTTTGCAGTCTTTGGGATGCCAGGATTCTGTACGACCTAAAGTGAACAGAAATATAGGAAAGCTTCTCTCATCTGAAATATTATACCTGCGATCAGTAATTCAAATCAGATGCAAATCACTTACTTTTTCCGTAAGTGTTGGCAGTATCAGCTGCAGGGTTATGAACTTGTCTGTGATAATATTTGCGAAGATCCCATTCAAGAAACCTGTCCAAAACAATAGTAAAGATATTATTAATTCAAGTGGGTGGATTTAAATGGTATCTCAGCATAAAAAAAGTTATTTCATGTTGCTTCTTTGTGCATGCAAGAGGTTGTAGAAAGCAAGCCAATTCTAAACCCACAGCCCACAAGGAGACTAATCTGAAAGCTCTAGTTAATGTAATTTTTAGAATCAGGATTAGCTTCTAGTTGGTCGAAATTTTCTGGAAAAGGGAACTTTTCATTCCATCATTACAAGTCCTTAATGATAAGGTATTGGCAATTCTTTTAAATCAGCCTTTACTGTCCAACAGAATAATTTGAAACTGAAGTCAGCAATTTTTCAAAACGACAAAACACTGACTGTCCAATATGCCTACTCCTTGATTCTCCATGATGACAATTGCCGATTGTCATACATGTTATGTCTTTGATTATCAAAATCTGTTCATTTGAACTTCTAATACCTAAGTTAGTACCAATGGTAAGATCAGAATATTCACAATTTTGAGTATACAGCTCTATTGGGTTTTGTTTTTTGGCCATTAAACTGTGCCAGTTGTGTCAGTGTCTATAACATCAGCTTATCTAATAATGTCCGTTGACAATCTACATCCTGACCTTTAGTTTCTACCAGTTGCCTGACAGTATTGTTATCTCCCACCAGCAGAAATGACATCATGAACTGAAGATAACATGCTCGCACATCATGAACATCCTGGAAATAACATTGTAAAGATCACTAATTATCAGGTATAATTACATATACTGTATGCGTGTGTCTGTGTGTTTATGTCGATGTCCAAAACAATGCTTATCTTAACAATGTATATAAAATTACTAAATGTTTCTAATGACAAGACATATTTTCAGTATTTAGACTAATCCCTTCACATATCCATGTTATTGAAACATCTAAATATTGACTATATGCATATCACTCTTTTTATCTCAGCAAACTGTCTAAGCATTTACCCATACCTACTTACATTATGATGGAACATTCATTTAAGGCATAATGCTTAAAATCAAACCCAGCCAAAGTCTACTCATTTAACTCACTTTCTTGTCTCGTCTATTTAGCAATGGTGACAACACATTGTGCTGGAAATTGAACTGTAACTGTACTTCTCTGGCTGATGTCTCACCCTGCATCACCATAGCAATGAGAAGTTTAAGGGCAACCTTTATATGACCAGACTTATTGTGCATTGCCAACAGGAAGTAGAAGGAGGACAGGTGGGTTGCCAGAAGTTGACGAACGACGTTTAAACCAATTATTTCAAACTTTGATAAATCGTCAGCAATTCTCAGAAGTATCCTCTCCAAACTCTCCATGATCAGAGCAACCTAATAAATAAACAACGAACAGAAAATGGCCAATGATTGATCTGTGTAACAGTAAACACAGAATTAGACATCCTAATTGTATTAGATTGCGTTTTTAGTCATGAAATAATATTTGACATTCCAATTTATGGAATATAGTGACCTGTTTTGGTTTTCTGTCTCTTCGCTCCAATAGACATACAACTTCTGTACACTCTGGAGATGCCATGCAATACTCTGACACAATGTCATAGTTACTGTCTTTTGGCCAACGGTGACTCTCAGCAATGAACTTCTCCAGTGCTGGAATGAACCATAATTTTTATAATAATAAGTGTGTGTCATATATCTGCAACAACTGTAGCTTTGCATTTCTTATGGCTAAATCATGCATCACCTGGTAGATTAATTTATCAAAAACATTTATAACTATCACAAGGCTTTGTGGTTGCTATGATGACTCCATGTGCAATCCAGAAATGGCAACCCATTCTGATATTTTCCCTCCAATAACGTCAGTAATCTTAAAGGAACAATTCGTCTTCATTTCATATTCTCAGGATTAATACAAAATATTCGCACAAATGATGTCAAAATATGAATTGATCAAGCACATATTAAATCATCCATTTCAAAATCCTAGTTAATTGCCTATAACTGATCTATGGATGCCGCCATTTTGAACCTAGACCAGATGCACCTGAAATCTGACATCACTTAATACAAGCTGTTTGTATTACGCAGTTATAACAATGTAAACAGGAGTCTGCCAAACATGTAATTCTGAAAGAAAACTGTATTTATGAATATTACAGTATGGTTAGTCGAAACAGCCTCATATGTTACTAAAATGTCAAAGAGAAAACTATATAGTGATATTCCTTATGAAGATTGTTTTGTACTCTTGTAACAAGAAGCATATACCGAGCTGTCAGATTTACGAAAATCAACTGCCGATGGCATCAGTTAGCAGTAGTTAGAAGGTTGAGCTCAGGAACAGGTAAGGTCATGAGGATGACTAAGCCAGAGCATTTGTGGCCTGACATGACTGGATCGAGATGGCTACATGATATTTCATTATTTGTGTCACCTGACATCAGAACATGCGACTTTTTCCTTCCTATCATACACTCTGTCCATAATGGTGACCCTCCAGTAATTATCAGGGCTCTACATTAAGGCTTGCCCAGGGCAAGCGTTGGTGCTGGTCAAGCAAGTGCACCATGTACATAACTTGTCTGCCAAGGCAAGTTCATATTTAACACCTACCACCGCATACACTACTAAATAAATACATTTCAAACTCATGAAACATGAAGGCAAGGCAATCTTTGTATGATTTGTTGACATCACATGACCATATAGACTCACCACCTGGTGATCAAATTTAATAAGGGTCATTTTATACTACATGACAAGTTCCTAAAAAAAGTTAACATAAAGCCCTGAATTGAATTATTTCTTTATATCTATGATACCCAGTAGAGAGAGATTAGAGGATTATTGGTTACACATTTATGGCATATTAACTAAGAATGATCAATTACAGATTCTCAGGAAGCTTCAACTGCACAGAACATAGGATAGTTCAAAGAACCCGCATTTGCTGTACCCAAAACTGACATATATGTATAGTGTTGCTGTTTCACTGTCACTATCCTCAGCTGAAGTTGAAAGACTCTTCAGTCATTTAAAGCTGACAAAGTCAGATTGACATGCCAGCCTTAGAAATAAAAGACTGAAACAAATTGCTAAACATGAAATTGTACACGGAGGAGAAATGTGGGAGTCAATTAAATATGAGACAGAAGTCAAGTGGACCAGATTTATACAGAGGAGACTAAGATTTTACTATCTTGTTCCAGTAGCTAGTTTAAAGTAAACAAGGCACGCTGTTATTGTAACTTATAGTGTATAGTGACATTTTACCTCAGAAGTAGGCGTACTTGCATATATATATATATATATATATATATATATACCTCAATAAAATTGGCATGTTCTCATTCATTTGTTACAGTAAAATATTTACTAAATGAGTAAAACTGTGATGACCTCAGAAATTAAATAATTTAATTGTATATCTAGATGTTCTTTACTTTGTTATTATTGTATACATGCCATGTTATTACATTTGTGGACCAATTTTCACATGAATGTGTTGAAATGTAATCCTCAGTCAAATAAGTATAACACCACAGAATAATACTGATAAAGATACATAATTATGTGTAGTTATTGTTTAAAGGGTATTATCACTGTATCAAAACAGACATGCATAGTTCTTGTCCTTTAAAATTCTTATTAATGCAATCATAGTTTTCGTTCCGCCCTCCTAAACCCACCCCCAGTTCAGCCCATCCACCCCTGTATAGTATAGTGCCCATGTCTTTCTTCCCACCCTGCCCATTTTCTAGTCTAGCTAGGGGTCTGACAGAGAGCAACTATCACACAAGAAACATATAATAAAACTTTGATTATAATGTAACTTTAAATTGAGTACAAATACCATATTAAATTACCAATTCAAGTCATTCGTTTCATGCTTTCAATCTGATAAAACATCTGGAAAATAGTGACTAACAGCAATCATACACTATAATACAGAAGTGACATAAAATCCTTAATTATCAAGCCTTTAATAATTAACCACAAAACAGTAAGCATATTCAACATGAACTATAATAACTAAACAAAATAAATGCCAGAATTGTCAAGAATCACAAAGTAAACTTAGTTTGACCAAGGTTGGCAGGTTTCTCTGCATCATGGTAAAAACCATGGTAACTACCTCATTTCTGCCAATACAGAAGAAACATATTCTGCCCAGGGGAGAAATGGCAGAAACTAAATTTTGGGAAAATTGCCATGAAAATACCCAATTAATAGAGACTTTAACAGTTTGAAACCAATATACATAAGCCTAAGTTATTTAATTATAAATCTTGTCCACATGCCACATACTTATTTAAAGTGTATGTCAATAATACATCACATTTAAGATTGTGAGATAAAAGATTGAGATTATTTATTTCTGGTATCTGTGTAGTGAGATACATCATAATGCTGAATAAAACTGATTTTATAATGACTGCTTTGTTATGCAAGGCAACAGAACACTATCAAATACCCAATCAACTATGAGAAGAGTGATGTGTGTCTAGTCATGCTTGAATACTACTATGCAGCAGTGGGTGAGTGGTTATTACACCATAGCATATGGAAGTATCTGCACTGTCTAATTATAATATGGTAGATAGACTTCATATTGACTAGATTAATGTGACACTGATGGGGGGGGGGGTTATCAATCTTAGCAGATTAGTTAGTTATTCTTGAGCAGATATGTTGGCTGATCATCAGTAGTATAAATTCGCATGGCTATTGATAATGTCATCATGTGAGCTCCGGTGGCCTGGTGGTTAAGCACCCGGCACTTGGTGCCAACAGTCACAGGTTTGAACCCGGTAAGAAGTAGAAACATTTCTAGAGATTAATTTCTCGGCTCACAATATCATATGTGGTTGACCATGTTAAATGGTGCTGCCATCTCCACTGAATTATTTAAAATAAAGGGGGACGTTAAAGACCCTTTGAGGAAGTAAAACACTCTGGCAGTGACCACTCTCAGGGTATTTCAGCTCCATCTTTCTGTACTGCTCCCCTGTGAGTGGAGGGGGAGGAAGTTTCTCAACCACTCCAACATGTTCTGAATAAGTGACAGTCTGGAAATTCTCAGCGAACAACAAAACAACCTTGAGTCATAATGTAATACATTCTAAGACTAGTATTTTTCATAAATATTGGGGTATTATAGCATAGCAGAGTAACAGGTCATGTTCAAGGGTGGTAGACCTGCCCATCCCATCTGGGAATAATGACAGTGGATGGTAAAGTTCATGTTAAGTGCAAGATATTTGGTCACCAACAAGCACCCCATGCAGAGAGATTGGCAAGTCACCATTCCTTGTGTGCTAAGCTACACAACCAAGCCACAGATAGTGAGTGATACTGTAGCATCCACCAATACCACCCATAAGAGGCCCAGATCACCCTCACCTGACAGCCGTCCACAGAAAAAAACATATTGTGTCCAGCCAATCAGATATCAACAACCATATCACAAAACCGTCAGGTACAGCCAAGTCTACGCTTGACTTTGAGATTGCAAAGATATTCTTTACATGCAACATCCCATTCTCTGTGACAGAACATCCCCAGTTTTGCCAGGTGATCCAGCTGCACCGACCAGGCTACACACCACCTAGTCTTAAAGCCATCAGTGGAATACTGCTGGACAATATGCATGACCAGCTCACACAGGATATGAGGGACAGTGTTAGTGGAAAGACTGCAACATTGGTTCAGGATGGGTGGTCCAACATCCACAATGAGCCAATTGTGACCAGCTGTCTTCAAGTGGATAACAAGTCGTTCCTGTTGGATTCCTACGACACAGGATCCATGACAAAGTCTGGTGAAAACTGCAAGACTCTCACACAGAAATCTATCAAGAAAGCCAAGGACGAGTTTGATTGTGTTGTGACTTGTGTTGTCTCAAGGAAGATGATGGTCTCAAGGAAGGTGATTCCTCACTATTTGTATATGGGTGCTTCATAACTGGTTCTAAGTAAAATAGATCAAAAGTGAAAACTAAAATCACAAAATATAAGTTTATGACAGTTTATAAGGTATATGTCATAAAGGTATTTACAACAGTTTATGACACTGTCATATCATAAACAGGTTTACAACTGTATAAACCCAATCCTGGTTCTTGGATAGGTTCAATTTATGTTGACATTAACTCTAGATACACCTTATTACACCCAACTTAAGAATCTGGCATTCTCTATTGACTCAAGTGCAGTTTTAAATTTTACTAACTCAGGGGCTAGTGAAATGTATAAATATATCTTTGACATAAATTGGAAAATATGTAAATGTGCAGGCATGATTCTACACGTGCAACTGCATATGCAATTTGCAAATGTGACAAAATGGATCACTCCTTGTAGCAATGGCAAATGGTTGGATCAAAGAATTTGACAACTCTGGGTCATAAAATTCTGAATTCAATTGTCTGATTCGAGTATCCAGGCAGGCATTCCTAAGAAAATTAGGTCAGAATGTAAGAGGAGTGTCCAAAATACATGGATGCAGCAATGTCGCATAAGCTACCACAATCTTGCATATGCATGCTGCATTACGCATACCACGTATATAGAATCTCAGCTTTACTTCATAAATTCAAACATCGCCAGTACGGGACATAACCTTTCTATCTTACAAATCTGAAAGTCAGAGAGTTCCATATTAAAGATTAAGCTGTGGTTCCATATTCGTGGTATGCGAATACGTGTGTGACATTGCAATATACGATTTGTGTGCTTCCATATAAATGAATACTCATGTATTTTCTGAATTCAACCGTCTGATTTGCATTCACGCAAATCACTACATGGAGCAATCTGTTTTGTCGCATATGCGAAAAAATGGCTAAACCAATTTTCATTTGGCTAAACAAGATTTTAGCCCAGTACTAGCCCAGCATGACAGATACATTTGTGTTACACACCCACGAATTGGTACTGCATGGTTTCACCTCTGTTTCCAACAATAATTCACTTTGAAGCATACTTCAGGATGACATGGTTTGAAGGTGATGTATTGGCCCAAACACCAATCCAAAGTGAGAACTGGTGAAATTTTCAAATTAGCTGTAGAACATAAATTTTCATTAGATAGGTCTTGCAGAGACTAATAAGGAAATATATAATTTGACATTATTTAGGAAATATATACCCCAATAAGGTAGAAAATGCCCAATGCATACATTTTTAATTCAGACAAAAAACAATTAAAACTGACACACAATGAAAAAGAAGTTCAGGTGTTGTGCCAGAAATTAACCGTAATACAATATGTTTTATGATTAGAAGTGCTGTCCTCGAAATCAAATGCCGACGACTGAGCTGGCTAGAACACGTCCTGAGAATGCCCAAAGACAGCATCCCCAAAGTGGCAATGAGATGGACATCACCTGGAAAAAGGAAGCGAGGACAGCCAAAGATGACATAGCGACAGACAGTAATGGCCAAGCTGAAAAAGAGAAGGGGCTGTCATGGGGTGAGGCTCAGGCCTCAGCTAAAGACAGGACCTTGTGGAAAAACATTGTTGTGGCCTTATGTCCCACTGGGGATGAAGGGGATAAGTGGGGTGAAGTGATATATACATATTATATGCATGTAAATCAAATTACGGTGACGAATGTGATGAATTATTTTTCAAGCAAGACGGACAAATCCTTTGGAAAAGATGACATGGCAGTCATGCAATTTTAATGTTGGGACATAATCCATGGTCTCATTAAATCATGCATCAATTGTTTGATGTACATCTAACAAATTGAAATGCAGATAATCATGAACACAATGCAACTTTATCCAAAAAAAATTGTCTTTCGGTGCTTTATCTTAGGCCGGCAAACTTGAACCAAACAACTTTTTTTAAACAGATGTTTAATTCTCTAGTACATCTTAAATGTTCACAATGTGCATGAAATATAGTCAAATATAATATCTATGTATATTATTATGCATATATCACACATAAAATATGATGGATGTGCTAAATTGGGCGTAGATTTAATCGGATTGTATAACAACCTAAACATGTTGATCTG
Organism: Paralvinella palmiformis; assembly: GCA_025642065.1. NCBI lineage: Eukaryota > Metazoa > Annelida > Polychaeta > Terebellida > Alvinellidae > Paralvinella > Paralvinella palmiformis. The sequence goes on along the minus strand of JAODUP010000011.1, from coordinate 272,633 downwards.
ATGCTGCGGGAATTTATGATATTTTATGAGGGCCTCTGGGTTTTTCCCATTGCACAGCACAGATAGTTTCACATCAAAAACAAAAATTATATCATTAAAAAGCAGAACAGCAAGCCAAGGATCGGAATTGTGTTTGTTGGTGATAAAGATATGAGCATTCAGCATCACAACCATGTTCATCAATGTTATTATAACTCTGAGCCATTTTATGATCATTTTTAATTGTTTATCTGCTCGTATCAGTTTCAGTGACGGGAGCTTAGCTGTAATTACTGCTACTAGTGGTTAATACTGTAGGTCCCGGCCATTAAGCAGAGACTTTGTGTCAACATTTTGACCATTATTTTGGGGGGTCAGCTTAATGGGCGGTGCTATTTCAGTGTCAAGAAATCCAGTCATTTCAGTGTGTTAGCAGCCGTCTAGATGCTAGTGACCTAGGTCCTAGTCTAGATATAGACTCAAACAGACATCAATTGTTATTTTGATTTAAACTCATTAAGTCATGGAGTGAAAATAGAAGTGAAACAAATCAATATTTATATGTAGAATTATCTGATTTTTGTAATTATGGATAAACGTTGTTTGACTCAGTAGCGCATTTCAAGAAGGCAGCCCCAGTAACAAGACAACTCGTACCAAAGAGCGTCGTATCTCATTCGTTTGGCGCATAGACATTAGGGTGCCCCCATATATATATTTTCCTAATTACTGATTAATTTATTTATTTTCAATAGAGAGTTATAGTTACTAACTGACCTCTTATACCGGTAATTTACAATTACATTGTCTTGGTTATTGCCACGTTAGTGACCAAAACGTACCATCAAAAGCTCAATATGTTTAATTACTTCTAAGTCATTGACTTCTTATACGGTTCATTGAATGTTTAATCACGCCATTAATTTAAGTTTGAGGTCCTACGTATGCGCTAACAGTTTGCGTAAACGATGGTTATAATTTGCCTTGATATATTCACAGTATACAAAACACATTGGTATAGTAACAAATTATGAAAACAAAATTATTTTCTGTGTTCAAAACGTCACCTGGGCTGGAAATACTACAGGGAAAAGTTAAGATTTTTAGGTCGGCTTATTGGACTGTAACATCATAAATCATGATATTTTAGACCTAAAAACCATCCTCAGCTTAATGGCCGGGACATATGGTAATATTAATAGGCATTATAATCAGATTAAAAAGAAAGTCTTACATTTATAACAAATGCAATATTTTATGGTTCCTATAGTCAAGAAAATAAATTTTCTAAAGGTATACTATTTATTTACTTTTTTCGGTTCTAATTGGGGGTTTTTAAAGGCAGTATTTTTCCAGGAGATATTCAGATTTTGTAAAATCCAAGGACATTTCCAAGACCTGGAAAATGAATTTGTCCAGGTTTTCTAGGAAACGTCAGATCCCCGATTATTTGTAAAGTAGCACGGTTCTTCTATTTCTTTGATTTTCATTTGTACCTCTTCAAAACTATCTAAAGCATCTTCTACCTAAATGTAAGGGTAACTACTACATGCTCGGCCGCCATATTTGAGCGGAAGTAATAGCCAAGGAGGAATAATTGGCGCATGCGCATTGAGTGCTCAGACCAATAACCCTGAGATACAGGGTTCGAAGCTCGGATACGTAACCACTTCGAAACAAAAACGACTTTCATTTCACCAGTCATTTTGCTTACGCCCATTTAAAAGCAGTTGTAAAATAATATTCACGACGTAACGACGCCCCTACTAGTACTAGATCTATGACTATCACTATGATAGTGATGATAGTGACTATCAAAGTATCATGCGAGTATGTCTAAGATTAAACAACTAGTAAATATTTCGAGACGTTAGTTGACAGCATCAGTAGTTTACAACATTCTTAACAATTGATAATTGTTTAACAATCAAAGCTTAAAATAATGACAGCTGTATTCTCATACAGCTAACTCAGTAACTGAGTAAGAGTAACTGCAGTGTAGGCTGGCAAGCCTTAGCTTAGAGGTCTATATTATCGCTCACCTATAAACGTGGTAATGTTATCCCTTAACATCATTTTAAATTCTATTTCCGTGAAAGCTTCTACATTTTGCTTTTTACTCGAACTCTCTGTTTCGCTCGAATATTTCATTTTGCGCTTTAACTTTAAGGATTTCATCTTTGCATCTTCAAGTTTATCCATGCTGTCTGCGGAGACCACCATGTTGGATGTTGACAGTTCTCATGGGGGTGATCCTAAATACTATTATAATAAGCCATAGCCATAGTCATAATCACATCAAAACATTAAAGCACCCACAAATAGCGGTCTGGTATTGTTTCATTCGCGGTTAAGTAGTAACCCTGTTAACTTTATGGTTTTCATGGGTGAACCGGACATATAATCAGAATACACACCTTTGATCTCCACATTTATCGTGTCACATGCTATTGACTAATATTGACTAGAGCAATCGAGTAGATCTATATTCAAGAGCTAAAATTTTACTATGCAATGACAATCACGTTATGTATATGGTGATTAAACTTCATGGAAATGAAATGACGAATGAAATAAAACATCTACGCAGGACTTACTGGGATTCAGTCATGTACAATACGGACTAGACTGTGGTATATGCTACAGCAGTTGCTATAGTACACTGACTCACGAATGGCATTATATTTAGTACACGAAAGTGCCAAAATAATTATGAGTTATTTATTACTAAAATAGAAACTACAGTACTAAAACACTGGGAAAACTCCAAATAACAATGGACCGTATATCCAGTTCACTACTTCACTCTTACCCATAACCTCACAGAAGAGTCTTGATGCGTGTTTGTGTCCGGTAGACCTTGATTCTGTAAGAATAGTTCAACGAAGTAATCATGGTATTTAAATACTCTGTTAGAATTGTTATCTATGTTAATTAATCAAAGCTGCCCATATTTAATACTTCTTTTCATTTGTTTATTTTAGCTGGAATTGAAGGGTGTTTAGTGTATGCATGAGTATCGATTGCGTGTATAGGTATAGCTGGTACGTGCATTTCAGTTATTTATTAATATAGGGCTCCACGCGTTTTCTTACTTATTCGGTTTTAATTCGAACGCTGTTTCATTATAATTTCATACTATTCTTCCCAACTCGGTGCTTAACCCAGCAACAGGCAAGATTATTTAATTCTTTTCCAGTTTGTCAATATATTATTAAAATCACTGATGATTTTCTGAGGGTTTTTGGCTTATTTCTGTATGTCACGTTTATCATGTTCAGTATTAAGTACAGTACTAACTCCTGTCTACATCTTTCATATTTTCGGAAAGTGCAACTCATACTTATATGCATATATACGTACGTAGTATCTAGCTTGTGTTTGTTTATTTTAAGCCCGTTGAAACTATATATATATATATATATATATATATATATATATATATATATATATATATATATATATATATATATATATATATAGGTCAAGTAACTAATATATAGGCAATATATAAATATTAATTGTCTCTCGTCTTTGTCGATTATTGGTTTGGTTTGAAGAATTGAATAGATGAGTGTTTTGTTTACATTCGACATTTCATGCTGGGACATATGCAATGTAGCATGTGCTAAGCAAAAAAACTCTGTATGTGTGTGTGTGTGTGTGTGTGTGTGTGTGTGTGTGTGTGTGTGTGTGTATGCACGCGTTCGCAATTAATTAACGTCATTTACAATCAGTGGTAAAAACCGTATAACAAACATCAGCTAGACCCATTATCGTTTATTTGATTTTATATAAAAGCGCAAATCTAATATATATATATATATATATATATATATATATATATATGCTATTATAAAATAATGCAAGCATTTTGCAAAATAAATTTTATCGTTTACAGAAGTATAAACCGTACATGACTGATATCAAGGTTAATTGATATGAAGAAAAAAAATAGATAGACTGATATATCCACACTGGTTGGGACCGATTTTGAACAGAAATCCTGTATACTACCTTAGATCCCACACATTTACTAATGTCGCTGAGACATATGAGTTTTAAAAGCTCCCTAAATTATTTTGACATTTCTACTAAATAACAAAATAAATCTATAACCAATTTGAAAATAGTGAAGATCAAATTCACTTCTTCAGGTGCAGAAGTATACATCTTGGATTCTGATGATGCATGGATTAGCATTAAGTTGTTACTAACTACACCATGATCAATACTTAATTATACCAAATCACTTTGTTTGGTCAATATTCGCCGTTAAAAGCACATATTTCGAGTATGTACGATATCTAATAGTTGAATTATTTTCACACACACATACACACACGAGTTTACCTGGAGAGGGATGAAATTATTGGTTTGTTATGGGAGTAATCCATATTTACCGATTATGAAGTCGTCTTCAACAGTAGCCTCTCATCGTGGCTGGAAGTGCTAAGTGGCATCTCACAGGGTAGTGTCTTGGGACCGATATTGTTCGTACTGTTCATAAACGATCTCCCTGACTTAGCCCGAAACCCAGCACATCTTTGCTGATGACACTAAAGTATACCGAAAGGTCCTCACTGACCAAGACTGTATCGAGCTGCAAGCATACCTTGCAAGACTGGTGGAGTGGTCTAAAGAGTGGCAGATTAAGTTTAATGCAAATAAATGCAAAGTCTTGCATCTAGGTCACAAACAACAGGAAGTCTATGTATAAGATAGGGAGTGTCGAGTTGCAGACAAATCCAGTGGAAAACGACCTCGGAGTGTTTGTCGACGACATCCTCAAGTTCCGTGATCAAGTGTCCTAAGCAGTAAACACAGCTAGTAGATTACTAGAGCTCATCAGATTGACCTTCTCTTTTATAGATGAAGAGACCCTACCGATGTTATTCACGACCCTTGTCGGGCTCCATCTAGAATATGGAAATATGGCATCCCCGACATCGGATCGATAAGTTACAAATTGAGAAGATACAGAAACGCCATACTAAGTTAATCCTACGCCTGAAACATCTAACATATGAGGAAATATTACAAGCCCCTAAATTACCATCACTGGATTTCAGACGTCGCCGTGGAGATATGATCCAGGTATTCAAAATCATGAATGGGTTAGATCGGCTTGATTCCGAGATATTCTTTCTCAGGGCTGAATGACGATGTACCAGGGAGCACAAGGACAAGTTACTTATGCGTCACAGTAGGCTTGAATTTCGTAAGAACAAGTTCAACCAAAGAATAGTGCAAGACTGGAATTCACTCTCTGAAGGAACTGTTGTGGCCACTACCCTCAATATGTTTAAAACTAGGCTTAATAAATAGTGGCAGGCAATGAGATATGTGGCATCATAGGTGTAAAGAGCGGAATACCAGCTAGGCTCAGCCTTACATTCCGTATTTTATATCCTGATGTCAATGAATAATGGTCTTCATATGACTTATCTTTTTCAACGCGCTTGCTTATTTCTTTCTTTAAGGCAATTAGTTATACCTAAATTAATAACTTTGCCGAGCTAAATTTTAATAAACCACAATTATAATACCGTTTAAAGTACCAGTAAATGTGAAGCAAATTATTAACCGGTATATTTGACTACTCTTTTATTAAAGGGAAAAAATAATGATTGAAACCAGAAATAGGTCCCACCTTTATGACGTCATCACTGTAAACAGTGCAACTCATGATCACACTGGATGAGTAAATCATTAATGGTTACAAACTACATAAATAGAGTGGATATACTGTTATCTTATTATTATCACCACAGATCGGCTTAATCAACGCATTCACCATGTCAACCAAACAGATGGAAAGTATCCTTAATGATTCGAACACACGTTGTTTATGTTTACAGTTTTTAGATTTATATAGGACCTAGTCCTAGCCCTAGGACTAGGTCTATTCTCTTATTATGGTTATTCAATAGAATGTAATCTAGTTATTGTTATTAGATCTACTAGAGTCTAGATGTATTATTATGTAACTATTAATACTACTTTAAGATCTAGATATAGTTATACTTATGTGTTGTTTATTTATGATTTAAAAATTTGTCTTACATAATTTATCCCATAAAACAATTATTGTTATTGGAATATTCTTTTGGCCGGTATTATTCATCCAGCAGCTGGGTCTCGAAGGAAAGTATCAGCGACTGCTTACCCGGCAGCCAGGTATAGATCTACAACACAAATGTTTGTTCTTGTTCTGCCGGCATTGTCGGGTGCGCAAGGACATAAATCTTCACTCGATGGGCAGCAAGCCCAGCTGGGTCATCGCAAAATGAGGATGCATTAATTCTTCTGACAAATGGCATGTGTGCTAGAGGCATGGGACTTGTTTTCAGAAGTGCTCTGCATTTTCCGGACAGAGTTGATGGTAATCATTCTCATGGAACCTGATGCTGGTGTATCCCACTGCAGCTTTTGATTACTTGATCTCAAAAGTAGCCAGTAAATCACTGTCTGGGGGGGGAGGGATTATGACTATGCATGACTATTGCCGTTACTGCTGCCAGGTACTTTTAATTTTAGCCAGTATTATTTACCAGCTGTAATAATCATAGATGTAAAATGTGGAATGAATGGCCGAATTGGTGTGGGTGCACTAGGTTTAGTTTACACTGATTTGCCCCTTTTGGTTGCAATTGGTTGCTGGAATGCTGTAGAGAACAGACGTGCTATGTTCAGTGAAAATACTAAGTGTGCTGTTCTCTCAAAAGTAGCCACTAAATTGGCATCTCAGCCGGGTGGGGGGGTAGGACAGTGTATGAGACTATGCATGACTAGTGCTATTTAAAAAAAGTATTATGTCACCGGGTAATTTAAAAAAAAGGTTTAGGTGTCTGATATACATTTTCCAGCCATTTCTAACTAAGTCACTATGAGCTGGTGGCAATTTGTACAATCCGCAGATGAGTGAATGACTAGGCCACCTGGCTTAATGTTTATGGCATTATATTATAGGCCTATTTATTTGGTTTGCACAGTTCAATAAACCCTTTTGAATTTAAATAGCCTAGAAATCAAGGCTAGGCCTATAGGCCCAAATGGTACTTCAAAATGGGACCCTCTTTACCTCTGGTTAGGCTGTTTCTCTTTGCTTCAAGTAGAGTAGGTGCAGCCATATTTACACAAGAATCTGACATAACTGTATTTCAAATCTTATTTGAATGGTGTCTGTCCTGTGCCTAAACATTTATTAGTAACTGCGATGATTTGACAGTAGGTGCCTCAGATTTGACCTCAGCGTTCATGGCCACTATTTTTCCGTCTCCCGCCAGTCATTAGTAAAACAGGGAATGCTTTGGGTGATATTAAATTAAACTTATTATTTACTACTTTATTGTAATTCTGCTGTTTACAATATTGTTTGTGTTACTTATCATGTTCCTGTGACATCTACTTTGAAGGGTGTCTTATTTTTTAAAGTCCTCTATCCTCCAAACTCTTTCAGTACAAAGATAATATCTTATATTGCATTCATATTCTCTGGTTGTATTTGGTGTTTCATCAGATAATGATCCCATACTATAGCAGCATGTTCCAGTATTGTACTTATAAGGCTGAAGTAAGTAAGCTCTTGGAAATTTGTATGTAACAGTTCTGGAAGTGATTATTTATTTGGCCATTTGGCTAATTAACTTTGATTAAAGTTTGTTTCTCAGTACTCAGTTTTGGGATTAGTTCTCTGACCAGTTAATACTTGATCTAATACTAGAAGATTAATATGATTTATTACAATTGCATTACAATTGCTTCTCCATACCTCATGCAAAAATATTCCTTTATTGTCAGTGTATCATATATATATATATATGTATATATATATATATATATATATATATATATATATGAAAACAACAATGGTAGTAGGTTATTTTCATGGCAGTATAAGAGTGCCTATGAATGTATATTTCTGAAAAGAAAATCCTTTTGATTTATTAATTGCTTAACACTAAAATATGACTACTCTAATGTATTCATTCTAAATCCAACATCAACAAGACATCAAATACAAGTCTAGCTAGGGAATCAACATTGACTGATCTGTTTAATACACCTGGCAATTCCATAAAAGTAATAGTTACTATTATTATGTTTATTTCTCTGATGCATGACAGATCAGGTAAAATAAGCCATAATTTTGTAATAGTTCTCCCATGGCTAGAGAGGTAATAATAATTGTAACTCTACTTCTCGGAGTATTGGAGTATAATATCAGCCAACAGATACTACTTGTATAGTTTTTATTGTGCTGTTTCAGAAAGTTGGTATTTGGAAGTTATTTTATTGCACTGATTTCTACTATCCCCATTTTGCATATCTTTTGTAAATGCATATATTTGTATATGGATGTGTTTGTATGGGACATTGGACAAATCCATCACCAGAAAAATTGGTTGCCCGGATGCTTGGGAAAAGTAGATTTTTATGTTAGGCTAGTGCTGATCACCGATTACTTGCCCATTTGGGAAAGTGCCTTTGAGATTAAATATCTCTTGTATAGTAAGTTACATGTGTGCATGTCAGATGAACTAATAAGAGCAGTGATTGGCAAACAATATTTAGACACTGTGTTACATTTTATTTAGGCCTACCACAGTCATCACTGTGCAGTTTCAGTTGTGCATGAAAATATCAATAAAACAAATGCTGTTAAATGTAATTCTATATAGACTGGAATTATCTAATTCAAATGCAGCCTGGCTATGAGTGGCTAATTCCATTGTATTTCAGGTTAAATTGCTGATTAAAAGCAATTATTTTTTAGCTGCATATACACAGAATATTCTACAAATTGTTAAATTGGGTTCGGATTATTATGTTTTTGACAATTAATACCAGTTGTCTGTGTTTTAGAAAAAAAGTTTCTATTATCAACACTGATTTTTGTCAATTTATATTTCAAATACATATTTAGGTATTGCCTCACAGTAACAGGATTTTTGACAATTCCAAATATATTTTTTTGGTCCTGACAAATCATGAATGAATGAAAAGGCCAACTTTGAGCCTATTACTTCTTTGATGCTCCGTCTATCAGAGTTTGTCAAGCAGCTGTTGGTATGTCCATTTGACTACCACACACACGTCATATTAAATATTGCTATCAAAGATTTGTTTGAAGGCCTGTAGCTCAATGAGTCCAGCCATCTTTCGAACTCTTCTTATTGGAGTAGGAGATATTAGCATAATAGATTTGTATATTGATGACTATTAAACCTGCTCAAAGTTCTGGTAGTGTAATGACTGGAGCAAATATTACTTGAAAGTTTGTTTCCTAGTAGAGCATCGTGAATATGGTGATGTTTGAAATATGCTGGTGGTGGAAATACTATTTCCAGCTGTCACATATTTTTTGGTATTGCATAATTGGTAATGTATTCATCCTCATGGGTTGATCGGGGTATTTGACACTTCAACTGTGGCCATACTCAGGGAATTCTAGTTCCAGCCCTCTATATTACTGTGAGTGGTGGCATCCATTTGACAGGAAATACAATAGAAGTAAGTTTTGGGGCTTCCTTATGTTCTCCCATCTTCACTGTCATAATGTGTTCATGAAATACTTCAACAGCATGGTTTGTGTGGTGGAGATGCAAACCTAGGTAGTTGCTCTTTAACCATATGTCCTAGAAGTGATAAGAAAATTAAAATGAAGAATATTGTGAAGAATAAGTGTGGAATTAATAATTTCTAAAGATGAAGCAGGTGGAAATCATAGCTTTATATTTGTGCCAGTATGAGGTATTAATTATATTTCAAGTACTGAATTTGAGGGGATCAGAATTCCTTAACATTTGTTGTAGAACACCTCTTCAACTTGAAGTTTGCAGCCAAAGATCTTGAAAGAAATGCCAAAAAGTCGGAGAAATCAGAAAAAGAAGAAAAAAATAAATTGAAAAAGGTAAGAAATAGATGGAAAGAAGTTCCTCATTTGTTTTAATGTTTGTGTAAGAATAAATTAGTGTCGTACATTCAATGTATGTTGATTGTGAAATTAACAAACAATGTGAAAAATGGTGTTTTCAGTATTTGTAAATGCTCACCATGTCCATATCCTTTGTTATTATTGAATGAATATACAGAAAAAATTTGTTTTATGTCACTACACACACACACACACACACACACACACACACACACACAAATTAAAAACCTTACTTATCAATACTTTTCTCTGTACCATAACAGGCCATTCAGAAAGGTAACATGGAAGGGGCTAAGATACATGGAGAAAATGCAATTAGACAAAAGAACCAGGCATTGAACTACAGAAGAATGAGTGCCAGAGTTGATGCCGTTGCTGCACGAGTTCAAACGGCAGTCACCATGAAACAGGTAAAACATGACATGATGTCAATATATCTGAAGGCATGACATGAACTTTATGTTCATCTTGTGTCTAAGCTAAGTGTAGCCAAAGCTTAACACAACAACAGATATATGGGGAAAATACAAATACATTTCATCTGGTCAAATATATATACATTCAAACGTAAATGTATTTAAATTAAAGAAAATAAAAGTATTTAAAGTGTAAATACCTTTGAAATATAATGAACAAAATTGTTATTTTTTATTTTTATTTCTTTTGATGCACACATTTTCTAAAATTGTTGGCAAAACATCAAATATATTACATCTTATACCAAGATATATCATCACCTAATATAACATCATGATCATCACCCATATTATCACCTAACTATAATACCATCATACATATTATTATCACATGTCACACCGGAGTTTCCAGTAAAAGCATTGTGTCTAATAAAAACACTCCCCTCTTTTGTAATAAAAGTAAATACAAATTGAAACTTTGTCTCATCATAAACTTTGATTCTGATATCCACAACGATGTGTCCACTTCTCTTCAGAAAGAACTAACATTTACATTTAATTTGTTGTTAGATATTAAATTTGCCATTTGCATTTTACAATGCTAATTAGTAAATTGTCTTCCAAACGGTTATAAATTAACTAAATAAATAAAGCCATTTTCGACAAAAGCTTCTTGGAAAACCACTGGAAATTTGTAATTACCTCTGAAATATCCTGGAACTAATTTCTATTGCTAGAAATAATTTTATTGTTCATCAATTTATTTTTAGATACTAAAATCTCACATAATGGTTTGGTTCATTACTTCTTAGCTACAAACTGGCATTTAAAACCTTATTTTGACCATTTTGCCAAAAACGTATTCTCCTGCTTCAGTAGGAAAAGTTATGTTGTGGTTACCAATTCTTTGTTTATAATTGCTAGGTTACAGGTTCAATGGCCGGTGTTGTCAAGGCAATGGAATCAGCCATGAAGGGTATGAATCTGGAAAAGGTATGTGGGTAATGTTATTTTAGAATGGTAAATATCATGATTAGTGTATCTTGCTGTATGTTACTATAACTTACATATGTAAATCTTAAATCAGAATCCTGAATTACCCATCTCAAATCCATTATATATATATATATATATATATATATATGTATATATTTGATTTTATGTATATATTGTTTATACAATTAGGTATCTAATTTGATGGATCGCTTTGAACGAGAGTTTGAGAATCTGGATGTTCAGTCTCAGGTTATGGAGGACACGATGTGTGCATCATCAACACTTGCTACACCACAGAACCAAGTTGACTCACTGATGCAGGAAGTTGCTGATGAAGCTGGGTATGTTATGTCTGTAAAATGATGTGTATATTTCTTATGAATTTGTTTCAAACTAGACTTCTGCCAGAAAAGGTATATCTGACAGTCATGGGTGATGTATACATGTATATTTGTTTGTAAGCAGACACTCACTAAAGAAAGGTTTTTGTATCAGTAGTGTGTTTCATGAGGTTAATACACACATACACACACACACACACACACACACATACATGTGGCCTTTTTAGTGGTATGTACCAAAAAAGGTGTGTAAATCAAACCTTGGTGATGATTCATTCAAAATTGAACTTATTTACCTAATTTGCATCTGTACATTTTTCCAGTCTGGAGCTAAACATGGACTTACCTCAGGCTCAAAGTACATCAGTTGGTGCTTCAACACAAGCTTCTCAAGAACAGGTAATGAAGGGCTTTGTCATATATACTTCTACACAGTATAAAATACTGGTTATAAATAAATAACAACATTAGGGTAGTTTGTCCACAGAAATCTTCATTGTATTTAAGTCAGTATTCTAGCCACATCTGGAATTATCCCATCTTTTAAACTGATTAACAAAGGATAAATGTCATGTTATGCTTGCTTTAATCACAGAGAACCCACATACAGAGATATTAAACAGTGGTAACTACAGCAAGCATAGAATTTAATTTTCTCACATAATTATAGGTTTAATATCAGGGTTCAGATAATATTATAACATGGTGTGAGGTAGGCTGCTTGTTAGAGACGATAACATCCATTTTGGTGATATCAACTTGAAGTTGAGAAACGTCCCTTCCTCAATAGTATGTAACCATACTTGGCTGGGTTTTGTTTTACCAAATATTTTATTATTTAATCAAGGCACCAAGCAGATAAATTATTGGGTTGACATGAAGTTTTAATAATAATAATGTATATTTAATAAAGCATCCTATAATATGTCTTAAAAAGTGATTTAAAAGATAATAATTATTTATCTGTGAAAGTGATCTTGAACAGGTGTGTTTTTAGAACAGATTTAAAATTTTCAAGAGACAACACATTTCTAATATCTGCTAGCAACCTATTCCACAAAGTGGGGGCTGCAACACTAAACACACAATCACCATATAACTTGAGCCGAGACATGGTTTTAAACAATGGCTGTTCTTAAGATGGTAGTAGGCAGCTTGGCATACTGATGTGACCTGTACATACATGCTAATACATTGGTCAAAAATAACCCCTAGATTTTGTACTGACCCATTAGGGGTAATTGAAGATGCACACATCTGTAAAGTGTAATGCTGGTGTCTTTAGGGATTTAACACAATGTGGTGATGCCAAATATATAATATTTGTTTTATTATCATTTAGTTTTAGAAAATTTTAAGTCATCCATAGCCGAATATCAGCAATACAATGTTCTAAATTCCTGTGCAATAACCAGGTATGAAATAGACTGATTGCGAGATATATGTAAATTGTTCAATTAAGCTGTAGCTATATACAGATTATTACCTGTGATATGATTGAGTCAGTGGTAATGTTCTGTGAAATGTGCAGGCAGCGGTTGATACTTCAGGACTATTTGCTTACCTTATACAAAAGTTTATATGGTAGTTCAATACATTTAGTCATTACCCTAGGGATTAGGCTGATATCTCTTATCAGAGACACTCACAAGCTTTTGTTGTTAAAAAATGCAGATGTTTTCTTTTAAGCCAATTGCCAGCAATCCAGTCACATTATAAAAAGAGAATTAACCATTCGTGTGTTACAATGCTATCACAATCTGGTTATTTATGCTTCTATTTTCTTGTATTATTTGTATTCAGTAATTAAACCTTGTATAACCTCGAGCCATGATGGCACAGTTAGTTAGAGCCTAGGACTTGTAACTGAAGGGTCACAGGTTCGCGGCTACGGAGTTGCAATGCTGTCATGTTGTGACTGGTTTACTCAGCCATAAATGAGAACCTGGTGCAGGACTTGATGGCTATGTCTCTGAGTAATGCTTTGGGCCTATAATGGCAGCATGCATTGTATGCTCCCTTGGGAGTTGAGATGTGTGCTGAATTGGAACAGGTCTGACTCACGGATAATAATACTGTATCGTGCCTTTAGAGCAGCTATCTAGTTGGATAGGGTGCAATATAAATGTCACATATTATTATTTATTATTATTATTAACCTACTTTGATGCAGCCAAAATATATTCTGAAACATTGTCTTTTGAACTTTTGAGGTAAAACTGGAATGAAAGAGCAAGAATGTTTTCAAACAAGCAGTTTATAACAAATGTCTGCTACCAATTCCTTGTCATCAATTAGTTATCCATGTGTTTCAGTAATTGGTGCCTAACAACAGAATTTATTTTAGAATTCAGTTAGCGCTAATGTCATCATCTGTGAATGTCAGTATTAATCGACTTGTGTTTTGTGTTGTAATTAAGTCTATGTCATTATTAAGACAGTAAAAGTTATTTTGGTAAGACAGTTAATATTCTCAGTTTGGTCTAGTTTCTCACATTGTTATTTTCTTTGTCAGATAGATACATTTATTGATATGTGGACCAATCGTCATGCAAAAGAATGCAGCATTGTCAAAAACAATTTCATTTAACTAAGTATTAATCATGCATTAATAAAGAACTTATTTAAGTAATTCATTTCAAACATTCACCATCTCATACCCTCAGTCAGTCAGTCAGTCAGTGCGGACAGTAAACCCACTAAACACTGCAAGATTCATTAAAATATATTTTATTTCCTTCTTATTGCCACTTGTCATTGTTTAATCACTGTATAACCTTTATACTTGCTTAAAGCAAAAATATATTTATGTTTATATTCTTAGCCTTTCTCTAACATGGCTATCATATAATCATAATAGTATATAGGTTATTACATGTATATCATTGTATGGTTGTTTTATGTGATCTGCAAAGCACCTTTGAGCTGGCTTTAAACATTGAATGGGTACTTTATAGGTAATATAATACTAGTCTAACCTGTACCAACTGACTCTAAATTCTTCATATTGTATTCTAACTATTGTCTGTCTTAGTACTAACAGTGTTATCTAAAATGTTTACAAGGCAATGTTTCAGAAATTTTACTTTAGGAAGCATGGCAATTTATTTTTTGCCTTTTCTAACGTTTACCAGTTTGAGTATAAGAGCAATTTTAAACAAGCACACTCAACAGAACTCCAGTTTGGAAAATCATTTCCCAGTGTTGCTGATGTCAGTGAGGTGTTTGACTATTCAGTAAAAGATTACACCTGAACATCTCCTTATCCAAGGAAACAATACTTTTAAAATTAATTTTCAGTTGATGTGTGAATAGCACCTAACAATGAAAGCATAATTAATTTTAAGCTTGGACTAACTTTAGCTACTCTTGCTGGTTGAGTCAAAAATTAGAGAGTGGCATAATCTGAAGTTATGTGATTTCATATACTCGGGTACTTGTGGTCATATAGTATGGGTGCTTTATTAAATATACATTATTATTATTATATAGCCTGTCGTGTCATTTGAATCAGGCATTGGGTTATGATCAGAACTATCTGCCAAGTAACAAATGGGTGGAATTAGGTTATTAATTGCCATTTGGGTTTAGGAGTTCTCTCTGATTCAGTTGGAACCTATTAGACCTTGTAATTTGCAACATTATACGATGGATTGGCAATAGTAAAAGGATGGTGTTTTAATAAGTTATACGAGAAAATCTGTGTTAATTTAACACATTTTTTTGGTAATGTTAATTAATGATTTAGATAATGTCTGATTGAAATAACAGCTATCAATAATGATAAATTAATCAGGTGTAAACAACTCCTGCCAAATCTGATCTTTAAAGACTGACATGACCTGGTTCATATATATATTTTTTATTTTCAGGATGAATTATCACAACGGTTGGCACGACTGCGTCAGGTGTAACAATGATGACATGTTCTGCTTGTGTTCTTATCTGTAAAAATATGATTATCCAGGTACTGAATTAACACAGAGGATGCCGTAAAGATTTTTGAGAATAATCAGCACAGCAGTGGTACCTCGTTATCATTAAATTATATTTGTGTGTGTGCTTGAAGGAGGTGGTACAATTCCAGGAAACATCAATGAGTCATACTCAAGCATAAGTTATAAACAATGAATTGATGATATGCGTGTTCTAAGGACAAATATACTTGTTTGTCTGTTGTCATGGAAACACAGTTCTGATCACTTTCCTTTTTGTTAGGTATATTTCCTGTCATGAGAAAACTGTCAATCATCAACCTGTTACCATTTAATGTTATGTTTTATATATGTTGGTGTATAACTATGATCAAAAGTCATACTAGACGCGTTCCTGTATATAGTGTTGATACTGATAACCACCGTGTATATAAAATGTGTAGTTTGTCTTTACATATTTACTGTTATCAGTGTTTTCTTATGGAAGAAACAAGCTGATTATGCATGAAAAAGTACATACATACACATACACATATACCACAATACTACAGTGATTGGAGCACTGAATTGCAAAATCCAGGTAGGGTTTTGAATCCCAATGATACCTGTTTTTGTGGATTGTTTTCTTACGGAGTTATCCATCAACCATTTGTGCTACACTGAAGCTAAATAGAACACAAACACACAAGCAAGGGCATTTAAAATGTGATTATAAATGTAGTAATGCACCATTATGTTCTCAGCCAAAACAAATCCTAATATAATTTTTGTTGTGCTCAAATTCAAAACATTCTGATATGTTCAATACACTACACTCATTCACATTGTTGCATCGACGAGTCAACATATATTACATTAAATGAGTTCATAACAAAAATCCCTTTGTAAGAGCATCAATTTATCATGATGACATATGCATTAAGATTATTTTTCTTAATATTATTGATATTTGAAGTGGAAAAAAGATAATTTTTATATGTGAATTGTTTGTGGTTTGATTGTCAGAGTATATTTGACATGAGATCAATAGATTTCATTTCATTTTTAGCATTTCCACATGAAATTCATCAATCTTTAATGCACTTCCAATTTTGAAAATTGGATATAAAGATTCAGTTAGTAGGTTTGAACTCGATCATTGTGACAATATTTAGGGTCTGTTCACAAATATTTTTGGAATTCATTTAACAAAATAACTAAATAAAAAATTGTGTTGTAAATTATATTGAAGATTTTATTGCTTCAATATTTAATTATTTCAATATCAAGTTCCATTCTGAAATTGACCTAATATTGGTCAAAATCAGAAATGTATTTCTATGATCGTGTTATAAAGACCATTTTCTTTGATGTTTTCTAATAATACAATGCTTTCTTTATGTTGTCAGTGAATGCAAATCAAATCAATACTGAATCTTCGAACATAAACAGTTGACTGAATTCTGTTGGAAACATGGTATATTTTATCTGGCATGTGTAAACTTGTGCACAAGCAGAAATCAAGCAAACACCTTTATATAACATGTTTATAAAATCAAGTTTGACATCGATACAGGGTAACAAAATAATTAGAAAAATGATTACTTGAACACATGCACACACACACACACACACATATGCATATCAGTAACTGAGAAAATATCACAAGATGTGTTCATGTCTTAATGCTGATTCAGATGTACTTCCATATATCAGAAACTGGCCAAATATCGATCTCTGCAGAAATGAAAAACAAACAGATGTAAATAACATTTAGTAAAACTATACACTACTGCTGGGGCTTCATGAAGTATCTGCAAACTAGAACACATTATAGCAGTGTTCAGCAGAAGAACATCTGACAGCTATCAAATAGATACAGGCATACAGCAGTCAAATCACAAACCTGCTGAAATATTCACAGCTGTAGTCCAAGCTGTTGATCCAAATCAAAATGGTAGGCAAGAAATTGAGGCAGAGAACAGAATACAGTTAATATAGAATTATCCAACGTTGATTCGTATATAAACTACTCTCAATTGTTAAGAATTTATATTAATTGTGTGGCTCATAAAGGCATATCAGATGTTTTCCCTCAAATACTAGAGGAAAAATTTGAAGAAAAACAATTTGTGGCCATTAGTAAGAGTATGATTATTACTCGAACTTGTATTTATGTAAATTAATACTTGGTTAATCATACTTTTAAACTCACAATTTATTCGAGAAAGTAACCTTACCTTTATTATTACTGTTATCATTTCTTATATGGTTGCCTAAAGAAATTAATGATGTAACCATAAACTATATGAACTTATACAAAATGTAGCACACAGTGCTAAATAGATATACTGACATCATCAAATAATTTGGTGATCCACGTCATTGGTCTCTTCATACATATGGCTGAGAAGTCATTCTATTGGGAAATAAATGATCAGCTGAAACATCCCAAAGATTAAGGTCTGCAGTGTATTGGCGGAGTGATGGAGTGAGCGAGTGCTTTGTTTAGCCTCAGTGATTGTCACAGCTGAGACATATGGCCAAGAGGCATAGCCCTAAGGAAAGAACCAACAAACACAAGTATGAGTCAAGATTTGAACCCACAGCCTGGAAGTTAGCAGTACAATGCTCTAACCACTGCAATATCATAGAACCCAAATTGGTACAGGGCATAGTACTTTAGGTATTTAAATTAAGGATCATGGGCTCAATATGCTGTAACCGATGAAATGTATAATGGGAGTCTCTCATAACATCCCATGGCCTGTTATTTAGCAGCACAAATGTGGCTAATTATATATATACATTTTAAAAGTGAATGTTGAAGAAACTGCAGAGAATTATTTCACAGAAATTGTTATCTAGCAGAGATTAATCATAAAATATGATCTTTCCAATTCAATAAAAAAGAGTGAATTTAATTAAGAAAGCAAAAAGTAATCAAAATTACTTTTCAAAAAAGAAACTGTACTCATTCAATCATTTAGTCCTTTGACAGCAATCATACTTGTACTCATGGTATTGCAGAGTGATTGTACTCAAATCTGATTTGTGCGAACAGCATAAAAGATAACGTGGAGAATTTATCTTGTTGTTCTGACATGAATAATGATGAACATGGAGCGCTATAAGACAGAGAGATAAGGTTATTTAACTCTAATTGTTACCCTCGTCATGCGAGTCAGTATCTGGTCAATAGACATGATAATGACAGGCACCAATTGTTTAATATATTATTTGTCATCAGGGGAAGTAATCAGATCAGAAAACAAACAACAACAATGTCTGTCTGTGAAAGATAATCAGTGTGTTTGACACCAATTAGGACATACCAAACAAGGCAAGCTTGGAACACACACACACATATGCATGCACTCTCCCAACAAATGCACACTAACCTATTGACTCAGACATGACATAAGGCAACCTGCAGTGGGAATAAATGGAATAATTTAACATATCATAGACAGAAAATTTTCACAGGCAATGAACTCATAGAGGATGGACAACTAGCACAGATCTACTGCAAAAGACCATCCAGAGTACAATCATTTTGTGAGATGACGTCAGCAGTGATTAACGTGATGTAGAACACTAGAGTCATCCATAGCCTCGGAGGTTGTCATGTCTGCTGTGTCCATGACCGTCTTCTGAAGGTGTACATCTATGCTGCCTGTTTGTGAGAGCTGACTGTCAATGCTAGATTCGTGGCTTAAACTCTCGTCTACGCCTTCTGTCACTGCGTTCTGATCGAGTATCATCACGGGGCTCTGATACTGGCAGATGATCTCAGAGTCCCTTTCCAGTTTGATCAAACCTTGGTTTTCTAAAAATGAAGGTACATGTGTTTACAGATTTACAGAATAGTTTCCAAATGAGTGAGGGGGTTGTCTAATAATTCTCCAAATGTATCCAATTTCTTTTATTGAGCTACTGTGAGGTACTTTAATTTTTGCTTGATTTTAAATCATACTGGTGAGTACAGTAACACACACATACACAGACAGAGCGAGAGAGAGAGAGTTTAATACTGTTACAAGTTTCCTTGCTACAGAGGTTTGCCCAATCACTTTTTCCTCAGAACAATCATGTCATGATGCAATAAGGACATGTTGGATATGATACGGTTCAATCAACCAAAATATAAACTAAATTAGATGCTGTATTAAAAGTAAAATTCTTATCTACACAGTATAGTCTAATTAGAAAGATTTTAGTGACCTAGTTAGACAAGTTTCATTGTGGTTTCACACACACACACACACATATATATATATATATATAATTGTTTGAGTGGTGTACTTTATCACCTTACATATTTTGCTATCGTACTGAAGTAAGCATCATGTAGTGCAAAACAACTAGCTGAGTTTAAAAAATAACTTACATGAAATAATATTTGAAAAGCTAACAACTTTATGAGCTATATAAATCTCATAGTGATACCTTTCGTTAATCTTCATACAAGGTAATATCAGATAAAACTTGGTAGTTTTTCTACAAATTCCAGTTATCTATCCAAGAATACACCAGCATCAATATGGACCTTCTTAAATAGATAATAACAATAATAATAAATATCCTGTCACAGATGACAGATCCAGAATCAGAACTTACCCTCTTCAGTCTCCATAGAGACATCCAAATCCATAACCTCCGTTTTTAGTCCTGCCATGTCCTGATCCATAAGGATTTCATCTCCAGGTGTCTCCATGATAATGTATTGTGTTGTGGGACTTTGTGATGATAAGGTGACCTCTATCTGTTGTTGACCTTCATCCTGCTGTGTCATAGAGCTCAGATGACCTCCATCTGGCACCTGTCTTTCTGATGCATCATACTGCTGATCAATCTGGATTGGATTACATATTTTCATTATAATAGTAACAAAATCTCTCATACTATCTCTCTCACACACACAAATTAATTTACCATTTAATTTTTTAATTCAGAAATATTTCTTCCATGACAATCCTACTTGGAATATAAACTACTCAGACTAAGTACATCCAAGTATGTATTGTAGTAGGTACTATGAGGTAAAAAAAAGAGTAGGTAACAAGTAGAATTGGAATTGATAAATTTGATGTGGAATTGACCAAATGGAATTGAATGGAATTGGAATTTACAAAGTTGAATTGACCCCATGTCTGGTACATATATCCATAACAAGGTACATTTCCACAAATTTATACATCCATAAAGCTATAAATTCATAAACCTATACATTATTATTATTATTATGTCTGGGTGAATCACCAGGTAAGAAGATAGACTATCAGTGTGTGTGTGTGTGTGTGTGTGTGTGTGTGACATGTTAACCAGATTCACCATTAATCAGACTGTCAAGCCATTAATCAATGCTCCTGACCATCACATATACTTACTGATATAACATCAGGTGAAGGGAAGAGGTTCGGATGGAGTTTGGACAAAAGTTTAGCTGTCTCCGGAGACAGGTTTGTCGTTATCTGTGTTGTGCCATCGCTGAGATGGGTCTCCACTTTAGATATAACATGCTGACCATCTGTCAAAGATAGATAACATAATTATTAACAGGATTAACAACACAGCCATATAACATCCTGATGCTTTCATGCTTTTTAAATTTTTGTCATTCAATCAAGCCACTCAGTAATTGTGGTGCCCTCTAATAATAAAATTGTTGGTGTCATTCATGATTCAAATTCAGATTAATAATCATTTCTTGTAAAATAAAGCTTGATAATTGTACAGAGAATTTCTAATTTATTGGTATCCATGGCAGAAATATTCAATATTTCAACACATCCACACATCATTCATTGTTTCTTTTCAGTGGAACATCATATCATTAGATCATATTATCTGTAGATTTTATTAGTGGACCATGATCTCAGTAGATTATGTTTTCTCTGGCTGATGTTATTAGTAGACCATGTTATCTGTGGATCACGTTTTCAGTGGATCATCTAATCTGTGGCTGATGTTAATAGTCATCAGTGGATCATGTGATCAGTGGAAGAGGTAATAAATGGATCACATCACCTGTCAATCATGTAATCGAGGGATAGTCTCCAACAAGTCTTAACTACTGGGGCCAAAGTCTAACAATCCATACCTTGATCAGGATTCTGTGTCAGAGTCACGGTGACAGACTCAGTACGAGCCTCAGTATCCTGATCAGACAGCTGATGTAACATGGAGAGGTCCTTACAGTTTTCCTGTCTAGCTGCATCATCTGTCAACATCTGTACTGTCATCTGTAGAACAGAAATGGTGATTATTAAATGGCTGATACAGACATCTCATCACCCAGTCAAGTGGCTCATATAAAATGGGTAACAAACTACTAATGGTTCTAAAACATTAACAACAATTATTTAATGAGTTTGCATCTGTTCTGTAAGCTACTAAAACCTCACCCAGTTAAATACTTTGCTTTAAATTATTCCACTTTTTAAAAACTCTGTTAATAGACATATTTCTGTCTAGACTGTGTGTTACTACCATCATTATCATAACAGATTTCTTTATATTTATTATAGGTACTGTTTACCTCCAAGCAGATGGTGTTGATTAGAAAGCTATTTAAATGACTTAAAATGTATTACGATCATTATTATTATTATTATAAAAGTGGTATGTGAATAATGTTCTCTCTCTCTCTCTCTCTGTGTGTGTACATGTATGTGCACACATCTGTCTATCTGAATAGATCAATTTACATGCATATTCCAGTTGGGTACAGCCTTATTCTACCTAGTACTTACATGTGGAGCAGTAAGAGGTAGTATGCCATCCTCAACATCTCGCACAGCTTGATGTATGTGATTCTGTAGATCATTAACTGTCGGATAATATGTCAAGTTATGTTTCTCTGGCAGTGGGTCATTAGTTGAAAAGAGCTCCTTCTCCACAAACTGTCTGTCAGATCAAAGAAATGAAATTTTATTATTACCATGACAACATAACAACTATGCTCTAACAGTGCTATTTTGCATTCCTAACAGCATTTCATCATACATAAAATGTCCATTCACCCACTGAATCTAAATACATTTTTCTTAGAACTTCAATTATAAGTTTCATGTAGAAAAATCAATATTTGTAATTACTTTGCACTTTAAATAAAGTTAAGTTATAACATTCCAATACAGTGTGGCCCCGATTTAACACGGACCAGTATAACAAGAAATCGGATATAATATGGTCAGACCTAGAACCCCAAATCATGGGATCCATGATAGTGCATTTTCTGCAAAATGGTATGCTATTCACCACTGATCAATGAAATTTTTGAAATAATTTGAATGCATTTTCACAGTCTGTAATTCACATGTAAAAAAACAACCAATGTCTACAAATTACTCACGAGTAGATTTATTGATCACAAACTTAATTACACACCACCTTGCCTCTATCAGCCAAACAAATAGCCCAATCACAATCCTCATTTATTGTGTGAATCCATCCACTAAATAGTTTGATTCTTTTATTAATTTAAAGCTATTGCTCATTTTTTATTTATTTAAACTAGGAATCATATTTTGTGTATAAAAAAACTTGTTTTAATCCTATTATCTCATCTTCAGCCATGATCAGTCCATTGGAGGACGAAAGCCTTAGGATGTTACTTCTAAAGGTCTCAGTTTCTTACTCTCATCTACCAGTTCACATTGCCCCAGTACTGTTGAAGTTCGTCTCTCCACCTTTTTCGTTGCCTTCCTCGATTTCTTTTGCCACCCATGAGTGTCCAAGCTGTCAGTGTTGCACTCCATCTATTATCCATTCTGCGGCTGATGTGACCTGTCCATGTCCATTTTCTGTTTTTAATTATTTCCATAATGTCCATAGCATTAGTTTGGTCCCTTACCCACTTGTTTAGTTTTTCAGTCTTTATGAGCGATGTTGAGCATGTTTCGTTCCATGTTGTGTTGTGCTGCCGATAATTTCTTTTCCATTTTTGTTGTTGATGTCCAGGTCTCTTCTCCATATGTCATTGCTGGAAGGATGCATTGGTTGAAGACTTTTCTTTTTGAGCATGTTGGTAGTGTACTCTTCATAATTGTGCTGTGTCTTCCAAATGCCTGCCATCCTGCTTTGATTCTTCTTCTTATTTCGTTTTTCTCTGTTAATGTAAAACGTTGGTCTAGGTAAACATACTCCTCTACTTGACCAAGTTGGATTCCATTTACATATTCCACTTTGGTTGTTCTTGTGGTTCTAGCCATGATCTTTGTTTTTCTCATGTTCATTTTCAGTACACATCTCCTGCTTGCACTATCCAGCTCTTGAAGCATTACTTCAATGTCCTTTACAGCGTAAGCTATTATTATAATATAATCTGCAAATCATAGATGGTTGAGTTTCTCTCCATTAATATTGATACCCTTTTTTGTCCAGTCTATAGTCCTAAAGATCTTCTCCGAACAGGCTATCAATAACTTTGGTGACATGGTGACTCCTTGTCGGACCCCCTTCTTTATCTTTATTTTGTTACTATCAAAATGCCAAAATGAAACTCATACAATTAAATAGAAATTGGAGGCTGTTACAAGAGTTAAACAGCATGGTGAAACTGAAGCTAATGTTTCTAGAGATGATTTCATTCCAGAATCAACACTTTGTGGTTGAATTAGGGATGAACAAAATTTTTAAATTTTGTTAATACAGTGGACTCAAGTGATTGTATGAAAAGAAAGAAGGCTAGGACAGGAGTGATCCGGAATTTGATAAAGCTGTTTGCAGTTGGTTTTTGAAAGAGAGAGAGGTTGAAACTGACATCCTCATTACAAAAGCAGATACACAAACAAATACATTTTCATGTATGTTTATTTGGGCACATGCGCCTATGAATGTTCATTTAGGCTATTGTTTTTGAATATTTGTTTTATGGAAAGTTTCCCTTCCAAAAATTAGGGTCGGTCAGGACAAAAAATAAATAAATCACTGAAAACATAGGGTCGGTTGATAAAAAAATTACACAAAGTTCTAGTTTCTGAAAGATTTGCCAGATTTGGTATTCTTCCTTCAGATGAGATTTCACAATCTCTCCAATAGTTTAGCTTTTTTGACCCTTTATAATTTTCTTTTGATCGCGAATCATCAGCGAAGAGTAAACAATAGACATGTCACTGTCAGCCTAATCCAAAATGGTGACAGGTCAGTTCCGCTTCAAAATTATTTCAGTTATTTCTACAGTAAATTAGTCTTCAAGTCTAGAAATCTTGTAAATTTAAACTATTCTTTTATCAGCAAAATTTTCAGTAAAAAGAATAAAAGTCTATTTTATTTCCCGGCAGTTAGTTTCAGCTGTGATCAGCAGCTTTGTAAAACAAGTATTCAAAAAACAATGGCCTTATTGTTCTATATATTTGCTACCTTCATCTGAAAAACATGCAGTATTTCTGCTGATTTAATATCAGCAATCAAACATAAAGACTGGGATAAGACAAACGATGAAACAATTACTGGATAAATTTGTGAAATAAACAACTATATGTAATCTTTAAGGATGGTGCAAAAGGAGGTGAATACATGGACTCCCTATTTTCGCCCATCGGACAGTGATCAGTCACACTTCGCATTCCACCTATAACACACTAGTGGACCCCAACATTAGTGTCATAGCAGAGCTACACTGTAATTTAATTATATGTACAGTTACATGGTGGTTTTCACTGATTTACTGAACAGTCTTAGATCAGCCAATTAGATTTCAGTGCTAATACAATTAGCATACATCAAAGGATTCCAGATCATGCTGAAGATGCAAGCATAGAGAGATTTTATAGTTACTCTGTCTATCTCACACACACACACACACACACACACACACTAAGACACGTTAATGAATCTTAAGAAATGCAGCAGAATAATTGCTACATAAACATGATATAAAAATATATGTTTAATTCTATTACCATGGATGATTGTAACAAGAGAAAATCTGATGCTCCTGTCACCTGTAACATCACAATAGGTTTATTATACCTTAACAGCCTCCTGATGACATAAAGCCTGGTCTCTCCCTTTGACACAAGTTCTCGGACTTTATTTGATACTCTTGGATCAAGCCTATGTGGACCATCTTCTGGTATGTCACCATGAAACTCATGAGCATCCTCAGTTGGTAACTGGACATAATACCTAAAAATAGCAGTAACATCAAGTTTGAATAAAGTTATTATTATTAACATTACTATATAGATCAACCTTAGCTAATTAAAAAAATCCCAGAATTTCAACACTATTAAAAACATTTGTGACAATTTTACTAATGTTGAGCAGTATACTGCTATCCTATTAGTGTTTCACTGCTCACTTGTTTCAACTTAATCACAACCACAGCTCAGTATACTAGATTTATTAAGTTTTCAAACAGTTTTTGTTAGTTAGCTGACAAATGTACTTGCTAAATTCTAACGATAAGACATAGTTTAATAAGATCACTTCTTTGTAGTATTGTACTGTAATATTTGTGTTGTTAATATAACAAGTAACCTATTTAGAACTGCACCTGAAATGGATAATTTATTACTATTAAGTTTCCCGCTTAGATAATCCTAAAATTATACCCTGCCATGTCGACAGCTTCAAATGGACTGCCATCACCTGTACTGTTATTATCTGAAATGTGTGTGTCAATCTGAATGAGGCTATAACCATAGGACAGAAACCAAATTTTAAAAACCTAAGAGTTCTTAGAGCACGAGAGCTGAATTTAGATTTTGTAAATTAATTTAGAAAATGCAGAAGTAAAATCTTCCATAAATGTGTCACATTGTTCAGCACATTCATCAAAGCAAAAGTTATGCTCTTTTGATGGGCAACTAATCAAAAGACTAAAATATCACACATTTCTCATGTTTTTTTCTAAAATGATTCTGAAACATGTATTTATCAAGATCTGATAATCTGAAAGTACTCAACAGTTCAGGCAATGGTCATAGTTAAAATCTCAATTTAGAAAAGTTAGACGCCTAATCACAGGTAAATTTCTCAGTTCATAACATCACGGGTCATTAACCATGAAGACAGTACTATAATCTCATTGAAATAAAGTGAGATGTTAAAAACTCAGCAAAATTTGGTTCCATCATTCCTAGACACTCTACAGTGTTGCTTCTAGAATCTACCAAATGTGGGGGAGCTCCCCCTTAAGTTTAACAAATGTGGGGGATTTTAATCTAACAGGGGCACTTGGCATGAAAACCATTTACAGTAAAAATGCATACACCCAGGAATATATGAAATGAAAATGATGACATTTGCATCCCATTTGAAGTATTTATGCACATAGTTTTACTTTGTAAATATAATTAAATGTATGCATATCACTTACTTAATTATATCTGTAACACAAAAAAAAACAAGACTACAAAGTCCACCACAGAGCATTTTTTATGTTTAATTGTTATCAACATATTGAGGTGCTCATCTTTTAATTTATTACAATGACTTGCCTTGATGGAGCTTTGGGAATTAAAACCACACTCGCATTCAGCAGTCTGGTATGCAGGGCCAGAACAATATTTCTACATCTCACTAGCCCCTGGGTTAGCTAAATTGAAATCCACTAGCCCAACCAAATTTCTTACTAGCCCAACAAAAAATTAAACTAACTATTAAAACTAATTTTTTTTACTAATCAGAACAAAACTGTGCTGGAATCGAAGGAGAACATCAAAACATGAATTTGTGTAATAAATACACTAACTGTGTTTGTGGTTTTATTGATCCATGCTCTAACACAATACAAGTATACAACAAGCAACAGTTCATAGTTCTTCCAGTAATAAAACGGTGATGTCCACAATCTGGCCAGGAATTATCTTCTGTGCCCATTGAAGTGATGACCACCATTACCATATGCCAGCCACTTATCAACAATAGGCCTGGAAGAAATTCTTTGGGTAATGGGCCATCACATGCAATAAGCATCAAATCACATAGATTGTTCCTCAACAAATGCTGTTCATAGAGGAGAACTGCCTCTCACACTCAGCAGTAGATGGACAGAGGATCAAGGACACAATTATTAAGTTACCAAAAACTGCATATAATTCCTTCAGCAAAGTATGAATACAGTTAATATGATATATGAAATCCATCTTTATATCATAATTTTAACATCAATTGCAAAAAGCAGGTGATCAAACAAATAAACAGGAAAGGGACAGAGAAATTCACCATATAAACAAGATCATGTGGTTTTATTTACTGTAAACCAAGACAACTAGCCAATCAGGAGAGAGTATTTGAGTCATGTGACCATCATAATGCAAAATGGACATTTACTAGCCAAGATTACCAGCCCACAAAGATCTCTCCCATCCGTCAAGCAGGGTTCTTATATTCAGTAAATATTTATAAATATGACATCTGAAATGACTACAGCAGTCGATGTTGGTATTATTTCAGATCAGGAAACTATCGGATGATAAATATTTGGCATTTATCATGACCCATTTTCTGCTGATACTGCCATGCCAGTGGTATGGCATTATTAAAGTTAATGTGATGAGGAGACCATTAATGCACCAACAAGTACAATATTGCACCATGGAGTTTTATTATGCGCCATGTGGGGTGCAGGGGTATTTTATTTTTGCACCATATGTTAAATTATCATGGGAATCCTGCAAAAACCTGTCCTAGAAGCAACACTGACTCTACTCTGACAGGTGGGGAGGGGGAACGGTCAGTATAAAAACCACCCAAAGTTTTAGTGTTAACATGTAGGAGAATTAGCTTTGATCAAGTTTGGAAAAAATAGACATCACCAAGCTTCCCATATGATCTAATAATAACAAAGATCAACTAGAAGACACACAGTTATGGATAAAAAAGTTAATTTTTAGGAAAAACTGACTGATAAATATAAATTTCCTTTACAATAATTTAAAGACAGGTTATTAAACTGAACATGTTGAAAATAGTGGGAAATGACAGTGTTGTCTCATTTAGAAACTAAAAATACTTGAAATAAATCACCTTTCCTGACCACCATGTTCCACCCCCTTTTCTCTCAGTAATGCAAATGCTCTGTCCATTGCAAATCTAAGCATCTTCTTATCTTGGTTGACATCAACAGCAAATTCTGGGAACTTCTTTACTTTCTTGATATAAATTCTGTTGTAAACGATTGGCCAAAATAACAATTAAACATATACATCTATAATCTTTGCTTATAACTGCAATTAATCTGCATTCTTAAGTTGAGTGCAAGGGTGAATTAAAATGCGAAC
Organism: Paralvinella palmiformis; assembly: GCA_025642065.1. NCBI lineage: Eukaryota > Metazoa > Annelida > Polychaeta > Terebellida > Alvinellidae > Paralvinella > Paralvinella palmiformis. The sequence goes on along the minus strand of JAODUP010000011.1, from coordinate 243,812 downwards.
ATGTTTATCAAGTATGATAATTTTATTCAAATGTGATTACGTTTTTGTATTGTATTGTATTCCTGAACAATTATGACAACAATGATAGTGAAGTACAATCATAACACCAATACAAATTTACAATCACAATTATACCCAAAGTGTAATTAATTTCACACTTACAACTAGGGATATGCTCAGACCTATCAATCACTCATTAGACATACCTGGCTGGACAAGTCTGTCTAAATTCACCTTTGCTGTTCTCACCAAGCTGACGTTTAGCTTGGGCACCTTTACGTCGTGGGCCAAACTCACATTCTAATACTATGGCACGGCTTCCTGAAGTACAGAGAAGTAGCCCGGTTTTGATACATAATTAGTCCCAGCATACAAATGAGAGAAACAAAGCAAATATTTGCCATTGTCAAAAAAACTAGCTTTTCATGTCCACTTTTGTGCATATTTATAGGCTAAATGGGCCTTAACTTTCCAATTGTAAAATATTGTGTTGAAGCCAAGATGTAAATTGATATGTTAAGTCATTACTAGAGACCACAACCTCAAAACCATTTGTATAAATTAGCTTCCTTCCTTTATTTATATATAAGTAACTTATAAATACTAACTAATTATTCATTTAATTAATTTAAATTTGGAACCATACCACATATTTTAGTAGTGTGTGTGTGTGTGTGTGTGTGTGTGTGTGTGTGTGTGTGTGTGCACGCATGTGTCTATGTGTGCATGTCTATAATAGGCTATTAAACATTATGTTAGACATATGATTAATAAGTGAACGAATGTTTGTTTAGCCGTGGCACTGGCCACATATGGCCACAGGACAACTTTACGTTAAAACATTATAACGCTGAGATGTGAACCTGATGAATAAAAAGATAACAGTCAATATACAGGATGAGAATGAGTCCAAATATGAACTCTTAAAACAACACTTTCCAAGATTCTAATGCAAGTTATCTCATTAATTCTCAGAAAACTAAGCCTCCAAATCTGGGATAATTAATGAGCCAGATGGTGAAAGACTTCAAAATATCCGAGACAATCCACTGATCCACACAAACAACTGATCACCCACCAGCATTAATAAATGGGATGCCATCAAAATGGACATATTGTGACTTCCACATCAATCTTGTTGAAGGTTTGGCTGGACTAGGGGACTGTCGTGTTCCCCAGAATGAGTTAGTTTCCTGTTTGTGATATGTCAGTAACAAGTCTAGGTCAACCTCAGACTCAACCCAGCCTCGGTAAGAGTCACCAATTCTCTGGAACCAGAAATATAAACATCTATTACATTATTTTCAATAATAAAATATAAACTATATCTATCGATGAGCATATTAAAGTATTAAATTGTGTCTGTGCTATTTGAGCCAAAATGTTTTAATCCTCTTTCAGTGTAAAGTGTCTTAGACCAATTCAAGGTGATTTTGACACTATATAAAATACCATCCTTATTATACAGTAACTATAATAATAACAGTAGAAGTAGCATTTCAATCTTGCTCCACAATATAACATACATAACCGATGTATATAAATAATTTACATAGCTGACCAGTCTAACAAAGAGTAAAAAGACCCTAAAGTAAAATATATAAATAAAAGGTCAAATATTACGCATACAACAAACATATTAACAATACATGGATTTAAATTCTTACATTGTCCCCCTATTACCATATTTTGTAGTTTTAGCAGTGGTCTACATATCAGAGTTACAACTATACTCCTACAACTATATTTAAATAACTAATTCTGACTGTCTATGTGTGTGTGTGTTTATATTTTTGTGTGCGCAGGTATGCATGCCTGTGTGTGTGTGTGTGTGTGTGTGTGTGTGTGTGTGTGTGTGTGTGTGTGTGTGTGTGATGGGTTTGGAGTGGGTAGTTAGTTGTGTTAACTGTGTTGGTGAAATATTAGTAAAGGAACTTACAAGATGTTGGAAATTTGGTTTATTTATATTCTGGTATAACATATTATTTTCCTTGACATATTATTTGAGTCAATTTGTTTAGCCTTGATGCCAAGGGACAATTCCCTAATGAAATATCCCACAAGTACAGGTATAAGTCAGATTCAAACCCACATCCTGGAGGTTTGCAGAGCAAGCCTCTAACCGCTGCATCACTGAAATCCCGCCCCTATTTTCTGTGACATATTCATGTTAATATTGTGTTAACCTTGAATGTATCAAACAGTGTGTAACTTTATGCAATGGTTACATTATTAGGAAAATACACAGATATTTATGACAAAAAAATATTAAAAAATCAACTTATTCTCTTCAGAAGAACACCAGAAATATATTAAAATCAAATGAAAGGATAAACTTTCTATTAATTCTTCCAATACATTAACACTATAACTAATGTAAAGCCAGTTATCTGAGTGTTTAAATTAACTGAGAACATTTATCACATTAATACATTATTAATAAATTAGTGACATTCAGAAATATCTAATGATTGTATAATTAAGAAATATTTGGGAGTAAAAAGCCAGGCACATTTACCACACAATGAAGGAAGATGTACCGGTATATATAATACTCACCTCACATTCATTTATCCTGCCAGCCCATGCTGGAGTGCCAGGAGGTAACACCTTAGATACAACAGGACCTGCTGATAGTATTATACTCGTCAGAGAGCTACCAATCTGTACACCCGATGAGAGGTCTAAAGTCTGAGTCTCCTTCTCCTGGTCTCCTCCTCCTGGAATGAGACTCGTGATTCAGGATGCCTCCAAAAATTTTAACAATGATATAGAACAAAATGTTTTGGGAAAAAACAACAGACGAGACAATACACTGTAACTTGATTAACAGGTGTCTTTTAATAGCTTTAAAGAGTCAAAAGATTTGTCCATCAACACTCGCAAAATGTTATTGGAATCTTCTCCAATAACTCACATAATTGTTGACGACTCTTAGAAGCAAACTGAAATAATTTTGTGTATGAACCAGTTCACTCCACTTCAAAGGTTCAGCACTGAACAGAATGTATTTAACTTTGTTCCTAAATCCCTAAATTGTCTTGATGTAATAATAAATTATCTCATTATTATAAACTTGGATACAATTTATCGGTACTTCCTAGGGTTTCTCCTGAATGTTAAATCATGAAAAAACATAAAATTATTTGTATGCCCCAAATCTGCACCTACAGCTATAACTATATGTTTGATACACAACCCTTAGCTATATCTATAAAAACTGTGTGCTTCAAATTTATATTCATGTTAATCTCAGACCTGGCTAAAATTATATTGACAGAAGTTAATCACTATTTTTTTCATGATGAAATTTACATGATAAAACAAAAAAATATAATATAATTAAAGTAAATGCCCATTAGCTCTTTGATATTAACACTAGTCATGTTTTAAAACTGCTTCAGTTTCCTTCCAGTGATCTGAATAATCTTAGCACAAACTATCAATTTAGATCATTGAAAATTTAATTTTAAAATTGATACACACACACATATATATATATATATTATATATATAATCATCTTAGTTGTAATTGTAAAATGTCAAACACTTTAAATCTGATGTTAAAGCATCTCTGCAAAAGCTAACAAATTGTAACTGTCATTTTATAACTGCACAGGTGAGTGAGTGTTTTTCTTAGTTCAGAATATATATTTGGGATATATATATATATATATATATATATATATATATATATATATATGATACTTATGATTGATGATTTACGGCCACTTTTGTGCACATGGTAGGCTAAATGGGCCGAACGACCTCCAAAGGTAATGAAGTGAAGTCAAGGATAAAACACCCTTCAGATATGCACACGTTGAGATTTAAACTCAGGTGGTAGTGATCTGTGGTCCAACGCTCTACCAGTTCTATATAGCTGGTGGATTATTCCATGGAGAAACATCCTGACCCTGACATGGATTCACATTATATCTGTAAAATCTTATTATAGATGATAGAAAGTCTACTGTTTCAAAATTAATTCAGAAATGCAGGGACTTGTCCTCAGAATATAAATATTTTAAAAATAAATTTAAATTTAAAAAATCTTATCTGATTAAAATCCTGACTAGCAGTGATATTGTTATCATGGAAAACTGCATGGAATTACTAAGATTTGTTCTCCTTTTACCTGAATAAGAAATTCAGGTTTCCTTATTTCTAAATTCAGTAACCATATACCCTACTATGTGGATAAAAGTAACTGCAAGACATTTCACGTTTTACTTCATAGCCAACTAGCTAGTCTAAGAGTGTCCTGATTTTCAGAATGTGTTACATCACCTATGCTGCTAGTTTCAGGTTAGTCTTCTAGAACTGGGTCACACCCACACCAATAGCTCATGTTTAATAGTTGGTCAAATGGACTGATCTCTATGGCTGATTATAATTTAGGAAGTTTAGATGTTTACCAATATTTATAATTCATAAGTTAAACCTATAGTCATATATCATCTTGATATTTCTATCAGATGTATTATAAGTTCTTTTTCTAAATATTACAGAAATTCCCAAAATCTATTTTTCCTGACCATAAGCACACAATACAAATACATTTAATGTTTGTAATTATGACTGTAGGCATTTATGCACACACACACACACACACACTTATATAATTTAATCTTTTTTACAACAATAATGAAAATTATAAAAACCGTATAGTTTCCAATTTGTATTTACCATTATTGTTGTTCGTTGCTGCTGCCTGTACTAATAATGTAGGCTGTATACTATTAACACCTACAGGTAGGACCTGGACGAGTCTATTACCAGACTTAACATTTGTTAGATTATTCAGACTCTGAACAGGTATCACTTGTACAAGCTCGCCAGTAGCTGTCTTCACCATCAGAGTCTGGAGACCATTACCTTCTGAAATAAAATAACACACTTTAATGGTTTATAGTATATATAGTTGAAATCTAACATTTCCCAATTTTGTATTTATTATTTATCAGAAGAATAACTCAATAGAAACATCATGGGTGTGAGAGTTAGTTAAAGTATTACAACTCTTAATGCTATACAACTCCATAAAACTATGGTACATGAATGGTACCTGGTTATGAATAAATGTTAAGAGGTATTTTCGTATACATATAGCTATTCTATTTTTAGTATACATATTTGCATAGCCTAAAGGCACCTAATTTAAATAAGATCATCAAAGTGAGATGCTGCCATAGAGTTATTGCACAGTATAACAAGTAATTATCATGTTATTTCAACAGTTTAGTCCTCACAAGCCTGGAGATAATTGTTTACTTTAATGAATTATACTTCAATAAACATTATACTTAAAGATGCAATGCTTTTTGTCTGTTCAGAGTCAACAATATAGTTTGTCTAAGGTGATTCCAGATTAATATCATAGGTACCAGTAACTAAAATGGTATTTAAGTTAATTATGTGTACATATGAAAACATAAACCCAAGTGCATAAAACATTTGAATATCTGGTCGTGGCATTTTGCAACAACATTTAAAACACTCATCACCAGTATATCAAATACACCAGAAATAAGGAGAATTTTCATTTATGCAGCACAATTAATTTTGCTTCTGAAGTCATTAACTATGGTCCACACTTCATACTAAGACATGTATGCATTGTGATCTAAACTCAAAAATGTTGGACACACAAACTGACAGCTGATACAATTATCCCGAACCTTCTGTACCATGCATGTCCTACTGACCTACATTATGATGTTTCAATTTCAAAACAACAGAAAACCATATGAAGAAGGATAAAAAATATATGTTTATATAACCAATGTTTCTGTTTGGAATGAGTGCCTTATTGAATAATCCTGATGTTATGGTCTTGATTCTGTTCATGCCTGTTAAATCCCATATCTTCACTTACCTGTAACTGCTACTGACTGTGTATCAGTCAGTCTGATTGCAGATGGCACAATATTAATAACTTTACTCTGATCAATCGAAGATCCAGGTGTTAGCACAGTACTTTGTTCACTCTGTCCAATATCTGTATTTTCATCACTGGCAGACAACGTGAAATCGCCGTGATCAAGATGCAGTGATGCCGCATGAGAATCGGAATCCAACAAGAGATTCTGATCTCCAGGAATCGTCACCTGACCATCGCTGTTCACATAGATGATTGACTGATAGCCGGATAGTTCCGAAGCAGAACTCTCCTGATAATCACTAGCTGATATGTCATGTTCATCAGACAGGGCAGCTGTCACCAACGACACCGTGTTTGTATTGACTGGGCTGTGTTCCTGCGTTGTCATGACGATGCCATCTCTGACCAAAACGTTACTGCCATTGATGTCTGATGTTCGCTCATCCATCTCCAATATCGTACATTTGATGATCACATTACTGTCTTGATTGTCAACTACCTCACCTCTCATCACCAATCAACTGATAATTATGAGACATCTCACAACAGTATAAAAAAAGGTTCAATATAATTGAATCTGAAATTAAAAAAACAAAACAATGTGATGACAAACCAATTTACAACATAAAACTGTTCTTTAGATTAATTAAATGTTAGAATACATTAAGAAAATTACTGATGTTCAATAAGATTTGCTTATTAGGCATGGCATATTTCTATTCCTATCCATGTTTAGTGTATTTGGACATATCATAACATGCATATTTCTATTCCCCCAAAATAAAATATTAATATTTTAATACATTTGTAATGTGTTTGTATTCAATGAATACCTTCATCAATATAAAGAATATAAAATAAAAGCATAGAAATAGGAATAATTGGCACAGCATTAAGTTTGTGCAGTTAGTATGACTTACCCTATTAGTGTCAATATTAGCAATAATACATAAAAATCTATATCATTCAAATAAGTTACCATTTGGCTTCGAAAACAAATTATTGAATACAACTGGAAATTGCAAATAGAATTTGTTTACCTGATTTGCATATTTGACAATTTATTAAAATATGTATAAAATGAATACGTAACACTCCAAATACATTGATCTTGGTTTATTCCAAAACAGATGTTAATAAATGCCAATACTAAATATTCATCCTAGAATGTATTGTCTTAAGTATTTCTACTTCAAGGAACATAATATTAGTAGTGTTTAGATTTGATAAAATTCCACATTATTGTGGAATAATGACTGGCTGTTAATATTCTTGTTGGCTCTCTAATTGTTTTTTATATTAAACTGTAATGCCTGCTGCAGTTCCTCTCATTGGTTATTTAATGGAATATATCCTCTAGAAATACACTGGTCAAGAGGTCACAATATTATAAAGATGCACAAGACAGTTTCAAATTTGATTAAAATTTAATCAATGGTAAAATCATTTAAAATACACACAAATTAAGTCACTAGGTCTTTAAAAAAAGGAAGAACAGCCAAATTTATGAATTAGGATTTTTATTTTATACTAGAACAATTACAAAATGAAAACAACAATGACAAATGAACACTTTTGTACACATGGTAAACTCAATGGATCACAATTGGCAACCATCTGATGAGGTATCAGGGATCCTGCCATTATGTATACAATTATAAATACAGTGGACAATTTAATTTATCAAGCCTTGTAAGTCAGTAGCCTAACTAGGATGAATGGCAACATGATAACTTTGAATAACAACAGCAATGAGTTAACCAAACAGACAGTGTGGATGTGAGATCAGGATCTGGTTAACTAAAATAAATACAGTATTATATCAGCCAGTAAGGTCACACAAACAGCCACAGACCTTTGGCATCTGGGTATAAATCTTGGCCTGCCTACGTCTGAACGGTGTTTCATCTTTAAATTTGCTTTATTACTTTTGAAAATGGCTATTTATTTGGCCCATTTAGCTATATTGTGTATAAATATGGCTGTAAAATAATTCCATATTGATTTTAACAAATCAAAATCGAAGTATGCTACAGAACAAGTTGCTTTGAAGGGAAGGGTTACGCTGTTAGTGATCCACCTGTCTGTGGATCAGCACACAGTGGGAAACCCCCCCTTTGTATCTGTGGAATAAATTCATTGCATGATGGCATGAACTTACTGATGATGATAGTAATTTTTCACTGTGAAACAGCTTGAGAGTAAACTATTTTAATCAAAAAACTATATCAGTTGTTATTGTTATTAACGGTACATGGAGGATCATATTAAGCCATGGCTGGGTCCCTAGACTTCAGGTATATTTGGACCCCCCTCCAGTACTTCACCCCCAGGGGCGCCTCGGTGGTCTAACGGTGGCATGTTGGATCACAGATAACTACCACCGTGTTTGAATCTCGGTGTGGGCATATCTGAAGGGTGTTTCATATCTAACTTCACTTCATTACCCTTGGAGGTCAATCAACCCATTTAGCCTACCATGTGCACAAAAGTGGTCATAAAACACCAATCATCACCAGGACTTCACCCCACCACAGCCTATCCCTGGTATTGTAGGCACTAAATAAGCATTAAAATGTTTATAAATATATATAGTATACATTTGAGAGTATATATATATATATATATATATATATATATTTGAGAGTATATATATATATATATATATATATATATATAGATAAATACACAAGTACATGTATCCCTACAGCACCAGATTACAAAGTACCTTTAACCATTGGAGCCCTAGTGTGCTGAAAAGTGCCACAGTTAAAACATTATTGACAAGTTCCTAGTCCCTTAGACACCATATATGTGGGATATTGTTCTTCTTGCATACACTCAAGTCCTGCTTCTTGTGTGATGTAATACCAACAAGTAGCAAGCAATTGGGGTTTAAAGGAACACATTAATCTGGTTTAAACTACATGTATGTTTTATGGTGATTGACTACTGGATTGAGGATAATTTCATTGATGAATTTATTACTATATATTACTATTTATTCAAAGTAAATTCACTCGAAGCCTGCCACTCCACTATATAATTTTCATTGTTTCTGTTTGAATGGTGAAGCTAATAGAACCATCTAACAATTGGAAGGAACGTATGTGTAGTTTACTTAAGAATCTGAGAATGTGGTTACTTCGAGTTAGAGGTGTCTATCGAATTTCAATTGAATGTGCATGGTTTGAGAAATTAATATAAACCTAAGAACCCAAATATATATTCAGTTACCCCATAAACTGTCCTGGAAGTTTCCATTAGATTAGCTTTCATACTTTACTTGTATATATAATTATTAGTCAGCATACCTACATATTTTAGGTAACATTTATGTACTTCAGCAATCAAACAAAAGGCTTGATTCATTCAGCTACACTCCTGTATTTTTACATCAAATATTTGATATCTCTTATGACATCAGTGCTACTTTTTCGGTAGCACAAATGATGATCCAAATAAAAGGTTCTAGATTGCCCATAGCAAACAAAGCACAGAACACATTATTATGATCAATAATAAAGACTTGCCATTGGCTACAAGTACAAAGCAACTGGAAAATATCCTTATATTTGCTATAAGAGATATGTCAATTAAGAAATACATTAGCATTCACAAAATAAATGGTGTATGATAGTAAATTATTTTAGAATGCACACATCAAAGGTACAGTTAAATGCAGAAAAGTTTTAAAGATTTTTATTATATGATTTTGAATTATGAGAAATATACAGTTGTAAATTGAATTCTTTTCCAATATTTCCATTTGCATAGGTTAAGATGCAGTTAGTGGAACTAACAGACAGTTTATTAAGCGATCATGAGGTGAAATTTTAACTGTTGTTTTAATCAGTGCTTAGCAAATAAAGACAACATATGAAATTATGGAGTTATAAATCTAATACGGGTAACTCAATCGGAGCCAGTGTACATAAAATTTGGTTGGAGACTAATGTTAGTCAATTTCAATTAAAATGTGAAAAAGTTAATCGATATATCTCATCATAAAATATATAGTTGCAAAATATTTAAGTTTGGCATTATATTTAATAACGGACTGGTGTCGGATATGGCATAATTTAGAATATATTAGACAAACAAATCAAAGATATAATATTTAACCTGTGTTACTAGTAAAGTTGCAATGGTTTTAACCTTTATGTCTTATTACTGCTTGTTTTTCCAAATTTAATATTTTTTTAATTATTACTTTGCATGAATATGTAGTATGGATATTTTATATCCTATGACAAGGATCCCATAATAAAGAAATTAATGTTGTGTGGTATTCTGATATAAATGATTATTGAATTATAACTACCAGTAGATTAAATGTGACCATCCCTTCCGATGTGGAATTAATGTATTTGGGAATTAGCTCAGAAGTAATTATCCACAAGAGAATTCACCTTATTTTCTACCCGAGTGTTCCGACTAATTACCAAATAGATAATTGCATGCAACACCTGGGAAAGTTGTTTTGGGTGCATATAGTATTGGATATCTTGCTGGTTAGATTTAAAAGAACAGTCCCCAGGATCAGCTTGTAAAGAGAGCATGCAGATATGTAATATATCCAATATCAGGGTTGCTTGATTTAAATCATGCATTTTTATCTTTATTATATTTCATTTGATTTTTATGATTATTGCATTTATTTTTATTAATTATTTGTAAACGTGTGATTTATCAAATAACTTGCAGTACAAAAAATTGAATTGATTTTTAAATCAATAGACAATTTCTATGAAGACTGCACCATCTAGTGAGTCTTTTTGCTGGTTGCATTTCACCGGGCTCGCTGAACCATATCATAAATACTTTCCTTTTACTAATTGTGAGATCACAGAGATCACAATCTGTTTCACATGTTTACAACATGTCTATTACAGTTCCCAACATGATGATTTATTTTCAATAACATGTAATTTTTTTGGATAAAGTAAACTATCAACTTTATATTTGGTTGCACATATAAATATGTATTTAATATGTAATATTTGGCACCATAGTGTATGAGTGGAAAGTTTAACTCAGACAGCCATTGGAAAAATGAATGGTCATTAGCCATATTGGAAGGTCTGAATACAAACATTTTAAAAGACGACAATTTTATTAGAACAATTAAGAGACTTATATTGAAACGTCAATAATTAAGATAATCATATTTTCCCAATGTTTGAATTCATATTGTTCTTTAGTAGATATTTTTAGTTTATTGCCACAACACCTGACTTGCAGTCTAGCAGTCATTACTTCCCAGCTTCAGCTGTCTTGAATGATGATAGTTGACTTTCCACATACCAATAATTGTATACTGCTACTATAATTGTATACTACTTTTTACACATATTTATAATTGAATTGCAATTAGATTTCAACACCATTTAATGTAGTATTAACAAGTTATACAGTTGAGTGACACCTCCCCCCCCCCCAACTCTATGGCTGGGATGATCTTGAGATATCAACACAATAGAAGGCGTCAAGCGAAGCTTCAGTGTGGTAAATTTAGCTAGGATGGGTATATAAGGTGAACATTCACATAAGTTCACAATTGATAGTTATCTCATGCTGTGAATACATACCAGAAGAAATGTTTGACTATTGGTTTTTTTTATTAAAAAAATCGATTTAAATAAAACAAATCAAATTTTTTTGCAACCCTGTCCAATATACCAGATTTCACAGCAACAAAACACAAAAATTAGGATGTCATACCAGTGGCAGTAATCAATTCCAAAATGATTGCTGCCATCTGCTGCAGTTCAATGTGAATGAATTCAGGTTTAGCATCAGCATTTGATGATTGCTACAGACACATTTAAAATTGGAATTTGAACCTCAGCCTGAAGTTTTCAACAAATCCAGTGCAATATACCAAATGCTCCAAGGAAGTGTTGATCAATATAGTTACTTTCACACATAACCTCCTCTAATTCACCTCCCCAATCATCATTGTAGAGTGCATTGGAGCCATATGTCCGAGAAGTGACCAGCACCAAGGCAAAATAAAGCACAAGTACATTCTGGAATTGGAATAGATTAACTTGGAATATGTCAAAAAGTTAACAAAATAATTTTACTTTCCTTTACTAAAAAAATAAGCAATAACATCAGTTGTTGGTAAAAGTTTACTCCGAATAATGTTTTCCCTTTTTTCTATCTTCAAGTATCTACTCCTACGCCTGGCCCCATTGAGGTAATTGTCAATGATTTGCTCACTGGATGAATAAGATTATTATGTGTGACATTAAGATCACAGTGAATATTCAATTGTTATAAATGATCCCTTTGGTGTAATGTTTCAGGATTGGCTCAGATGGTGAGTAGGAATTTATATCTGGATTAAACTGTCATAATTGGCTTCTTTTATTCATGTAGTATCATCAAATTATCACTATAAAAGGATGAGTTATCCATCATAATATGACATACTGATATGTGATACAAGTCAATATGTCAAATTTGAAAAGTTACACATTTAAGCAATCAGTATGGTGAGCAAAGACCAGATGTTTGAGCTCTTTCTGCCTTCCACAGATGCCAGTAACTTGAATAAGGTCGGCAACACTACTGCATGTCAGTGTTTAGCAGTCGACATGCAACATCAAATCTGCTAAGACATGCAGGTAATTATCCATAATTCTCTCGAATAGTAACATCAGAGTTACATAAATGCCAATTATATTAATAGTATAAGGTCTATTGTAATTGCATAATTTGAAATTGATAAATTTGTTTATGGAATTTATCAAAGAGAATTGAGTGAAAGTGGATTTAATCAAATCGAATTGACCCCATGTCTGGTGTAGAAAGCAACACAACTATATGTCCTCATCTCCATCACTAATGGTGGCTAATCAGCAGTCTGACCATTCTGAAACAAGATAATAACACACATTCTCTCTATCTCATATCTCTCATGAAACTGCCATATATGTGTACAAGTTTCTGCTTGCCAGATGCATTTATTGGAACTTTTCTGTGGTAGGCTTGACTGGTTCTATGCATTTTCAGTGGTAGAACTAATTGCAGGACTGAATGCATGCTTTAAAAGTGAATCTTAGTGGTATTCTGTAGATTATTTTGAGCATAATTGGCACCACCAAGGCATGTAGGGTACACAAGATAGATGATTATATGATTGTTTGAATATTTGGAAATTATATGGATAACTTGTTTATTATAACTCCAGACTTAAGATTGGAGAGGATTCTAGAAGTATCAGTGATAAAAAATGGATACAGTGTCAATTTATGTAATATGATAGTGCATAATATCAATAACAAACAAAGATAAACATTTGACAGTTTTCCATTGGATATCTAAAAAGAAATATTACTTAGGTCTCTCACCCTGAATACCTAAATGGTTTTGTCAAAGATGATTTCTTGATTTTATCTTTTATTTGTTAGACTTTATTGCATAAATGGTTGATAATGAAAATAATACAGACATTTATTTGCAAATTCACACTGCTAAATGGTAGAAAGATACTAAGTATAAGATCAATAATTAGCAAATATTAAGGCATCTGTACGCTGTATGATATATAAAGTATGATACCTACTGCAAGAAATAGACTTCTCAAATAAAACTACATATCTATATATGCTGTGCATGAATTTAATTATATAATATACCAATATAATGGTATGTGTGGGTGATTTTAACATAAAATTTAAAAACAAGCACAAAAAAATCAGGCTTACTTTCTGTATTTAGAAATAGAACCAGAATTCCTCGGCTAAACAGAATAACTTTAATAACATAACCAGTTAGCGGGTTTCTCTATTTTCTGATTCAGAAACTTCAATCAACAAGTAGTCTAAAGTGTTAAATTGCCATCATTAACACTGTTAACGATGGCAGTTAAATTTTGATGATTGCTGCTTCACCCACCAGCTTTTTTCTTGGCGTTGGGAATTCATTCTTAAAGTTGGCACAGTGGTTAGAGCATGGCTCCAAGCCTGGTAGTTAAGGGTTTGAATCTGGCCCATACCTGTGTTTGTGGGACGTGCTTCCCTAAGGAGTCACACCTTGACCATATGTTCAAGGTGTGGTCAGCACCAAGTCTAAATAACTCAAATAAAGAGCTTTTATTAATGACTGTATGACGTCTTGTGTTCAATTTCTACCTATATGTAAGAACTGCTTTCTCCCAGAGCAAAAATATCTCTGGATATATTTTTGGTAACTGTCCAATAATATTCCCATGCAACTTTAGAAATGTAGTAGTGTAAAATATGCCATCATGTGTCAATGCACTAATTGTGCTCAGATAAATACACATAAACTATGGTATAACTTTGTATATGAATCTTATAATGTACTCCAAAGAAACACTGCTGTTTATAATACAAACAGTAACATTTCTTTAAAGTACCAATACATCATATTCAATTATATCATATACAGTAATAATGCTGTATGGTCTAACCATCAGTTTCTATAAGTTTAATGTGACACTGATCTGCAAGACTAAAATTTAATAAACTGTTCTTGCATAGACAAAATTTGCCCATTAGTAACACATTATTAAAGTTTGTTGGTGACAGTAAATTTAGTATAATTTTTTTACACTATAAATTTGTGGATGTCTGTCTGTTCAATCTAATATGAATCTGTAATGTTTGAGGAAATTTGGAACATATTAAATAATAATATAGGCACTAGTTAGTAGAAGCAGCTGAATAAAACAGTATGAACTATTTTCTGTATTAAGATCAGGCATTCAAAAGCTTGCTCAAAGCATCATCTTTGCTAAAACATTTCAGTCATATAACACAAAGATTTGGGAGGCCAACATCCTTACGTTTGTGGTCCCTGAGAAGTAAGATGTACACAATCCAAATGATTTTAGACCTGTAGCACTACCAGTACATTCTGCACATTATCCTGAGAATGATCCTGAATAAATTGCTGAAACAAACCAAATATCATTTGGACAATTATCTGTTTGTCACCACATAAAGGCTATTTTATTGAGAATATTGCACTACTTAGACTACAGCATTAGCAGTTTGTGCCACTTGCCAGTTTCTGCCGTCATTTTGGCAGAAATATTCCCGTAGACCATGTATTTCAGTAATCATTGGCAATTAATTATTTATTTCATTGGTTGTTCTGCTTGGTTAGCATCTACCTCCTAGCCTACATCAAGGGATTGATCTTTGAAGATCTTCTGCTTCAAATGAGTGTTTTCAACCTTTGGACTTGTGAACAGGAAACTCCAAAACCGACTTGGTGTGGCCAAGGCAACAAAGTTGGTTCTCTGTTAGCATGCTCAGATGACACACAGACTTGGACTATTGAATTCAACATTGTAGTGCACCTAATCACAAACGATTAGTGATTGACTGATTACACTAGTTCGCCTCCTTAATTTTTTTGCTAAAAGTTGCCATGCTTAATGGCAGCTGAATCGATAAATTAATGCAGCAGTATAATTATAAATGCAGTTTTTATGTTTTGGCTTATGCTGTATGAATATCAACTAAATAAACTTCAAATCAGTTGTTTCTGCCAATTTCTCTGTTCTTGAAATCCTCATAAATTCTCAACTAACAATCCTTAAGATGCATCCCACAATCTTACTATTAATTTAGAACTTCAATTGCTGAACCAGTGGCTGCACCATGCTCAATAGCCCCCATTTTCAAAAATATCAATTCTGCCTGCCGTCCAGCAGAAACCCAACCCTCAAACACATATCAGCATTTTTCAAACAAGAAAGCTGATGTAAGTCTTCAGTTATGCTGCTTCATCAAGGTACATTTATAAACAGATGCTAGGGCACTGTCATAATACAGCACTTAAGAATAGGAGTACTGAGTTCCAAACCTCAAAGTTAGGCTAAGAGTTCCACCATGTTTGTAGGAATTTTCACAGGAATATATCAAAGGTATGATCAGCATCGATGATAAACCAGGAACTCACAGCTACTATAAATATATATAATCATGTGAAAATCTATGCTTGCTTTCCAAATTTGTGTGCGAGGTTTATTTACTGTTAGCACTGGTCTAGTTATAAGGGAAATATTTCACAGAATCAGGTGGCTTTAATTTGATCTGAATTGCAAACTGAGGGTTTGTTGCACAATCGTGCTACAATCACTGGACAACAGAAGTAGCCTAGTCAGAATGTATCATCTTTCATTAGCTACACCAATTTTTGTGATAGTTAATGATCGGGTCACAAAATTAAAGGCCCTGTGGCAAGGTGTGCTTGCACACACTCACACAACAAATCTGGTAAGTTCAAGCTGAGATTATCACTGCATATTTTATTGGGAATATTGAGGATGTTGCTGTTTAGAGCAGCTGTCAAGGTACAGGCCACAGGATATATCCGTTATCTTGAGCGCTAATTAAGACACCTAGTTTTGGAATGTAATAATCTAGTAAACTCTCTATTATAATTGTTACACTCCAAATAAATCATAATAGACTCTATTTCAGAAGTGTATTAAATCTATTATAGAAGTAATACACTTCTGAAATCAGGAGTAATTTTAAAATCCATAAGGCCTCTATGCATAGCTGCTGATAGCATAACAGGGTGATAGAGCATATGATAGTGATAGTCAGATACTGAGATAGTGATAGACTCTGAAGAGTCTAGACACTGAATAAGCCTTTATTATATAGGTTATAAGGCAGTCTATGACTATCACTATCACGACTATGGGCAGTATGGCCATTATAATATTTATGACAGCTAATTCTAAATGTTTTACTACAACAGGGTATATAGCTCAGTATCTATCAACCATCAGTGGTTCAGCAAATTTGATAATTTCGGCCAAACAACAACAGTCGAACTACTACAACTAGTGCAAGGGTTGAAATGCGAGAGAAATGGCCGCCTAAAGCATTGACAAGAGACCACTCCCAAAACCAGTGGCCATATTGTCGTGGTAACGCCGACAGCCGCCATCTTTGTGTGATTTTTCTTCGGTCTGTGGCTACTTCGGACATTTTCTTCCCACAAGAATATCTAAATTGGGAAGATTTAGCCGCCAAATCGGATGAAGGCGGACTATCTTCCCAATACAAACATCGACAGGCAATAAATTATAGTAAACATCAAAACGAGTCACAAACCTCGACATGAGTTCAGCCTCGTCTTCGTCATGGCATTTTGACTCGTATATCGACCGTCAGGTGGAGACACGAACACGCCAGCTAAAGCTGGACTTCCCGCCACCAGCAGACTTCGAAATCCGAAATATACAGTGAAGTAGTTATTTGAAATGCTCCAAACGTTTCCTATTCATAAGTTTGTGCTAATCTTGTTGTTTGTAATATTTCCGTATCAGCGTAATGAACACTTCCCCGGCTTCATAGCCCAGCTGAGACCAGCACCGATCGAATCTGAGACTCCATCGATCACACTACTTTACAATAACTTATAAAAAAGTGAGCATGTACAGCTTAGTGGTATAGTTCACATATATATGGCCGTTTTAAATATTTTATTTCCAACACGTGACATGAGTAAATAATGCATATAATACGGCATAGTTCTTGCACCAAACAAAAGATAATTCTTGTGGGAAGAAAACAGTGTGGGGAGAGGATTTTGGAGACGACAATCCACACACAAAAAAACAAGAAATGAGATGACCTTTATGTATACAAATGCAGATACATTAACCAACAAGATGAATTAAATGTTGTTGCTGACTGGCCAGTATACTTTGGACGTGATCATGGTGACTGAGGTAAAGCCGAAACACTCTACAGAACCCACTAGTGAGCCCATGATCTCACTGAAAAGTTACCAGTCTTACATCAACTTGGATGCAGGATCACATAGAGGAATCGCTATCTATATGAGGAAAGCATTTGGCTAAACATCAAACTAAAAGGTAAAGACAAGCTGCTGCTAGGTTGTGTGTATCGGAACCCATCCAGTACAGAGCAGAATAACATTAAGCTATTTAATCTACTGCAACAAATACCAGAGTATGATTCCACCCACAGTCATAGCAGGGGATTTCAACTATCCAGAGATAGAGTGGACAACATGGAGTACGACTAAGTCTGAAGAGCACCACAGTCAGAAATTCATTGATGCCTGTAGAGATGCCTATCTTCATCAGCACACAACACAGCCAACTCGCCATCGGCATGGTCAAAATGAAAGCCTCTTCGACTTAGTTTTTACAAATGAGGAACACATGGTCCTGTCAATTGACTACTTACCAGGATTGGGCATAAGTGACCATGCAGTCATGATATTTAATGTGCATGTTTACACTCCCACTACAGGACAGGCCCAGCCAAAGTATAGATACCACAAGGGTAACTACGCTAGCATGAATGACCAACTAAACGATGTGGACTGGTCTCTGATGGACATCTTGTCAATGCAAGAAGCATGGAAATTTTTACACCACCTATGTTCTGGCTATGGAACAGTTCATCACAAAATCTGTGCCAACAAAGGATCGCCGGAAAAAGTAGTGGATGAATCGTACAGCTCTAGCACTACATAAAAAGAAACGCCAGGTATGGATGAAATATAAACAAAGTCATATGCAGACCACGTAAGAGCTACACAACTGAAGAATGAGTTGTCACGACTAACACACTCGCTGTGTAGGGAATTTGAAAGGGACCTAGCTTACAATGTTTAAACCAACCCAAAGGCATTCTGGCGGTACTGCAATAGCAAACTGAAGAATAAGCTCATACTAGGAGACACGAAGAACAGCGAAGGAGCAGTAGTCCAGGGAGATAAGGAGAAGGCGGATCTGCTCAATAAGTACTTTGCTAGTGTTTACACACAGGAAAATATTGAGAATCTGCCATCACTCGATACCAAGTATGATGGTCCTCCACTCAGCAAGATGAACATCACAGCTCATACAATAAGAAACAAAATACTTAAGTTGAATGTGAATAAAGCAAAGGGACCAGATGGACTTCACCCACGTGTTCTGAGGGAAACAGCTGCTTTAATCTCAAAACCACTATGTCATCTTCCAGAAGTCACTAGACAGCAGCTGCTTGCCCATGAGCTTGAAGACCAGCAACATAACGCCAATACACATGAAGGGCAGCAGAACAGCAGAAGGTAACTACAGACCAGTCAGTCTAACATCAGCAGTAATGGAATCAATTATTCGTGACCATCTGGTAGATCACATGATGAAAAACAAATACTTTTTTGACGCCCAACATGGATTTGTTCCAGGAAGATCTTGTATGACTCAGCTACTAGTTGTCATAGAACTGTGGACAGAGATGTTGGATTCTGGTGACCCAGTTGATGCCACCTATCTCGATTTCAGCAAAGCATTTGACACTATACCGCACCAAAAATTGTTGAACAAACTGAAGGCGTATAGTATAGTCGGAGACACACATATGACTGGATAAAAGCAGTTTTGACTGGGCGTACCCATCGAGTCGTCGTCAACAGTAGTCTGTCATCAAGGCTGTACGTGCTCAGTGGCATCCCACAGGGCAGTGTCCTGGGACCAATATTGTTTGTACTGTTCATAAACGATCTCCCTGAGATGGTCCGAAGCACAGTACATATCTTTGCTGATGACACTAAAAAATATCGACGTGTCCTCACTGAACAAGACTGTATAGAGCAGATCTTACAAGACTGGTAGATTGGTCAAGTAAGTGGCAGATGAAGTTTAATGCAGATAAATGCAGCCCTGTATCTTGGTCATAGTAACAAGAAGGCTGGTTACAAGATGAGGAGTGTCGAGCTGCAGTCAACTCCAGGAGAAAAGGATCTAGGAGTGTTTGTTGATGATGCTGTCAAGTTCCGGGATCATGTATCTTACGCTGTAAACAAGGCCAGTAGACTACTGGGGCTCATCAGAACGACATTCTCTTGTATTGACGAAGATACTCTACCGCGACTATTCACAACTCTTGTCAGACTCCACCTGGAGTATGGGAATATCATATGGCACCCCAGATATCGGATTGATAAGATAAAAATCGAGAAAATCCAGAGGCGAGCGACTAAGTTAATACCTCACCTGAGACGTCTATCATATGAGAAAAGGCTACAAGCCCTTAAATTACCATCACTGGAGTTTAGGCGTCGCCGTGGAGATATGATTCAGGTGTTCAAGATCATGAATGGGTTGGATCGGCTTGACCCTGAGATATTTTTTCTTAGAGCGGGAGGAAGGTGTATCAGGGGGCACAAGGACAAGTTACTCATGCGTCACAGTAGGCTTGAAATTCGCAAGAACGTGTTCAGCCAAAGAATAGTCCAAGACTGGAATTCACTCTCCGAATGAACAGTAGCGGCCACTACCCTCAATATGTTTAAATCTAGGCTTTATAAACAGTGGCAGGCACTAAAATATGGGGCACCACAGGCGTGAAGAGCGGAATACCCGAGAGGCTCAGCCTTATATTCCGTAGTTTGATATTCCGATATTCGGATATTCCGATAATCTGAATGATGTTAGTGATACACGGAAATATAAACTTATCATTTGTGTGGCAGAATCTGGCTGTTGAGAATATCCACAACTAGTGCGACATATGGTGGCAATCGGCAACACTACGGTTGTGGGCCGCGATCTCAAGCCACATGTGCAGAATGACTGGCATAAGACGTCTATATACAGGAGCTACACACACACACACCGGCGCGCGCGCACACACACACACACACACACACACACACACACACACACACACACACACACACACACACACACACATATATATATATATATATATATATATATATCATTAAATTGATGTATTTTTAAGTGTAGGCCCATTGATATACCAGCTATCATCCGCTCGATCATGATCCCCTATCAATTGTATGTCTCATTGTGACTGAAAGGCTATACCCCTAATTAAGATGTCTTGACAACTTATGTGTCTCATGAATTTTGTCGACTAAGTGAACCATCTTCTTATTTGAAACGTCATTAACATCTTATGTGTATATATTTTCTCTTCACAATGATGGTTTATTGTACAATATTTCCCCTCTAATTTTTCCCTTTTCACGATGAAATGTTTTACACATTAAGCTAACGATTTTTACATACGAAGTTCCCGGCTATGACGTCATATGCTTTCAGTTCCACATTAATGCTGATTTGCATACATTCATAATAAAATACAACGATTTGTCGATACAATTTGTCGATTTAAATAACCCGTGATTAAAATAAAAATTTGGTTTGGTGGCGAATCTAATTTGTTGAACGGTAGAATTTTGTGCATATATATATATATATATATATATATATATATATATGTGTGTGTGTGTGTATGTGTGTGTGTGAATGTATGTATGTATGTATGTATGTATGTATACAGGGTTAGAAGCTAATTAGAATCCACTAGCTGCTATTCCACAGGACTAGTCACTTGGAAAATACACTAGTCCTGAGAGTAATTCGCTAGTCCTAATATGAAGTTGGATGGTGCTGCAGCATTGTTAATGCACTTAAAAGTATATTTTGAAGAAAACAAACTACACGTCATTGCCATGGCAGATGATTCCAAAAGAGCATCTGGTTTCAACTGCTGAAGCCTGGAGTAACCTAAGTTTGGGTCCATTTCTATTTCCAGGAGTTAGTTTTTGGCATGATTATAACATATCCGGAACATTGACGTTTACGGTTAAAATGGCGGGATTATCACGGTATTATCGCTCAGCGGAACCCCCTATAAATCCCACAATGCAAAGCGCGGCTGGTTTGTTTTGGTTTTTGACGTCATCATGCAATGGGTCTATTCGTTAAGAAAAAATACCCGGAGCAGTGGGATAATATGGATGGAATTTCGTGCGATGCCGATGACGACACAGCACACTGTCCCCACTGTCACATTGAAGATAGCAACACAACGTGCCATCAGTTGAGCGAAGAAAGCGACCGACTCTGAATGAAGAACCAAACTAAGTAAATCTCTGACGTATTTTACAAACAATCTTAACCAGGACTGAAAAGCGGAATATGACTTCAACTTAATTTTTTTTAATTAATAAAAAGACCGCGAAAATATCTTGACAAAACTATTTTGGCCAAATGGTCTGAATACGGTAATGTACCTGTTAAATCTCCTCAACATAGGTTTCAGTAACTTTTATAGTATAGAAAGTACTTTGCATCTTATATTTAGTCCGGTTGTTTTGTGGTGCCGTTACTTGTACAGCACACGAGACCTCTCCTCCTTGTATTATTCCTATAATAATTGTTCCTTCAGTTCTGAATATTTATATATTACCTGTAGGTTAATTACTATATAACCATTATGCCACATAATGCCACAGTTCACAGCAACAATACAACTCTGTTTAATTTTATGAACGCTTGAGGGAAAACAATTAGAATCATCCGACAAATCTCAGCTCAAGATGATAAGTCGTAGAGTGGAGTTAGTGTGAAATCTAACTTGATCTCACAACTTACTGATGTGGATGAAGACAATGAAACGGTCTATTTATGTGATCTAAGGCAGCCGATCACATACGGTTATCACAACATAGGTTAATTACATCTGTGTGATTGACTGTATCCATCGATCACCCAGCGCCCTTTGGTATTCAGCATAAATGGCACCAGAGGATACAGTGTTGCGCCACGAAGTACAATCCTGCGGTTATGTTTATGTTTAAAGAAACAGTTCACCTTCATCTCAAATAGTCAGATTTATGTAAACGAACCGACAACAGCGTTAGTAGGAGTAGTTAGTAGGTTGAACATGAGGAGCAGGTAAGGTCACGAGGATGAGCGAGAGCATCTCTGACCTGACTTGATCGGGATCGAGTTAGCCACATAATCCTTATGCCATATGAGGTCAGATTACACATTATGGCGTAGCGTGGATTTTGACCGACTGTGGCACTTCAAACCATAAGTTGTTATGAATTCAAGTTTCCGAATGTTTTGTACGTATTTCCTCAACCCAATTACACACGGGTTAAATTTATTTATTTATTTATAAAATTGCCTCTGCAGCCATAAAAATGTATATCATAATTATAATAGAATTTGATCTAGTTATAGATAACATATTGTGGTAACTTTCATGATCAGAGACGCCACAATATATCAATAGATAAAGAGATTTAAAAGGACGTCTTGTAAAGGATTTATTGAGAAGGTATTTTTGTTTATTATTTTTGTTTATTACTATTACATTTATTTGATATATCAAATTAAAAAGAAATGATTGTATAAAATAACTAAATAAGTGTGTAATTGCATGTACATCATACACTAAAGGTGTAATATATGTACATGAAAGTGTTAAGATGTTGGACATAAATATTTGGATAAAACGATTGACTTCAGTATAATAACTACAGGAGTAACAGAGTAAAATATTCAAGTAATATATGCACTTCTAAGCGCATTGCTATCTTTATAAGATATATTATAGCTACACCACAGAAGTCAGATATAAATTTAATCGTTTCAGTAAAAGTATAACAAAGTATTCAAATAATATGTAAATTATAGAACATTTTAAATGTCAGTATACAAGTATTCAATTTATTTTAAATTTTATTTACTTTAAAAATTATTCTTGCCAATTTTTCAATTATACTGTCAAAATTTACATGAAATTGTCTTTCAATAGACAATATTGCAAGGTCACTTAATCTTTTCTGGCTCATCGTTGACCGCTGATATATGTCTTTATTAACTTTAATTTTGAGAAACTCTTTTCACAACTGGCTCAGTCAAAACAAATTCTCAGTGCCATTTGTTCTTTATTGCTGATGGGGGCTCCTCAGTGGTCATGCGGTAGCGTGTTGGACCACAGATCACTACCACTCGTGTTCGAATCTAGGCGTGGGCATATCTGAACGGCGTTTCATCTTTGATTTCACTTCATTACCTTTGGAGGTCGCTCGGCCCATTTAGCCTACCATGTGCACAAAAGTGGCCGTAAAACATCAATCATCATCATCTTCATTGCTGATGTGAATGAGAGTGTCGTCTTTAACATCAACACCTATCACACATGTTAGTTTTGTCCTACAATAACACAGGTACCGCCAGTAGTCAAGTCTGAGGTTAATCCAGAAGTCCGAGGACCACAAAAGCTATAAAATCTTCAATTACATGCCTGCCTGTATGACTACTATCCTGGCTTTGATCGGATCTCGTATTCAATAGTTCTGTAATTTGTTGAGTTTATCCTGAACCATACTCCTGAATGCGATAAAATATAATTTGATACAGTTTGATTATCTTGATATGCTCTCTGCAGATGTTATCTATCTTCAAGCATATTTAATATACATGTATTCCCATCAGTTTCATCTGATACTGTTCTGAGTTTTTAGTAATGAAACTATGTGTAATGTTGCATGTCGTAAGAGGCAACTCACTCACTCACTCGCTCACTCACCGATTTTATCAAATCAGTTTTATTTAGTGTTGTTATTGTTGTTGTTTGATTTGCGCTAATCAAAGTTTTCTAAGCCAATAGAGTTTCTAATAAGTTTCCCAAATATTACGTCTGTTTAAGCAGCGAAATCTTCGTCAGTACGTGATGTTACAATCCAGCAATATAATCAGTTGTGGTGAATGTTTATGTACAATCATCTTGTAGCCGGCTCGGTAGCCTGTTTTAACACTGTTACATCTTTTGTTATAATAATAATAATAATAATAATAATAATAATGGTATTTGCAGTAACATTTTAATCAACTTGAGTTATACCAAGGCGGTTTTCAGTGGGAACAGAATTAAAAGTTATTCTGGCTTATATAGCACAAATACAGTTTATACATAAAGACACGAGTTTCTAGATAATATTAAAAGGCTAATTGAAATAACTGGGCTTTAAGAATCAATGGGATGTCACTGTCTAGAGAGAAATGATGTTTTTCGCCAGGTGAATGACGCAGACATTCCTTAGTACTGACCAAGTTGCTAACATTGCACGTGCTCAGGAGAAACAGTCCATTAATGTTATACTTTCGAATGCTGCACACCACGAACATTCGTGACCTACACCACGATCATTGTTTACTTAACCGTTGAAATCTCTAAAGATGAACACTTCTTTTAGAATGCCAGTGATTAGACGATTAGATCAATAATGTCTTCATGGTTTGTCGTGGTTCGATCAGAGCCATTGATTAATGCATGTTGTTTCTTATTCTTTTAAATACGAATTGTAGAGAAATGATAAAGTGTTGTTTTACAGCACTTAACGTTGTGCACATTGAAGGTAAAATGGGCCAAATAACTTCCGAAGCTAATGTGGAGACATTAAATATATAACACCTTCCAGACATAGCTAGGCCAATATCTCGCGTAGCTCGTTAGCCAAGATCTGACTGCATATATTCCCACCACCTCAGGATATTATTTCTTTCTTCAGCAACCCCACAAAAACAAACTTCTCAGCCAACGGCATCTCACGAAGGCCTATAATGTTGACAGTGTATTATAGTGATTATTTTCCCTGAAATAATGCTGGTATGTTTCCCATTATCTATAAGTGTTTGGTCATTCCATATAGTAATGTTGATATTCATCAACTTTCCTTTCTTTATTTTGTTTTAATTTAATCGGCAAAGCGAACTATTTTTAGCGCACACTTTTATTATGCCTTTCTTCAAACGTTGGATGTTATTGAAACAACCATGGACAGTCTGGTAAATTCCACCGCCGAGTCTCTATCTGTCTGTGTACAGTTTCAGTCGCCACTGCAGCTTCCAATGTGATTCTGTACCTTCCGTTTTCGTTAATTACCTTTTTCCATGGAAGTTTTGATATAGCAGAAATTTTCAGGTGGATTAAAGTAAAAGGCAATTTTCAGGCCGTCAGCCACACTCTCTCATTTCATCCTTACTGAGTCAAATACCAAGACGTATCTATACTGTTTAACATAGCTAGGGTTGCTGCGAAGGACCGTGACGACGTACTACGAGGTGTATCGTGCTGTACGCATTCCACGACGAGTTACTCTCATTCGAAGCTCGTTATACATTACATCTTACAGAGTATGGACTAGCTGGGGCAGACCGTATATAATTGTGTTCACGTATCATGATCGACTGTGACCTGTCGTCTATAGGTGAGCTTATCTGATGGCTGTTTCATCTTCGCCTTCGCTTCATTACCTTTGGAGGTAGCTCGGCCTGTTTCACCGACCATGTGCACAAAATTGGTCGTAAAACAGGTGTCCATGTCTTATCTGTTTGAACGCTCTATCACCATTCTGACTTCCTGTTCCAGCATTCATACACTTACCATCCTAATGTTACGAGTTCTGCAAATAGGAAAATAACATCTTTCTTTATTCAATCAACAATCAGTTTATATAGTGATGCGCTCATATATAGGCGGATCAGGATTCATAAAAAATAGTCGCTAATCATTTGACGGCATACCGCAACAAGATCAGAAATATTATCACCCAGATGACAAAAAGAGGACAACAAAAACACACACACACACATATTATATATATATATATATATATATATATAATTTTAATGCTTAATTAAATAATATTTTTTAGAGTGAAGAGAATTCTTCAGGATACCCACAAAATGGATATATAGGGGTATGTACTGTTGTCTACTGTATAGCGTACCAGGATCAGGCTGTCAGCTGTAGTGGGGTGAAGGTTTGAAGTACTTGAGGAGGACCCGATGTAACTGAAAGTCTAGAAGCCCGGATATGAGTTAATGCCGTGCAAACAAAATAGTTTTAATAGTAGGAGCCATTAAAAGGTGATCGGTCTACAGTAAATTACCACATGAAGTTTCTAAAATTCGCTTAGAGATGTTGATGGATGTGAAATATTATCAAATTATCTCTAAAAGAGGTCGGGTTTGAGAACATTAAGCTTTTATATTATAACAAATGTACGTGTATTGCTTGTTTTCGGGGATTATCCTCAGGGTGTCGTTGTTTTGGCATACGTGTATTGTTAGCTTATTCTTTGTATATGATAGATTTACGTCTAACGACGACGACGACGACAACAACAACAACAACAACAATAACAACATCAACAACAACAACACTGAAATAACATCATTAACAGCAACAGGGCCGGCATCAATAACGATAGCAACAACGACAATAACAATCATTATACAGTTATCACAATGATAGGATGATGTAGCGCATGATAACCTTTACGTTGTAATGACATGTCAATCAGCTGAGGTTAATATTTGATTAAAGCACAACATAAGTATGTTACAGGTCAGTCATGCACGAGATCATGCAGACACGATGTATGGTAGTCAAATATCACACTGTCAGGTTACAGGCACAATACAGCTGTCACATAGATGCTGATATATGCTAGCTACATAATAGAATGGCTACTCCGACGCATATAGTACTAATTAAGAACGGAAACTCTATTGTTTGGACACCGTGTTGAGGCCTATATCTGTAATATCAAATACTAAGTTTGTTAGTCAGACTTCATTCTCATTAATTATACACAATATACATCCTATATGGTCACTGTTTACAGGATGGAGGTTTTTATTTCACTAATGTGGTCACATTCAGATTAGGCCTACTACCCAGATACCAAAACTGTTAGTGAAACACACACACACACACACACACATACACACACACACACACACACACACACTATATATATATATATATATATATATACTGATATCCAGTTACTGTACTATGTGTCTGTTATTTAGAGACAAATTGGTTAACAGGAAAATCATTAACAGTTATATTAATCACCTGATAAACATACCTTTTGGTAAACAAACCTTACTTATCGACTTACTACTACTACTACTACTAATTAATGATAATTAGTATTCAAAAACATATAATAAAACTTCCCTAATATACAAGCATGGGTTACTTAATGGCACTTTAGAGTAGACTCCTGATATGTGTTATATACACAGTTATAGAGATGAGGATGATGATGATGATTGATGTTTTACGGCCACCTTTGTGCACAAGGTAGGCTAAATGGGCCGAGCGACCTCCAAAGGTAATGAGGCGAAGTCAAAGACGAAACAACCTTCAGATATGCCCACGCCGAGATTTGAACACGGGTGGTAGTGATCTGTAGTCCAACACGCTACCGCTAGACCACGGAGGCGCCCCCCCCACAGTTGTAGAGAAACAGACTATACTGTCGAGATGTTTACAAACAAAAATCTAGTACAAGGCCACAATAGCTCTGACCGACATTCTTTTATACTGAGAGAAAATAATTTATATTAAATATGTTATATACGTAGCAGCTTAATTATGATGTGCGGCTTAATGCAAATCACAGTTTCATTCGTCAAAGAATTATACGTTCCCAGTTGTCGTAATAATAATAATAATAATAACTATTATTATTATTATGATGCAATTTACCACTGAGCGAAAGGGTGTCCCACAGAAGGCTACCAGATGCTTGCTTTGTTTTTCGGGGAGTGGTTGAAACCCCCCACCACCACTCACAGGGGAGCAGTACGGGAAGATGGAGCCGAAATACCCTGAGGGTGCTCACTGCCAGAGTGTTTTACGTCCTCGGGGGGTCTTTAACGCCCCCCTTTATTTTTAATAATTTAGTGGAGACGGCAGCTGTGTTGTGAGCCGAGAAATTAATCTCTGGACAAATTTCGGCCTCTTGGCACCAAGTGCCGGGTGCTTAACCGCTAGGCCACGGGAGCTCTATTTTAAATCCAGTTATACTTGTATTTGTGAGGTGTTTCCTTAGGAAGCAGTCCCTCGGCTATATGCCCCAATTGTGACAAGCGTAGAGCTTACACAAATAGTTCAACCATCACCCACCCAAACATCCATCGTTTTCTTATTATTTCTTAAGACGGCCTTCAGACACAAGTAAACGTATATTATAACTATAGCGTCGTCCCCCCTTTCGACCCCTGACGTAGTGAAAAACACACTTAGCTATTTAGCCATAAGTGAAGCCCTAATTCCTGTAGGTTGTGTTAAATGTTATGTCCACAGACTTCAATCTAGTATGGTTCAATACAGCTTCAAAGTAACATATGATTGTTGGGTTCACCCGTACTCGTTGGTTGATCGACCTAAATGTCGGCCACTATTGTCTTTTGTGATATAAATAAGTCATGGCCGAAAGTAGCTTTTTAAAACTAGTCTTTCTCCAACATAATTAATAATAGAGCAGATCTTGGCAGACCGGCATAATTAATAATAGATGAATGGTGATGTCGGCAGACTGGCGGATCGTTATTTTCACGAAGGCCTTTCCGGTTACTCTGACCTCGAAAAACCACCACGAATGAAAGAAACTGCGAGGACCGATAATATGGGAACATGAAGTGACAGTCATAGTTGGGTTAATTATAATCATCCCTTAAAATATTGTCTTTTTCTTTGAAGATTATAAAGTGCTCATCTATTATGACACGTGACATATATAAGGTGAATCATAGGTTAATTTATGCAAATGGTTAGAATTTGTCATTTAATTTAATAATAATATTACAAAACTACAATTAACCGATGATTCTGGATATATATATATATATATATATATATAGTATATACATATATATTCCTGGATTTTAATAACAGATTTCCGTACTCCAGCAGTAACATTGAAACAATTTGGCAATCATTGCCCATTAAATGTGGCATTAGCAGTTCCATGAAGTAATATGACTAGTTTTTGTTGTGGAGAAGAAGAAGGTTAAATATTCTAAGAAATCACTCTTATTGTATTTTGTTATATTCAGTATATAATATTCAAATTCGACTTTAAAATAACTGTAACGAAACGTAATGGCGCACAGTTGTTTTTAGATAAGTTTAATCGAACTCGGAAACACCCGATATGATACTAATCGGGTATCATGTGGATATTTGGTTTAGAACTTGGCTGCTGCATTCTTGTCATTATATGTCAGAGTATAACAGCTAGCTAAAATACATTATATAAACTACTATGTTTACGTGGCTTAATTATAAATGAACCACTCACTGAGATATCATTTACCCGCTATTTTATGATAGGTTAACCATTTGCTGTTAAACGTTATTTATTAAGCAATACAAGTGATGGATATATCGGGTTTTAATGACTGAGGACATTAGTAATGGAATTTCAACAAACTGGGAAGCTTTGCCACCAAATCTCTTTCTGTGTCTCTCTCTCATATATATATATATATATATATATATATAGTGTGTGTGTGCGTGTTTGTGTGCGCGCGTACGTGTGTGTAATCAGTCCATCCTTTCCACTTTTGTTTTCTGGCAACAGAACAAATATGATAGCGAACGTCCTGATTATGGGTTTATGTTGTCAATAAACAAATGTAGTTATGGACAGCAATGTCACACGCCATATTTGTTTTTGTGTGTCCTAACTGTATAAAAGGATTCAGTCACCTGTGCATGTTAACTAGCCATGGCATTTCGTTCATTATAATTATAAAAACACTCTTCTCGAGTATTCAGTACGCATATCCCAAATTCATAATGGCATCTTGCAGATATTTTTCAGTGTTGACAGACGAAATATGAACAGGTTTTCTATTAGTTTCTCTATCTCCGTTGGTCTTCTATATGAGGCAGATTCCATTCTATCACCTCATGTCATGCCATACCGCTTCCTTTGGGTACATTTGACCTGGTCTCTCATTGGCTGGGGACCAGTACTGGAGTACCGGAAGTACGAATGTTGTTGTTGTTAGAAGCATGTGCAGTGAAGATACCTCGAATTGTTGGATTCTTTTTATTTCTTACACTTCACAGATGGCACGAGGCATCGTCTAGCGCCGGTTGTGAGTATCACGACTCCAGAAGAGAATGTTTTTCATACTTCACTTGTTATAATTATGACATAAGTTTGATCTTTTGGCATTCAAAGGAACCATGGCATAACGATATACTGAGTCGACATAAGCCTTGATAAGGCTAAGCTCATATAACTAAAGTGATAAGGCATAACGACATAAGCTTCGAACTAGACTTTAAAATTAATCATCATTATCATGATACTTTAACGTTAATAATAATTATATACTTGATAATTTGATATACTATAGCCTAGGTTTGCTGATTCATAGTCTACGATTGAGCTCACGAAAATCCTTGGTTTCGGTATCGACATTTTAAGATCACAGTCACTGAGTCAGTGAACGAATGATCTGATTGATCATTTATTTTTGATCTAACGTCAGTAATCATAATGTCATAGATCTAATGGTGTATCGATTTAAGAAGCAGTTGAGATTTGATACAAACTATAGTTTAGTAATTGATTTTCTAGTTCTATAGACGATCTATCCAAAAAATCAGAAATTGTCTGTTAGTGTTAGTCACTCTGTTATACGCAGTAGACTAGTAGAGTCCAGTCAGTCACAGTGTTGCTCTGCATTAGATCTAAATGTGCATTGCTAATTGGACAGACATCTCAAGTTGCATTAGGCTTTGATAGTAATATTCATTATATTGTTATATTCTAGCAAGGGTACCTTTTTGGGGTTATGGAGTATTCACCCTCAGTTGCAATTGCCCTCATATATATACTATTTGCCCTTTATTGTTATTCACCCTTGTTGTGATATATAATATATATACATATAAATATTTTTCAAACTCTGCACTATTGCCTATCTTTGGAATTCACTCCCAAGAACATGTCATTAATAGCATAGTTTCTTTCCATAACCATTTGAAAACTCACTGTTTCACTTTCAGACTTGCTTATCCTTCCTAAGTTCCCACTCCATCTGATCATTTGTTGATCGAGGATATAGGTGCAATAGAAGTTTTGTTATTATTATTGTCCGTCTGAAATGGCATGTGACCTGGCTAGTTTACATCACAGAAGTGACAAAAAGATTGGTGTCCAGCCAACCATGGTCCAACATCACACCTAACATATAACACCACAACAGAGTGCATATGCACACCCAATCCCACCACTATGCACACGCCATCCCACCACAGCACACACATATAAAACCAGCTCCGCCCCATCAAATGGCCAACACACACACATATATATATATTTTGACAATTTGGTAATACATTGTATTTGATCTATTTGTTAATAACTTGTATTTTAACTAGCTGAGGACAATGGTTCCTGAAGGCGAATATAAAACAGGGCAAAATTAACTCCAATGCGAATGAAATCGAGGGTGGATAGTCCAGTTCCATCATGCACAACTTAACCATGATATGAAGCACATGTTCCAGCTTATTATATTCATTTTCTAAATAGAAAGAACCCATTTCCAATCAAGCATTTTTGTGTATATATAACTATAAGAATATTAGATCTAGCCTAATTCTAAATAATTATGCAGTTATTAATAGGTCTAGATGTGAATTATTTGTAGAACTATAACCATTCTAATATATGATGAAAAGGCAGATATGGATATGTGGTGAATGTGTTAATTCAAAGAGAACTTTATCTGTGATGGATTATATTTTCCCATGATGACAGTCATTCAGCTGAACCAAATTAACAAAAATATCATATTATAGAATGAAACTAAATGCAATCTAAGAATCTCAGTTTTAAACTTTTACTGTGTTAGCTCCACATAAATTTGATAATTTCTATAAAAAATATTTTACATTTATATGCTTAATTTTATTCATCATATCCATTTAATCATATATTTATTGAAACAAAGTGTTTACATGTTGGTTTTTTTACTGTAAAAAAATCTTTTTTTACATTACACTGAAAAAAACCCCTGTTGATAGCTGTAAAAAGGTCATTCATATAAACCAATTCTACTAGTCCTACTGAATGTCATTCAACATAATTATGCGATAGTGTCTTTACTCAAGAGTTTCAAGTACATTTCACATACATTAATTTTTATTATAACACTACTCAATATTTAACACATGCAATTTATACATGGATACCAGGAATAAAGCAAAATAATAAAATTTATAATTTTTTGGCACACAAAGTGAATATTGTCCATCTGACATTACTAGTCTAATTCAACATTCCCATTGAGAATCCTATAGCTATACTGTTGCCTAGATGATTGCACACTTTGGTGTGAATATTTCCAAAATTGGAAAATATTTGCTCAGTTGATGCTGATGAAGCTACCCATGACAGCAACTTGATAGTTGTGGCCTTGTACCTTTATACATGACTAATGGATGGATATCGAATAATAATCACAGTATTATTTCAAACTTTTCTACGTAAGAAAGTCATTTCTTCCCATGGGAAGAAATGTATTTTTGCCAGGAAGAAAACATTTCTTCCAGGAAGAAATTGGGAAGAAACCCCCAAGGGTCACAGAGTCTGTGACAACAATCAACTGATCTGGTGAAAGTTTAGCACCCTTGTAACTGGGATGTAGAGCATATGCCACAAGGTACTCTGTTGTTATTTCTTGGTTGAAACCTTTCTTAACAAATCAAGTACTAATATTGGGTAAGAAGTGAGCAATACCAAAATTGAGGCTCTTTTTAACTGGTCTTTGTGCAATTAATCAATGAACAAGTGAATTCCAATGATCCAAGTAGATTAATCAATTATTGAATTCCATGATCAGCGGTTCTACGAGGCACACATTTCCAGGGAAAGAAGTTTGTTGGTTGTCGTCTGTTATGTCTTTTAATAATTTTTCATTTACAACATTAAGATGAAATTAAAAGACACTAGTTCATATTTATTGTAATAGTTTGATGAAAATGAATCATTGTTTATTGAATAATGATGGATTAGACAGCAATGTGACGATTTTGTTCTGACTCTGGCTCTTATTGGATTGAATCCTTTAGTTTTCTGTGTCAAGGATGGCCCAAAACATCTTTCCTTTAGGTGGTAGGAAATATGATGTGCATATAAATCGAGGTGCTTCTGAGAACTCCCCTTTCCCTCCTAAAAAAATCATCTTAACCGCAAGTAGGGTAGAAAGTATTTCTTCCGTATAAATGGAATGGTTATTACCGTCTATGGAAGAAACATGCCTACCCTGATATAAGTCAACATGCAGTGTTATCATGAGTAAGTGTAACACTGCTTCAAGTTAAGTTCAAACTGCCTTTATGTATTCAAGGGAAATAAAGTTACATTTTAGCACCATGATATGTCATCCTGCTAACCCTGCATGTTGGTATGTGCACCTTCATGGCATAACTGGTAGCACAGTTAGCCACAGATATATACCAGACATGCTATATCAGAAGTGTTTCATCTTTCACTTTGCCTCATTACCATTAGAGGTTGCTCGGCCCATTTAGCCTACCATGTGCACAAAAGTGGCTGTAAAACAGCAACATTTACAGTTTTATATGTTTGTATCAGTGCGTAAAACAGCAACATTACAGTTTTATATGTTTGTATCAGTGTGTAAAACAGTAACATTTACAGTTTTATATGTTTCTATCAGTGCATTATACAGTCATAAAATATACAAATCTTGCATTGTTCCCATCAGAAAACCTCTTCAGGCATGTTACCAGTTTAGTATTATTCAAGTTTTAAAAAAAGGTTTCCCATTGTGGAGCCACATTTGATAAGTATTACATTAATGGAATTTAATCCAATGTCTACTTCATGTACTTATGGCTGCCATAATTATTGTGAATGGGGAAATGGTACGGACTCTGACCACAGTTTCCATTTAAACAATTAGGAAGAAGTTGATAACATGTCATGTAATATGTGATGTTCAAGCTGCTGTCATCTTCTTTATTCACTGTACTATAAATATAATCCTAATTTGTTATTAGAAATAATTCTTGTTGTTTACAAGTTTTAAAGTGTACACAATAAAGACTGTAGCTATATTTATCTAATCATAAAGTTTATACTGAAAGAAACATTATGTGCTGACTATTCACCAGACAAAATGTAATATTATTCTATCTGGGGTTTAAGAAGATCTGAACCAGTGATAACTGAGCATCCAGTTCTGTGTAGTGTTTGTCTTTATCTTGCTGTAAATTAGTGATATATTTGTTCTTATTTCAACATGTCTATGCAGTACCTAGGCTTATAGAAATGTGTGTTAGTTCAATGGCCTAATAATTACCACTAAAAGACTGACTCAATGTCTGCATAATGTGTTTTTTTTAGGTGTTCATTTGAGTCCCAAAATAACAAGCTGGCAGACAGGCGTGAACATTGAAATAATAGATCATTTGTTCTGTGTTTAACAGTGTGCTTTCTTAGTAGTTATATCAATGCCATTCTTAATATAGGTACTTGATATATATATATATATATATATATATATATATGCACATATAGAAGATGTGATAATCAGACCATACTGTTGGATACATTGCATATAGTTTGATAATGTGGATGGCCAGGCAAGTTATGTTATAACTTGTGACCAATTCTTTTGCTCTTGGTTATATTTGATTTTTCCTCAAGACAAAAAGACTATTTGCTCTTGATTGTTCCTCAGCTCACAAAGGCCATTAATTTAACCCTCATTAAAATAAAATTATATTTAAAAAAAGGAAACTAGACCAAAAACATTTGATCCATAAATTGATATAAAAAATCAGTTCTGATAATCTTTATGTTAAGTAAATTTGATATGTCAATATATAGGACCTGATCAGTTTTAATCCTGTTTTGTAACTCATCATGTCAAATCAGTGCCAATAGTCTGGCTAAGGTGTCATGAATTTTAAAGTGTTAAATAATGAAATTGTATGTTAATATGGTAATTTATTTTGAAAATGACTTGGACCTGAGAATAGGACCGTAGGTGTTGCTTCTCGGTGAATAGGACAATATATTTTACATTAACCCAGTGAATGAACCATGGGTTAAAAGTCCGCTCATGAAATAAGTCAAACCAGGCTTTCTATAATAAAGGTGACTAGTCTTATATTAGCTTTATAAAATATTGTTATGTCAAACTCCTAGAGGTGGCAACGGGATTAAAATTGGAATTATGTAGACAAGTACTGGTGAACACCATTTGCAGAGTTATGATGTCTCCCACGAATATTTTTTCCAATGATGCTAGCTTTGTTTTGCTTGCAATGTGCCAGAAAACATTTCTTGATAGAGCAAATTGTTCAGGCCTCCAGGTCTTGGTTTGAATCTTGGTGTTAGATGTGTCTGTGGGATGTCTCATTTTATCATTGTCATTACCCATCCCTCAAACATGTGTCCCAGACATGGTACTTACTCCATGAAATGTGGTAGTTCGGTTGGCCACAGGTCTCAGCCCTACAGCCAAGAAAATATTATTTCCCAGGAAAAAGTGCACAAAATCTAAAGGTAATAAATCAAAATACATGCAAAAAAAGATATCATATTTATTCAATCTATGATCATTTATTGACATTTTTATGATACAGCCTCCTCCTCATTCCTTCTAGCTGTCTTATTCACTCACTTTTATTTAAATTTTAACTAAAATAGGATTTTTATCTGGGACATTTTCTGATTTTGTATAATTTTTGGACCTGAAAAATGAATTTGTAATTTTTCTGGGCACATGGGAACCCTGCAACCACCTGAGTTTGAATCTCAGCGTGGTCACACCTGAAGGATGTTTCATCTTTTACTTCTCCTCATTACCTTTGGAGGTCACTCAGGCCATTTAGCCTACCTTGTGCACAAAAGTGGTCATAAATTTCAAACATCAATCAAACACCTTGAAATGTGGCTTGCTGGAAATACCATAGTTAACCATGAAATTAAAACTTGTAATAATACCAGAGTGAATGGCCTGAGATGTTATGATGATGCTAATGAACAAGCGATTATACAGATAGATTAGTAAACTGTTGAAACAAATATGGTGTTTCACTCTATATATTTAATATATAGATATATCTAATGTTTACCTGCAGGTGTACTGATAGCAAGATTAAATACAATTTGTTTATCTGCTCATCTTAGTTATTGCATTATAATATAAAACTGGATAATTGGTGATCAAGATATTGTGATTGGACGCTTGTGTGTTTGAAGCTAGTCATGTTGGCAGTTTTTAGCTGAACATGTTTATCAGATGTACTCTTACCACACTTAAGATATTATATTGTTTGTGTTCTTAGCAGTTTTTTTGTACTGCTAATCAGTTCTGCATAAACAGATGTTTATCATAACTGGTCATAAGGATTTTTTTTGGTCTTTATCCGTGTTATGCATGCGTTCACTTGCACCAGCCATGATTTGGTTAGAGATCACACCAGTAATACGCATGGTCTTGGTTGCAGGTGTTTTGAGTAATGGCAGATGAAAATCGTGTTAGATTCACCATTTCAAGCTCTGAAGGTGCTGAATCGGATACAGAGTCGACTAGCAGCAGACATCGCCACGGATCAACTGACAGCATCTCATCACTGAACCGTGCACAGGCCTTTTACATGGCAGATTTAATGAATGGAAAAACTATCTCTGGAGACAGTGGCAGTGACAGTAGCAATGGTTCCAGCTCAGAGAAGTCCCCAAATGTTAAACAAAACATTGAAACAAGGTGAGCTGTTTTTAAATCTCTAGTGGTGTCTTGGATCATATGATCATAATGTATTGCTTGTAAGCTATTTTATGTTTGGTGTGTTCGCTTTATTTTTAAATGTCTTGTGTATAGCAGATGTGAATATTTGTCAGTCTCTCATGTGGTTGAAGATTCATTAGTAACAAAACAGTCAACTGGAGCCTCGTTTATAAATTAGAATTCGGACATGCGTGAGAGGGCTTGAATAATTGATGCAGCTTTGAGATTTTCATCTTCAGTAGGAACAGAGTTACTTTCTGTTATTTGGGGTGCCAACAAATAATACCCTTCACAGAATGGTACTGGTTCTTTTGGGATCCTGCCAGTTGATCCTGCCCAGTTTTCCACATAAATTGCATAAGCATCATGCTTTGTTGACACTGCACCACAGTGAAGCTTAAAGAGTGAACTGGCCCTGAAGTAAAAATAATATTTTAACTGGAACTGAGTATGGTGTCCCTCTTCCCAATAATTAAACATTCTCCTCAGTTTCTAAATGAATATATCTGATAATATAAACATTAATAATAATAGAGAATATTGTATATTTAAAAAAAGGGCTAAATTTGCCAGACACTAGTCTGTTGGTAATCCCAAGTAAAGGATTAGACACCAAAAACCAAATGATTGTTTCTTTTAATGACAAGGTAAAAAATATATGCCTTAACTCTTATGAGTGTTAAATACTTTGTTCCATTATTTTGTTATAGCATCAGGTATCATATTGGGTTGGGCTACATAATCTGAAAGGTGCACCATCTTAATACACAGCTAGTCACCTGGTTAATCTGGGATTATTGGAATTTTTTTAAAGGAAGTATAAATTGGTTTACAAATTTATGCTAATTTAACTGACATACAAATGAACAGTAGTTGTTAGAATGGTGGGAATTATTATTGTACATTAACCATTTTTCAACAAGCATGGTGAGGGTGTGAAAATTTGCACAGTCCAGTATAAGCTAATATTTGAGGTATTGAATTCTGCTATAGGCAGAAACAGTTAGACATTGTCAAATTATAGTAATACATTTTTGGTGGTGGCCTAAGCCAATGAATCTGTTCTATAATTGGATGATTTTGTTTGTTGTTTTGCCTGTATAACCTAGGAGGTAGCAATAATTTAATTGCCAATGTCGTCTGATGCTATCAAGAACTTTAAAGGTGCTGCAGAATTATACTTGAAAGCTTTTATTATTATTTACTATATATATGGACAATTGTTTCTACATAATGTTATTTAAAAAAATATTAATAGTAAATGTACATTTCACATTTTGTCTGATTTTGGAAAATCATGTAATAATTACTAGTATTGAAATGTGCCACAAATTTTGTTTAATCCAGGTCTGTACCAGTTTAACCCAAAATAGGGATTCAGCTTGACAAAGTCAAACAATTTGAGACCATTATTTTAAGCTATTGACTACCTAGGTTGAATTTAATGTTGTTTACCCCTGATATGGCAATAATCAGGTGTGAAAATGTGTGTTTTGTGTTATCTAAACTGGTGGATTAACAACTGGGAGTGTTACAGTTTGAAGCGTCAATCTCCCTTGACACTCTGCAGGCTTGGAGTTTAGAATAAGTCCACTTCATCCTGCTGAAAGTCATAAGAAGCAGCAGTGGCATTAAATGACCTTTTTGTGTCATTAAGCCATATCCATTTATTTACTCATTGACGTTCCCCTCTTGATGCCAACCTGTGTGATCCAGCTCCATCATCAACCTCCCAGGCAGCATACTGGTGGCAACTACCATAACCATCTAACCAGGTATTTGTTTAGGGCCAGGTCAACCAGTGGGCATGTAAAACAATAGTTGTCATTTGGTAGATTCACATCACACAGTTTAGGACCTTAAACTGTGGTGATCATACTTGCGTACTGTCTGGGGTGATGGATTATTGTGGATTATGCTCCCATAAGTGGCACCGATGAACAGCATAATCCATGAAGAGTTTATGTTTATTCTAGATTATTCAAATCACAGATTGACACACACACATCTCAGCATAAAAATATACCTTCCTGGATTCAGTCTCCTGATTTGCCAAGTATGATCAGCTGATGGTCTGGGTTCCACAGACATGGATGTACAGATTTGGGGGAGGTGGAGTGGAGGTTTTATGGATGTATAGGTCTTATTTTTATTTGAGTCACAGCTATAATTACACACCCACACAAAACACACACAGCGACAACATACACAGAGAGAGAGAGAGAGATATATATATATATATATATATATATACTTCTATGAAATTACCACTAAGTATAGCTGTGTTTTACATTTTACTTGTACTTGTAGTCATGCCATCATCATATCAGTATAGCTTACAATCAGTTATGCAGACATTTTCAACTTATTATCAAGGTCACTGGAGTCTTGAATGACAGCAAGATAAGTTGAAGATGTTCTATTTAATATGGTATACCAGTTTATGTTTTTACTAGCTTGTGCTGGATTTCTGGTGATAAGTACATAATCAAATAAGAAAGTTCTGATTCATTTGATGTTGTGGAAACAAAGTACTTTTCACACACACACATACACGGTGTGGCCTATTTTCAACACTGTACAGAACTGTGTATGATTCATACAATTTAATAACTGCAGTGTGCAAAATATTACTGAAGAAAATGGGAATATTCAATAAATGTATGCCTGTCACTTTTATATTTATGTTTTTACCAGAGATATTACACTTTACAGAATTGTTTCTTCTAATTTTCTAATGATCAGTTTGACTGACAACACACATAGAAATCAAGTTTAGTTACAGCCTCAACATAAGTAAACAAATTATATGAAAGCTAGTCATTATTATAATGTGATATTATAAAAATTTAAATATTTTAGAGACACAGTAACTGTGTCCATCATATATATATGTGTATATATATATATATATATATATATATATATAAACATGATATGAATTTCATGCCTGCTTTTTCTCCACACAGTTCAGATAATAAT
Organism: Paralvinella palmiformis; assembly: GCA_025642065.1. Lineage (NCBI taxonomy): Eukaryota > Metazoa > Annelida > Polychaeta > Terebellida > Alvinellidae > Paralvinella > Paralvinella palmiformis. The sequence continues at coordinate 203,499 of JAODUP010000011.1, read as the reverse complement.
ATTAATTGGTATGGGTGTCCATGTGGATGAGAGTTTTCATTCAGTAGGCTAAGTGGTATATATATATATATATATATATATGCATGCCTAATCTCCATAGGAGCTGAAGAAATTCTAGAAATCTGAAGTCAACTAGCAAAATAATTGTTCTATCATAAGAAACCGTGTAGCAAGACTTGAAAGAATCTGTTAATTGACAACAAGTATGGTTTTTATGGTTGCATGGTTCAGGGCACACTGCTTACAGGTGGATATTTTACAAGGATATACATTGAGAGAGTGGTAAGCACTATATTGAGTAAGTTACATTTGGGTCAAAGGCAAAACGTTGTGTGTCTGTCCATAGTCATCTGATCATATCTTGAATATGTAACCAAAGAGAAATGAGATGATTTGTTCAAACTAATCTAGGATAAAATTACAGTCAGAAGACACACACACACACACACACACACACACACTATATATATATATATATATAAAATATAAGTTGTGACTTTTTCCTTGGCAAAATTTTTATTTTTTGCAGTCACTAATAAAACCACCATTTTGCTATAGAAGAATAACAAGACTTCTAAGCTACGCAAACCATCCACGTGTATATCCGAGACTACAAAGATGAGATATTTTTGGCCGTTCTGTAATTCTTCATGGTGGTAACTGATAAATAAATCTAAGCGTTTGGCTGCAACAGAAACGTTACAGTGTTTAACACGAATTGGCACTGAACTGTATCAACCAGTTGTTACTTGAATACTTTTCTATATTCAGACTGCCGTAGACCCATTTTTGCAGACCCTGCGGATTCTAACTGTGTTAATCCCTCTCTGTGTGTGTGTGTGTGTGTGTGTGTGGAGGGGGGGGGGGAAATGTTCTGTACTGGCCGAGTTGCGTATGTTAGTATGTATGTCATTACTTTAATTTTAACTCTTGAAATATTCGGATATAAACAGTGTTTCTTGGTGGTGTCATCCACGTCAGACACAACAACTCATCAGATGTGTTTGTTTTCGCGCTACTGTTCACAAAATGTATGTCGGTTGTAGGTGGTTCAGTTAACATCTTGGCCAACACACCATTGTTACTGATTGTATATCGTTGGTAGCAAATGGTAAATGTCGGTAGGCCTACTTCAGTACTTGTAGGCAGGCGACGCCAAGTCCTCCCCCGATGTGGGGTGATTTTTGGGCACGTCTATCATAGGCCAGAGTACTTGATGATTGTGTCTACATTGACTGTGAACTCATCAAAAAAGTTACAAGTTTCCCTCCAACGCGTCGTGTGTGTGTACTTTGACCGCTAACCATACAACGGTCAAAGCAAACACGCACGCGTCGTTGTCACCTTATATTTTTGTTATAATGAGGTAACAACCGGTGAGTCTCTGTGTGTATATACGAGGCTTTATTTCAGTGTGCCAGCTTTTTGGCATTTGTGTTTTATAAAACATAATCAAACAATCCGTTATTACGGTTATATCATCCATTTGCTCACCCAGTTTCTCACTCCTGTTTAGTCAAGCCCCAGTTATCGCCCGATTCAGCCGATGATAATAACAAAGAAGAATTTCGTTCAAACCATCATGACCCAACAACAATCTTGACACCTACCTATAAGTTATAGGATTTATGTGACAAACTTAATAGTTTACGTAAACGCATGACTCATATTTTATAACCGACCATTTCTTTGTTTATAGTATACCGCCTTAGGCTTATCGTCCAACCAGTGCCACGTGCTACTGTTGATGTTTACCCGTAGCGCTTTCTCTCGGTACATGTGACCCAGATCACGTGACCTTCCATGGCACCATCCATATCTGACAGGCCGAGATGGCCTGGATTAACCAGGCGATGTCAGCTTGGTTATAATAACAATACGCTTAGTACTGACCGGATTGGCATCTTCCGAAACCGTCGGTGTATTCACGGCAGAGCATCTCTCCGCGATAGACGAGCCGATGACGTGTGTCATCATCGCTCAAGAACTGGGGAGGAGTCTTGCACGATTTGGTTGTGCAGCACTCGGCAGGCGGAATAAGGAAACGAGTGATGGCCGCGGTGGGATATCGTATTGGAATACTGCGGTGGTGGAGGATGAGGGATGACCACCCGTGATAGACTGATGTTTTGGTCCGTATCGATGGCTGTTCGATATTTGGTGCAGGAAAAGTGATGGGTTGGTTTTATCCGACAGGTATCCCGCTACGAATGGAATCGGAGTTGATTGCTTTGTTTGCAAACAAGCCTATAATGGCTATATCTAGTATCTACTCTTTCTCTGTGTGTGCGTGTGTGTGTGTGTGAATGTCAGTAGGTGCAATGATTAAGGTAGCACAATATAACTGCACTTAATTTTAGAATGACACAAAGCTTAATTAGACAGAAAGATGCTAGTTTATAGTATTGAATTGTTGAGATGTCAACGAAATATATTTGTCACTCAGATGTAACATTCTATGATTCTTTGATAACCCTCAACATGAAATGTCCAGCTAGTCTATAGTCATAGGTCTATTATATACATCTCTAATCAAATAATTTAAAACTTAGTCTTGTTGCACAACTGTAACATAGTTCATGGTGGAAATAGTAAATACTTTGCTAATGATATGCTATTTTCATGAAATATTGCTATCCATAAGAATTTACAATTTTGCCCTGAATTAAGAAAAGGAAATAAAGCTACTTTTCATCTATTGTATTATCTAGTATATTACATGATTATCCATTGATTTTTCTTCCAATGCACTGCAGAAACCCGTAAATTTTAAATTGATGTGTATTTCAACAGAGCTCTCTCTCTCTCTCTATATATATATATATATGTGTGGGTGTGTGTGTGAGAGAGACAGTATATACCAATACTAGTATAGTGAATGTACAATATATTGGTGATTTGCTTAGAACATACATATGGTTCCAAGTCATTGTTCAGATATACTCTTGAGGTCCCATTTATAATCCAAATTAATATTAAAATGATAATTGAGCAAACTAGATTTTGGGTACCAGTTTGAGAAAGTTCATGCCAGGTATTATTGGGGTACACAGAGTAAAGTGTTGGTTCATAAGTTACCCGGCCATTACTGTAGTGGAACAATGGTAGTCACTCTCAGTAAGTGCAACAACAAAATCTTTCATTAAAACAGTTACATTTTTTGCTAGTTAAACGTCCATATAATATGTAATATTCTGATTTGATGCTAGCTGTATTACCTTTTGTTATAGCTTTTTGGTATTGTATGCATAATTTTTCCTGTTAAGCATCATTGACAGATAGTATTCATAATTTATCAGTGGGGACATCATTATTGTTCTGTATTATTTTGGCTTTGCTGGAGCAGCTATGGTTGACAGAACAGCCAATTGTAGCGAGTATTTTTTTATCTCAATGTTGTTATTAGTTCTCCAAGTGTCATTGGATTGTGATTAGCAGCTTTGATGAGTATTATATAACAATTGCTCTATGACTTTCATCAGAGCTCTGTCAATACAAGATATCACAAAATCAACAAATTGTAGCAGACACCTTTTGCTAGGTGTGTTTTGTGTGTGTGTATTCTGTAATGGGTTACTTAAGTAATTTTGGTTTGTATTACACTATGCACAGGGATAGAATCAAACATTAAAAGGCAACTAGTCCTGCAGGACTGGTGACTTTAACAATCAACTAGTCCTTGAAGTAATGAACTAGTCCTACATGTTAAAGAGTGCCAAAATCCGTAACAGTGGATAATTATGTCAGAAATCGTCACTAGTCTGACAGTTTGAACTCAAGTGAAAATCTACTCATCCTGTATTGTTTCTATGCACCTAAGGCAACTGGGCGAGCGTTAATTTTGAACCCTGATGTATGTGCACATTTTGGACACATACGGAAATCATCATTTTCATTAAATCAATTCATTGTGATTTGTGTTGATTGCCTGAAAATATATCTGAATGTATGCATTTACAGGTGAGCTTACTGTCATTTGTTATGTCCTATGGTCTGAGGTCACCTTTAAGCTGAAGTTAAGCCACATACTAGCTGGGCAACAGTGCCAACCTGAGCGGATTATAGTGACGCGATGTTACTTGTGTGTGCTTAATTAATGCCTGTTTATAATTTGCTGATTCAGTAAACATCTGGTATTGGCTTAAGACTCCCAACATAATATCACTCGTCACATAATGGTGAGATTTATTTACAGTCTCATGCATTCAGCTGACGTAAGAAGCTGTTGTGGTTGTGTTGATTTTAGTGAAAGTTTAGTACTGTAAATTAGCCCCTGTCGGCTAGAGTAGCACTAGTGTGTTGTGCAGATGGAAATTGAAAAACACAAGGAAAGCTAACCTGAACATTTTTCTGTTGGAAGGAATTTAAAGAAATGTTTTTTATTTCAAGATGGACAATATTATATCTTGTTTTCCTTCATAAACACTGATCTGGATGTGGAAGCCTAGAATACTTGGTGCACTTAGGCAAGTTAAAGAAGGAAATTATCAGGAATTTGGTGGAAAGATTTCTATGAATGCTGCTATTAATAGGTAATGCCGAAGTCATGCATGACTAAAGGTTTCCCATCCCCATTTAAAAATTTGTTTCTGTGGGAAAACTAGTGATAGACATCTATGTTGATCACTAGTTGATTTTATGAATTGGTGACAATATGTCTTATACGTTTATTAAGATATCTGATTGTTTAATAATTATAGTAGTATTGGCTGAAATATATGTCACTACATTGCCATGTGTATTTGTTTAGGGAGAGAGTTGTTTGTCATGTAGATTCGTCAGTTATAGGTCACTGTTAAGTTTTATTTTAGCAACATTGCTGACCTAGTCTCTGGCCTGATACCATGGTTGGTGTACTTTTCAGAGGCTAGCCAGTTGACACAATTTTTAGCTTAATAGGCACCTTCTATTGTTTTCAAGTCCGTTAACATCATGAACATGTTCACAGAATGTCCACGTGATAATCTTGTCACTGAGAGTGAAGTGTGTTTCAGTAAACTGTCATTTTTAATTCATTGTTTTCCGGTATCTTGAGTTTTAATGGGGATCTTGTTTTCCAAATATTGTATGTAGTATCTGTGTCCATTTGACTTTTGGTTCAAGAGGAGTGAGAAATATTGCCTATGTAATTTAGGTAACTATTTTATGGCTTTTATTTGGATCATAAATTTATTAGTTACTTCTAGTAGGACACGTTTTGACTGATTTTGACAGTTGTTGAGGTGCAACTGCACCACTGTTAAAACAGCTAATTGCATGATCAGGTGATGTTTGTTTTGAAGTGGCGTATGTGTGTGTGTGTTTTTGTTTCTCCTTCGTCTAGTTGTTGGCAGTGAGTAACAAGTGGCAAACATTTGTCCAGTTAGAATGCTTTGATTAAGTATTATAGTGGTACGTTATGATTGGTGTGGTGGCGCGCCCCCACCCTGCAATCATGATGTTCTGCCTCGTATATATAAGTACCTCTAGATACGTAGTACATATGAACTATAGTTATATAGTTAATGAGGACCGGAGATTGATGGTGTGGTGACTTTTCTAATCACACATATGCCCTTCAGTTCTTATAAATATATAACTGTGTTCAGTGATTAGAATGTGGGTGGCCCCAAAAGAACGAGCTTTCTCTGTCAGCTTTCATTCAGGATGTAGGGCTTGGGTGTATATGTATGACTGAGCTCACACACACGCACACACACACATTTATAAAAGCTGTATGCATATTAAATAATCGTCACATGTAAGTTAACTACATGAATATTAGCCATGGAGTGAGGAAACACTAGCCATTTACTATATACTGTTTGGTGTGTATGTATTTAGGGATTCCAATCTGCTGTAAAATCTAGGAAGTGCTCAGACTGTTTGTGGATTGCCTGCATTTAGTGACAATTAAATAGCAGACTCTGGATTAACTTAAGTGCTCAAACCAGCTGATCACAATGAATGGTCAGTTCCGGGGTCAGAAGACACCGTCGCTAAGCAGCATCCCAGAAGAAGACCATATTGTTCCTGAATGGCAAGGAGCTGAATCAGAACCAGTCTACACCTCAAATGGCTCTGCATTGGGATCCAGACAGAATGGATATGTGGATATTATAAGTGGCAAACGTGACGCGTTTCAGAATCTTGTCAAACGTTACTGTCCGCGTGTATTCAATGACTTCTTGCCAAAGTGTGATGTGAAGTTGGACACGTGCGAGTTGACAAGTGATAGCGGTTGTCCAGATGATCAGTGCGATTCAGATAGCAATGATCTCTGCAAGGAGGACACTTGTTCAGGAGACACAGTTACTGATGATGATGTTTTTGAGGATAGTGCCTGTCTGTCTGGACCTCATGTACTGGAATTGAGTGATGATGATGATGATGATGATGGACATGATGATGATAGTGGGTGTACGGATACAGGAAGTGATGATGCTGTGAGCACCAGCAGCTGTAATTTAGATGATCAGTCCTCGAGTGATTCATGTCTCATCAGCGAAATGGGCAATATTAGCACTGCAGTACACATTACTGAGAGTGATCATACACAGTTAACTGTGGACCACAAAACAGTTTATAAAATGGGGAGTCATGAGTCGACTCAGTTAGGCAGGGATCTCTTGCAAACTGAGGCTTGTGCTGACTCTCTGGAACATTCTGAAACAGGTGCCTTATCACTACAATGTGTTCATAGTCCGGCATTGAATGACAGTGTTCAGATTTTTGGTTCAGTGACTTGTGAGTACGCACACAATGATAATCCCGGTGAATTAAAGTGGTTGTCTGCTGATCCAGGACACGAAGCTGGCCAGTGCCGGGCAGAATCTGTAAATAGTTCAAAGCCATCGTTAAATGAGAACATTCCATGTGAAACTCAGGGTGCATCTTCTGGAGAACATGATTCATGTATGCCAAGGGTGGAGTGTAAGGCGACAAAGTCAACAGAATATTCCAAAGTTAAAGATGTAGACAGCCAGTGCAGCGTAGATCCAGTTTTGGATCCATGGTGCAATGACATTGATGAAGCCGAAAGGCTAAATTTTGATAAAAGCAGCTCCGGTGAAGATACTGATGATCAGAGTGGATGTTGTTCAGTGCCTGATGTTGCTCATGGATCATCCCCACTATCATCATCGTCATCATTTATCGAACAAGGTCGACCAAAAATGGAGATGACAGCAAGTGCAGAACTAGCCCTAAAACGTAGTCACTTCATTAGGTAAGTATCTGGTTAATCTTGTTCATAACATTGTATCGTTGTCTTGCTATCATCGCCCAAGTTCGTGTACTGTGGTTCCAACTACATAAACTGTTGTACACTTTCTTAGGCATGTCTGTTAGTGTTAAGTGGTTGAAGTTGAGCTGAATATTCTAACTCCGACTTTTGTTCTTCGGGTGAATGTAAATGGATTAGTTTAATCAAACAGCTAACCATTATGACGCACTTGTGCAGTGATGTTGCTCTAATTCTCTCTTACTGTAGATGAACCATTTAACGTTGCTAATTTGTTGGTGTAAATTTCGGTGTCTGCATAACACATTGACTGAAACAGTGATTGGCTTGTTGAAGATTAACATATATGATAAATAGTACATATGATATATGGAGATGTTTCCGTGCAGTAATTAAGTCATTTAGACCAACTGTGGCTGGGTAAGGATCAGTAATTTAAGATCTTTTGATAATATACCAGTGTGCATGGTGCACACATTGATGTTCAGCTATCCATTTATGCAGCTGTGTTGTCATGGCCAGATAAATAAAACATGGACAGTTGCTACATCGGACAGATGAACATACGCGAGGCTCTTTCATTACATGGGTTGAATGTTTGAATATGAGTATTCCAGTATAGGGCAGTCCTATATCACTGTGAGTACAGAACATGGTGCTGCAAACCTGAAGGTCAGCTTTTGAATTCAGTCAGGTTAATTGTGTTTGTGGGATGATTCCCCCTGGAAACTGATCCTCAGCCTTATGTTCCCAGCATCTGAGCTGTAACCTATTTTCAGCTACAAGAGGTACATTTTAGTACACATTCATGGACACAAGGCAGTGAACTGTGATATGTTGACATTGTAGCTTCAGTGCCCTGATTGACCATTGATATGATTTATCATTTGATCACAGCTTCTGATTGTCTTTGCCTGAGCCTTAACCTTGATTGGTTTCTCTCTCACACACACACACACACACACACACACACACACACACACACACACACACACACACACACACACACACACATTTATAGTATGATATTTTAATAACCATATCTTTACTGTTTAATTCTGGTTGTATCATATTAGTGAGACAGCTATTTGTGGTGTATTTGATTAAGAGCTATTTTGGTATAGGTGCATGTACCTGGTGCACGTATCCTAAGTTATCTTGGGACTATTTCTAAGGGTATTTGTTATATTGGATGAATCTGTCCTTCTAAAAGGCTGATGTACCACCTTAATTTTTAAGCAAAACTCAGTTGCCAAAAATACAGTTATCCTAAATTAGTTTCACAAGCCAATTTAATAACTGTGAACTATTATTAAATGTTATTTGGAGTATTTCTTCGAATCCTTTTAGCTTGGTGGTGCATAATTGTGGAAAGTTCTGACCAGATTCTTAGCCAATCAACCACCGGTCATCATGTACTGATTGACATCCGAACTGCATCTGGTTGTCTATATAACATCATCTCATCAGTGTGGTCGTTTCTGTAGATCTGCATTAATGACTGGCTGTTTTAAACAGATGAGGGTACCTGTATATTGGCTGAGTTTTCATACAAGTCCTGTATTATGCATGTATGTATATATATATATATATATATATATATATATCTGTAGCAAATCTCGGCAAAAATACATCAGCAACAATGAGCTGGATGACCATTGAAAATAGTAGTGTTTTTGTACAGGAATCACAAGTTTTACTGGAAACAGCAGAATGTGCCCTTATTGTGCAAGTATGAAAATGGCATAGATGATGAGGGTTCTGCCAACATGATAGCCCAATACTGGCTGTTGGTATTGCTGTGAGTTTGGTCACATGTAAACTTTTGTGGCAATAGGTTCCACTGTAATACTTGACGTAGGACAATTGTTATCACATAGGATACGTATTGGTTGGTTTTGGCTCCACCACGTGTCTTTACAGCATTCTGAGGAGTTGGCGTGCTGCTGGTGTGGCACTGCTCTCACTTGTGTTTCCACACAGATTATGTCCATTCTTAGCTCAGTTGTCAGAATCAAACCTAGCCAAAACCGTATCTCCAAGTGACGAAGCAACTTGTAAATCAAACACCTTGGACATGGAGTTGGCAGTAAATGGGATCACCAATGGAGATGCTGCCTCTGATGAAGCACTGGCTAGCGATGTGGAAAGCTTTGAGGAACGACAGCCTGTCAAGTTTTTCCAACCACAGGACAGTTTGGATGAGAGCACATTGGATAGTGAAGATGGGGAGATTGGAGGAATCAATGAAGAGTATAAGGAGGAGGAGAGGGATCAGTTTGAGTGTGCCTCATTGTCCAGTGTCAGCTCACGGAGCAGTCTGGACCTTGGCCGACCTCGCCCACGCCTCTACAGGTATAAAATGACGCATTGTGTTTTTGTAAGTCTTTTTCACCTGTCTCTGGGAATTGTTTCTTTTGGTCATCTGATTTCTATAGGGAGTCACCAGTTGGTAATGGGTTCTAGGTGTGATGAGTTCTAGGGTACATAAAGAGCTCATTAACTCATCTTTGCAATTTCGGAACTCCTTTTTATAACGTGGTTGAGAGATGGTGGCTGGATTTAAATAGAAACTACTCCAAGATGTAGTCTCCAAATTCACTCAATCACCCAAATTCACGTATAGCCTAAAATTGACAAACCTCTATATTTTGAACATAAAAGTGATATATTTTAACTTAGTCAAACAAAACTATATATATTACCCCTCTCAAATTTTTAATAAATACTTTCTATTTAATTAATTAAAAGTAAGTCTTATAGAGTGAAACAATCTTTTCCACTATATGATGCCATTTGAAAGTTTCCAGTTCATGATTAGAAAGGTGAATATTTTCCATAATGAACCTTTATTAGGTGTACCTCTTGTTAGTGGTAACTTTAAGCAAGATTTATTAGACTTAATAACAATTGATTTTACTTCATGATCAGAATTGGGTTAATCATAAATGGTTTGACTGTTCAGTGAGAGATTAGTGAAAATAAGAAAGTTAAATTCGATAAAAGTGAATTTTTAGCATAAAGAATGTTCTGTTATTGTTTTTAAACAAAGGTTGTGCTATTTTTTTTCTGTGGTGAAAAAAGTAAACCAATTTAGAGTGGCTAACAAAAACCTTTCAAAGGACTTTATAAAGGATAGTAGTCATTCCAGAGACCTAAACTCTTGCACATTAATGTTAGTCGGAAGCAGCAGATCTGTTACCTAATGTCAGTGTGGTATTTCTTTGTAACCATGTTTAACTATTGCTGTTTTACTGCCACTTTTGTGGACATGGTAGGCTAAATAGGGCGAGTAACCTTCAAAGATAACAAATATATATAGGTAAAATCTGAAATACTTTTCTGGTATAGATCAGCAGGAGTTAGTAGCCAGGTGTTATAGGTCTGTAGTCAACTGCGCTACCAACTAAGCTAATTGGAAGGACCTTCATGTCTTCAGTAATTGTTTGTGTGTGTGCGTGTGTGCATGATGTTCGTTGAATTAGGATTTTATTTGACCAGATTGATTTCTATGAAAACTGATCCTTATCAAAGGTTGATGGTCGGCTGTTTGCGGGTAGCGGGTGTTGGACTATAATGATGATCACTACTGAATTGCAGTTTGATGGAAATAGAATTATAGGGGTATGCGTAAATATTCATCATTCAATGAGTAGACGACCTCATAGTTTCAGAAGCTATGACAAGCATCAGTTATTAAGATGATATGGTAATTCTGTAATCTTATCTCCTGTGGGCAGTGACTTTTAGATGAATGAAATAGTTAATCAGACACTAAACATCTCTCCAGAGCAATAGTTTGAAAAAAGGTTATGCATGAAAATATGAAGGGAAATTTAGCTGTATAGGTCAAACTGTTGGAATCAGACAAAATTTGACTTCCTAGTTTTAAATAACTTGAAATAAAGTATTTTCCAAACACTGAGACTAGATATTTGCAGTGTTCATAAATTGTAATACACAGAAATCTGGTGTTGATTTAAAGGTATTCGTATTTGAAGCAACAGACTGTATAATTTATTATTGAGCTGACGTTATTTTGTAGGCATTTTTGTCCAAGGATTGTACAACGATTTTATTTGCAGTTTTCCAATTAGTTAATTCATCAAATGATAGAAACAGAATTTCTGATCAGGATGATCACGTGAATCTGTTCTCCGTGATTCATTTGATACTGTATGTCACAGGAATACCTGTTTTCTTATCACATTACTACCAACAGGGTATGAAAGGGAACTTTCAACAATCAAGCTAGAATAGTGCGATTCAAATCATGCCAGTATTGGTGGCTGCAGTGGCTTATCAGTTTATTTCACATAGCGTTGGACCAAACTGATGGCCAAAAATATAGTTGGGTGAACACATGTAGGGGGATGTGTTGCTTCAAAGACAGTTTTATCCATATTATTATTAGATATAGATGTAGGCCTATGTTCTATATTTTATCATCACCACAGTTCTAATATGTACAAACAAACAAACATCGGCTCAGAGGGTGACCAAATAACCTATACTTAAGTAGGAGAGTAATTCATACTAGTATTGGTTGTTTGGCCGTAATTTAATTTTTGACGTAAAGCTTGTTCATTGTTCATCTTAATATCCCTGTTTGTTTCTTTTCCTATCATGGACAGATGACTTCTAGGGTGGTTGTTATTAGGTTGGTGGATATTAACATGTAGCAACATGCAAGAGTATTTTTATATTTGATTTTAAGTATAGGTACGGATTAATTTTAAAATCTGAAGATGCCAAAGGAAAGCTGATTTGTTTAATTAAGAAGTAGAAACACTGACGTTAAAATGGCTGCTAACGAACGACAGCGAGAAATAATTTGTCATCTCTTGAACTGTGGCTTGAAACTTGTTAAAGCTGTCTCTTGAGTTGATGTGTTTGAAACAAGAAAGTGTTTTATTCAGAATTGTATCAGTAGATTAACTTTATAATTAAGTATTGGTTATTAATAAAAGATCTTTTATATCATGCTACATATATATAAGTAACCATTTGGATTTGCTTCTGTGGTCTCACATCAATACACGCGTGTGCCTGCATGCAGTCGTGAATGCTTACAAAGAGTGGCCTTGGTTAGCTGTAGTTAATCAACTGAAGTGTTATCACCCAGATGTTTAATTGTTATGGAGAGAATTTATCTCACATAGACAATAAAGAGATACATTATGGCCATAATAATTATAAATAATGCCCATCTAGGTCAGTGGGTCACTTTGAGACAGGTGGATAAAGAAGTGAGGTCTGTAAACATATTGTTGGGGGGGGGGATTCGGGGGGGCGTTCTTTCTATATGCATTATTTCTGACAACTGTATTTTGTGATTAACTGAAATGGTTAGGCTCAGAAATAAATGTTAATATGGTTTGGGCTCACTCTTACATTATAGTATGTGCTTGTAGGCCATAGGTATTACGTAGACATAATTTAATCCAAATGTTGTTCTTGATTTTGTTATGATTGTCAGTAGGAGTTGGCTCAGTGTATTATTGTTTATAGGTACAATGAGTGCTGACTGTGATTTGAAGATATCTGATGACACTGAATATAATGTGAAAGTACTGATACGGTTATACTATAGAGAAATGTGCTGACAAGGTCAGACATGAGAAAACCACTTGAATGAAGTTGGATATTGAACTAGAAGAAAAACTTTGACAGGCTTTAAGCCTCAGAAAAACTGTGTTAAAGTAGCATGATATGGTCAGGCCTTTATAAAATTATATGACACAAGCAGAACACAGTGACATGATCCAACTTTATTTGCACTGTAAACTGCCGTACCTTACCGAGAAACATGTCATGTCTTTATATTCTTTGTTGGTTAAAAGCTCGTGGACAAGAAATTATTCGCCCAATAACTGTACTTTGGGATCTTATGGTTTCTTTACTCAATTAATGATATGACAGTAAACTGGCAGCAATAACAATTATATTAATAATAACAATGATAATATTAATAGTGATGATGATGATTATAATTATAATAATGGTATATATTTAATATAAGTCAAAAATAGCTAATGACAATCCTTTATCACTCCATATAAAGAATGAAACTGTAGTTTATGAATTTTTAAGTTGTTACAGTTGTAAACAGATTTGTGATACTACTTGTTGTTTTTACAGTCATCCATGGTTAATGAGGTAGCCAGTGAATACTGGTAAATGTAGCTCTTGCATAATAAAATAATTATGTAGACTGTTCTCTTAACAGCATTGGTCAGATTATCATGGGGCTCCTCTTGAACTATATGTATTGACCTCAGTTGCCTGCTAATCACTTCACACACACACACACACACACACACACACAACACACACACACACACACACACACTGTATGTGTGTACCCTATGATATCACATGACCTTGTTCACAAATCTGATCACATGAAGCTATTGGACTATTCATTACCTAACGTTGTAGAGACACAGGATTGGTAGGACACAATTAAGCCACTGTGAGGCCAATTCTGTCCACATTTTGGCTGGTGTTCTGATTTGAATAGAATGCTGGTTGTTGGTTGTCATTAGAATGTTTTCAAAGATGTCACATTGTCATTGGTGATAAAGCAAAACTGAAGCATGGATAACTTGGCTGGATTGGACAAAAGGGAGAGAGAATTGATCATGGCCCGAAGGGCAAGGCCCAGGTGTGTGTGTGTGAGGGGTGTGTGTGTTAACATCTCAATCAAACAATATTAATCAGTAACATAGTATTTACATTGGGGGCATTTTATCATATTATTGGAACCCCAGTAAATACTAAATACCATTAGTAACATTGTTTTAAAATTATATTGTACATTTCAATGAAATGTTATTGTCAATCTCTCTTTTCTGGCTAGCTTGACTTCTTAGAATGTTTTCCAGTATCACAATTATGTGTATTTTATGTGAACTCTCTTTCACACACACACACACACACACACACACACACACACACACACACACACACACACACACACACACACACACACACACATACACACACACACTGCTTTTTGATGATTATATTTTAATGAGGTTATTTTGTATATGATGTGTATTTAACTAACATCTTACGGTTTTAGAAATGCGCATTATGTTTTCTTTAATTAGGTATAATAAGTTGAAAATGTATTATTTTTCAATTCTATTCATTATAATTATAATTTTATTAATATTATTATTCATATATTTATTATTATTATTCTTATATTTAGGTCAATGTCTGGTCCCCATCTGACCAGGTATGGACACCAGAGGTCATCTTCCAAAGGTCATATCAAGGATTTCTCTGTGGCCACACCAGAGGAGTTTGTAAAACGTTTTGATGGAACCAGAGTCATCAATAAGGTAATTTTTTTATTATGCTATCTATGTCCATTGTGGTGATAGTAATTGTATGTTGCTGATGATAATAAGCAATGTACCAAGAGATAGAACATTTCCTTTTTGAAGAAGCAGTGTGAGGGTGAAACCCTAGGAGTTCATTTGTAACTTATGTAAACACAATACTCATTACATTAGGACTGATAAGTCAAAGATGCTGCCTTGCATCATGTTCTTTGAAGCAATTTTGCTAATTTTAGGGCAGTTCTCATTTTAATGATGGTGCATGAGACATAATCTCACATTTATGTGTCTAGGTTGATTACTGTAAATGGTGAAAATTTTATTATAAATAAATTTGCACAGTGGTTGGTTATACATTGTATGGGGGTGTATATCTTTGGACTATTTTTAGTCTGATTTAATCAGTGTTTTGGGTATTCTGATTGCACATTTGTTAAAGCACTACACCTTAAACCTCCTTGTTGTCAGTTCTAATCTGGCTTACACAGGTCTGTGTTTTAGGGTGTCGTCCCTGGGTCAAAAGTAGCTTGTCTAGACATGGGGTCAATTCCAGTTCCACTCAATTCCATTTGGTCAATTCCAATTCCACATAAAATTTGTCAATTCCAATTCCAACTTTATCAATTCCATTTTTTACCTACTCCAATCACTGGCTGCCTTGAATTGTTTATAATTTATGAAAATCTTGTTCTAGAAATTTGATTTGTGCTTATTTCCTTACATCAGGTCTTAGTAGCAAACAATGGCATAGCTGCTGTGAAGTGTATGAGGTCTATTAGACGATGGGCATATGAGATGTTTAGGAATGAAAAGGCAATCTGTTTTGTTGCTATGGTAACACCAGAAGATCTTAAAGCTAATGCAGGTAATGTAGAGCCAATATTGTGTTGACAAACAATCAATGAAATATGTGATTGTATTAAAACTGAATAATACAAATTTTAGATAAAATTATGACATTTAGTTGTTTAGTTATTAGACCATTGTTATATTATGTTATTATAGATTTCATTAATCAGATATCTGTGCTACTAGATGAGCATTGGTGATGCCATAAGCAGGATATCCCGGAGTGAAGTTTTTGTGTAGAATTAATGGTTAATCATAAACTAAGGTTTTGCTATGAGGCTTTCCCAGTATTATCTATAAGAAATGATGCCATACACTTTCCAGCAGATCTATAGTACAGAAACATCAGCCTTTAGATGTGCATCTGATAATTTCAAAAATGACTTAAAGATAGTTCAGACTTGTTTAGAAATGTTAATGGTGATTGTGGTATGATAAACTGGCGAAGAGAATTTTGCGACCAAGTCAATGTTGGTAATTAAATCATATTAAGCGCATTTTGCACCTGTATCAAAATTATTCATCTCTTGAAAATGGAAATAAAGCAAATTCTTCAGTGGAAGTGATGATCATGAAGACATGTGTGACATGTTTTCCTTTTTAAAGATTCTTTTTTTATAAATATTTCTAAATTTACTATTTTTATAGTAATGTTGAGGAAGAAGTTACCTAGAAAGTGTACTTGTATTGATAAAATGTTGAGAATTAAAGTATACCAATTTTGTTGGATTCTAGTTGTATCATATTTATCTTTAATTTCCAGAATATATTCATCTTGCTGATCAGTACGTCCCAGTACCTGGAGGGACAAATAATAACAACTATGCTAATGTTGATCTTATCCTTGACATAGCAAAACGTACAAAAGTTCAAGTGAGTACTTGTAGCCAATTTGAATTTTCTGTCTTTAAAATCTATGACTATATTTGTGTAAATTAGATGATTAGGCATGTTTCAGTGATGCAAATTCTAATTGAATAAGAGTCCTTACTAGCTGGAGTTTATCGGTTTTTTAATCACCAGTTCTGCCACTAGTGAGTGATTACTGATTTGCTAGTTTATATGGGCTGAGGATTACCATAAATATCAAGTGGTTTCACATTACTGAAGCCACGTGCTTCTGAGGCTAGTGGAGATTTTGAAATTCCTACTGTATCCGGGGTTGGTGTATACCATTGGCTGTATTGTTATATTGTATTATGACATCGTTGATCCTCACTCATCCATTGGTATGACGTTGTAAATTCACTCATTTAAAGGGGGTGTTGATGTTATTTATATCTCTCATCCAATAAATTAATTAGAAATTTTTTCCCCATCATATTAAATTCTTACACAAACTTTTTTCAGTGTAAACAGGGAACGTTTTGTTTAAAAAACAAATGATTAGCAACAATTGGTAAACAATTAGGAAATTGATTAGCAACTGCATAGCTTGTGTAGCAATTGTTTAAGGCAAGTTAGAATTAGTCATACATTTTTGCAAATACATTACTGTGTTATATAATAAATAAACTGAGATATAAATTAAAAGAATTACAGCAAAACATTGTATGCAAAGATATGATAGATTTAGTGTGTTTTCATTTCATTTTTCAAATATTTGCCAATAATACATTATGTATGTATCATATAACAGATATAAGTTTCAGAGTAATTATTATTGGATAGAGGGCATTTTAATAAAGTACATGCATTTAAATTTTAGCAAGCCAGGCATATTGTCCAAACAAACACTTATTAAATTGAATTTCAGACAAACTAATTGTTATTTCTACAGCCAAGTCATCAAAATTATATGTTTTCACAATAAAAAACATTCTGGTACTATACAGTGCAAGAACACTGCCAATGACCTGCTTATCGTAACATATTTTAAAGTATTTATGAACAACAGTATTAAAACATGGCAAAATAATGTTTTCACACAGAACACTGTCACAGGCAGTGGCTACGCGTATGTGAGCCGTACATTTAGACCCATGCCATTATGTGCATGCATATGTTTTTATTTCCGGTTAGATGAGTTATAGTTTTAATAGCATTAGTCTAATTCCCATATCTTTAGTACTGAGGTCTAAACATACATGAGTTTTTTTTCACGCATGTGTGCTGATATACCTTGTATATAGCCATACACCATGCACAACTTAAATTTGTAGAGGCACACCACCACCATTCTCACTAGTGCACCAGTATGCAATATCCAAGTTTGGATTTTGTACTTATTAGAAAGAAGAAGATAAGTTCTACAACTATGAGACTTATTGTTGTATTTTAGACTTTAAACTTAAAAGAATTGGAATTATGTAGCCAGTTAATTGATTAAAGTTGTCAGAATAGTTTATTAACTAAATCAACAAACATAAATGACAAGATAGACGCACTCATCCTCACACAAAAATAGATGCATGCATCCTCATGTACATTTAGACTATGCAATGCATTTTAGGATTGTGCAGTGATCCGTGTAACTTATATAATGCTTCGTGACACATTACTGAAGAAAATGTTCATTGGTAAATCAATATATGATTATTTTAGTTTTTTATTAATCTCACATAAAAATTCATTGTTGTGATGTAAAATGCTTACAGTTTGAAAAATGCTATGAAATATTGCAGAATTACATATTTTATCTTGGTGTTTAGAACATGTAATACTCCTTGGGGAATAAGCCTTTTTTACAGGTTCTTAGACTAGTTGTTTTAATGTAGTTTGTGTGTGACTTGAAAAGTATAATTCCTTTGATTGTGATAACTAGTTATATGTGTTTTCCAGGCAGTTTGGGCTGGCTGGGGACATGCCTCGGAGAACCCACATTTACCAGAGCTGCTGCACAAGAATGGCTTAATTTTCATAGGTATGTTGAACTGATTGATAAATGATAGAGTTTGATATATGATATTGTTTGTTTGGGGTTTAATGGGAAAATACCTTCCTGTCTATTAAATAATCTTTATATTTGCTTCTGTCACTGGAGTAGAGAAAGGCTATTTCTCTGGTTACAGATCTATTTTTGGTGGATTATCACTAAAGAATGTTATTTTAGGCACATAGATTGCTCTTATTTATAATGGTCTGATAATGCTGGTATATAAGGTGCTGAACAAAAAAGAATTGTCATTAGCCAAATTACAAAAAGGAAAAACAGCATTTATAGGCCATATGATAATGGGGGAAATTAGAACATCCAGTAACATAAAGATAGATTAAAGGGAAGTAAAAAAAGTTGGAAATTAAAGGGAAAGAAGTAAAGGTTGACATGGTATGGCTGTAGCACAATAAAACTTTGTTTCAGCATCATTATACTTCAATAATCAAATGACCATTATATGACACATAGCGAGTAGTCATTTAATTAGCAAGTCATACTGTAACAAATGATCACATGTTTTATATTTACAGGTCCCCCAGAAAATGCCATGTGGGCATTAGGAGACAAAATAGCTTCATCTATAGTGGCTCAGACTGCAGGAGTACCAACACTACCTTGGAGTGGTTCAGGTACAGCAGGAGTGACTAATAATAATTTATAACATAACAACATATGGGTAACAATGGATTATCTTGGTACAGCACTAACATGTATTATCTAGCATAAAGACCACAGAATATAAATATTGCTCCTGATAATCTACACTCTACAGATAGTAAAATATAGGTACAGCAGGTTTAAATTTTGGTCTAATGTCATGAAATTATTTAGCTAAATGTTTTAGATGGATATTTTTACCTTTTAAAAAACTGAACAATGGTTATAGTCTCCCTGATGAGGAAAGTGATTTCAACCACATAATTTTGTATCATCTTAATTCTAATTCCCACCTAACCTGTTACTAGTCATGTTCTCATTGTGAGTTAAAAAAATAATTATGTTTGGAGATTTCTGACAATGGTTTAAAATTTGTGCTTATTGGCTTCAATATTAGACAAGTCAAACATTTTCACCAACGTGCTGACCATTATGTGTTATTCATACCAAATATACGTATTTGGCCACATTGAAGATGATTAGACACGTTAATTTATTTTGTTATCAAGAATGTGCTTTTTCTGGTTAACAGGAATTTGGTCAAACAGATCAGTGCATACATTTTTATTGCACCTGGAAATATTTCCACGATTTTTTCTTGCTCCTTATCATATCTTTGTTTCATGCATTAAAGTAAATTATTTGCCACAAGCTAAATAATATTGAGTGAGTTCACGTTCAGATATATCAACATGAATAACACAGATTGTATGGATACAGTACATGATTTGATAATTTGACACACCAAATGGTAGCACAGTAAAATAACATTATTTTGGGTATGGTTAAAATTTATTTAGATAATTATTTTGGAGAGGGTATTTTAATAGTTATTTTGTATGAACAAACCACGATAAATTTATAAAAAATGGATCAAACTGAAAAGTAAGAATGGCATTTTGTTTAACTTTAAATGATAATTTATTTTATCCTATCAGGCGTAGCTATAGAATGGGAGAGTGAAAACATGTCTGGAAATCCCATAACTGTACCCGATGAACTCTATCAGTGTGGCTGTGTGAAGAATATAGATGAAGGCCTTACAGCTGCCAAAGAGATTGGATTCCCTGTCATGATCAAAGCCTCAGAAGGAGGAGGTGGTAAGGGTATCCGCAAAGCTTGCAACAGTGAGGAATTTCCTAATCTGTTTAGACAGGTATATAGCATGAGGTTTATTAGTGGAGATACATTTATAATTCTAAAAATATCAGATTTGGTATGAAGTTATCTATAAAAGAGAAGTTTTACTGGGTTTTTTTTCTTCAAAATGTAAAACAAAATGTTCAAAGGCATTTATGTAACAGTTTGTTCATTATTTAAATAAGTTTGTTTGCCTAGTCAACTTAATATATGTCAATCCCCAAAACAAATATAAAAGAATACAACAAAAAACTAAACTTGTTATTTAAAGGCTACCACTAGTTATAGCAATCTCTCTCTCTCTCTCTCTCATATATATATATATATATATATATATATGGAGGAGTCTTATTGGAGACACAGTCTATAATTGGTTACCTTTCTTTTACTTGCAATTTTGAGGAGAAAAATTATATAATATAAATTTATAGAAACAAATCCTGGTCAGCTGTTTTACATGCGGTGATATGGTCTCTTTAAATATTTATATTAAAATGTACATGTAACTTGGGACTTTATGCCAGTGCCTAACCTAAAAGTATATGTTTGTAACATTCATAATGCTGTCTGTGGCTAAGTTGGTAGTGGTCTTGGCTACAGACCTCTAGGTTTAAATTTTACCTAACCTGTGTCTGGAGGTCATTTCACCTAAATGCCATTTTGAATTTCTGGCAGATTTAGCATACTAAAAGTACCAGATAAAACAACAGTATTTCATTTTACCTTATAGGTGCAGACAGAAATCCCAGGATCGCCAATATTTATCATGAAGCTGGCTTCCAATGCACGCCACCTTGAGGTACAGCTACTGGCTGACAAGTATGGTAATGCCATATCACTGTTTGGCAGAGATTGTTCTATACAGAGACGACACCAGAAGATTATTGAAGAGGCTCCAGTCACCATTGCCAGGCCTGAAGTACAGGAAGAAATGGAACGGGTAAGCAACAGGACTTAAATGTATTGGACTTCATTGAACAGTCAACAACTGATTTTACTTGATGTTGAGAAATGTTAAACTTCAATTAAGGTGATGCAATCTACATGCTCAGTTCTGGTTATAGACATATTATTGTCCCAATAATTGAATGTTTAGTCCTCATTTTAATAAAAGGGTAAAACTTTCCAAACTATTTGATAATCATTGAAGAGTCAACACTATATGACCAGTTGTTTTAATACTTTAAAAACTTGTGATCTATGACCAGTGGTTAGAATACTTTATAACTTATCATATATTATAGTTGTTGGAATGCTTTAAAAGCTTGTGCTATTTAAGCAGTTGTTGGAATGTTGATGGTATTTGTCAGTGCTGATTGTAAACCTCGCATCCAAGAACCTACACATCAAATATAAAATTCCAGACAATAAATGAAGCATCACACAATGTATACTACCTATCTACATCTCTAATCAGATTTACAGTTACACCAAAACAATAAGCAGATGGCTTAATAACAAAAATAGTGTACATTTAGTAAAGCAAGTGAGATTAATTTAGCATGATGTACTAAGCTATTAACATCACTATATTACAGCACTGTGTCACATAATATTAACTTGTATGTGGAGTAGAGAAGTGAATTTATGTCAGGTTTGATATGGTAATTAGTGTTTATTATAATACATCTTACTGATTTTAACTGGCAGAATATAGATTGTTGTTTGGAGTCTTGATTGGTGTTGTATTATAATGAAGTTGTTGCGTGAAGACTTGCATTATGACAAATTTGTTTTCTTCAATTATTAGGCAGCTGTACAGCTTGCTCATATGGTGGGATATGTCAGTGCTGGTACTGTGGAGTACTTGTATAATGATGAAGATGAGAGCTTCTTTTTCCTCGAGTTAAATCCACGTCTTCAAGTAGAACATCCTTGTACAGAAATGGTGACAGATATCAATCTACCAGCTGCTCAAATACAGGTAGGAGCAGAATCAGTGAAAGTTCTCAGTCTTCATAATGCTGAGTTAGCAATATGTTGGTGGGGAAGATATTTTGTATCGGCTAATTACTCTTAGTTGACATTCTAAACATATTTCACATTACACAAACTTAAAGGCATGCAAAATTGGATGTGAAAATTATTTAATGATTTATAAATATAAATGAATTTGGATAACACTTATGAGTAACACAAGTAAATATGTTGTACTTACGTCATTCAGGTATCATAGTATAAGATACTCTAATTTATACAACTTTTTTGGTGATATTATCATCATCTGTCTGTCGTATGGTTGACTTTTATATTCCTAACATCACTATGCATTATTTTTTGCTCATTACAGGTAGCTATGGGTATTCCATTACATCGCATCAAGGACATCCGTGTTTATTATGGTGAAGAACCATGGGGCGATTCAAAGATTGACTTTTTAAATCCACCTCATAAGCCAGTCCCTAAAGGTGCTGTTATAGCTGCTCGGATCACGAGTGAGAATCCTGACGAGGTTAGTGTTAAGTAACTGTATAATTATGGAATCTTTTCCCGAATACTGATTAGTATGCATTGTACAGTGCAAATAAGTCATAATGGTATTGCTTTGTGTATCATGAAACATTCAGCTTTAGAGAAGTTGGCCGAATATGTCAGTATACTACAATTAGTTGTGTCTATGATCAAATTACATTTTTGTCAAAAGATCAAATGCTTTTAAGCAATTGCTTTCAGCAAGAAAAGTATACTGTATGTTGATGGTGTGTGTGTGTTTGTCCATATGTGTGTGTGTGTGTTTGTGTGTGCATGTGTGTAGATTATAGATTTGTAAGTAACATGGTTTGTTAACAGAACTTGCTTGTAGTTCGGGGAGTATCCCCAGGCTGTCGCTTATTTGGCACAGCCTGAAACAGAACTGTCATATCTGCAGCTTTATATAGTATAATAAAACATTCTTAGTAGCTGTACTAAATTTCTGCTGCCCAATAAATATTTATGTTATATACCTATGTAACTACATGCTGTATAAATTTGCTCTAGATGAGTCAATTTTATGTACTGTTTGTCTATATTAGATTTGCTTAGGTTTTCTGTGTGATCAGTATGCTCCAAAATTTCATTACTGAACATTATTATCTGCTTCAGGGTTTTAAGCCTAGTGCTGGCACAGTGCAGGAGCTAAACTTCCGGAGCAGTAAGAATGTCTGGGGCTACTTCAGTGTCAGTGCCTCTGGTGGCCTGCATGAATTTGCTGACTCGCAGTTTGGTCATTGCTTTGCCTGGGGAGAAAACCGTGATATAGCAATGGAGTAAGTGTTGTCATGATGCTGTTTGTCTCTTTTTTTTCTACAGTAACATGTTTGAAGCTATGAACAGAATGGAAAAGATTACTTAGTGCAGTATAATTGTATATATTTGATTGAAGTCAAGCCATCATTTGACAATTATTAGGCCTGTTACTGTTAATCTTTCTGGATTTTCAAATATTTCAGTTCATCTGGACTAGTTTTGACTTTGAAAATGCTTGATTTTCAATGCTGTTTTCATTTCTTACTGACTTTCAGAGTATTTTTATGGTTTTGGTTGAGATTTCTGAAACTTGTTGTTTTGGGAAAAATGAAAGCAACTATTCTTTCAAGATAAAATTGCTCATGTCAAAGTGATTTATGAATTTGTCTTAGCTCAACAGCAGATAAAGAAGTCTGTTAAAGCAGGACATTAATTCAGTTGAAAAATAAAACATAGCCGTGATAGTACAAGATATAGCTGTCTGTTTGAGATGGTAACTGCCCAGACTTCTGTTATTATTCAGTTTGGGCACTTCCAAACTTTGGTTAGGGCATCACACTACAAAACTTTAGGTTGTTGATTTGAATCCAATTCATACCTGGGTTTGTGGGATGTTTCCTTAAGGAGTTGCAATTTAGCTGTACATCCCACATCCTATCAGTAAAGTAAGCACTCAGACTATTATTCGGTTCACTTTTAAATGACTATTTTGTGCCAATGTGTCATTAATCTGTACTCACTCACTCACTCTCAGTAAATCAGTACTCATTAGTGTTAAGCCTTTATATCTCTTTAAATATTTCCAGGTTTTAAAATCTAATGATTTATAGTTATTTTTATAGTTTAACCACACCACCACTAATCTAAGGATGTAACAGGTTTTGTTCTCATCACAATAATACATATGGTTCTTATATATGAATATTATTTTGGTTAAAATACCGTAATAATCAACTTGATTGAAATTTATAATTATATGTGGCAAACAAAGATAGATTTTTACTTCTGTAACTCATCAACTTAAATTTAATCTGTAAATCTTGTGTATTCTCTTGGTTTAGGTTTTGTTGTTCGGGGAGAATCCCCAGGCTGTCGCTTAATCAGCACAGCCTCTATGTTTAAGTGGTTGAGAAATCTCCTCCCCCACCACTCACAGGGGAGCAGTACGGAAAGATGGAGCCGAAATACCCGAGGGTGGTCACTGCCAGAGTGTTTTACGTCCTCAGGGGGTTTTTAACGTCCCCCTTTATTTTAAATAATTCAATGGAGACGGCAGCACCATTTAACGTGGTCATCCACCCACGATGTAGTGAGCCGAGAAATTAATCTCTGGAAAAGTTTCGACCTCTTACGGGTTCGAACCTGTGACTGTTGGCACCAAGTGCCGGGTGCTTAACCGCTAGTCCACCGGAGCTCACTATTCTCTTGGTTCACTGATTTCTGTCTTAAATATATTTTACCCTTGGAAAGCCAACAATTTCAATTTTTTATACCCTATAATGCTTAGAAATTTATTTTGCTTGGTTTGTTAGCTGTCAACAATCTTGTAAATGCTTATACTAGTTGAGGTTAATGATCTGGCATTTGAGAACATTTATAAATCCATCCACTCCCTAGTTAGAATACTGTATTCTTAGCTGTCAGCAATGGCTGAATAATCTGAAATAATCTATCATTGTCCATAACTTTCGAATGGTTACTTGGCAGACTTGAACCAAGAACCTTCCCTGTTTCATGTCAAATCTTTCACCAGTGATCTACCACAACTCACTTTGAAATAAATCTACTCCATTGACTTTTATATGTTTTCGTACTATATGACTATTGTTAACTCGATTGACTGATCTGGAGCTAAGCATTCATGTTATTTTTCACCAGGAACATGGTTATAGCTCTGAAGGAGCTCTCTATCCGTGGCGACTTCAGGACGACTGTGGAGTATTTGATCAAACTGTTGGAGACTCCATCATTCCAAGACAACTCCTTTAACACAGGCTGGCTTGATAAATTGATAGCAGAGAAAGTACAGGTAATGTGTTGCCAGTCAATGGTGGAGATAGTAACTAGATAATTATGCAACCCAGATAAAACACCATAAAAGGCTGGTGATGGTATACAGGCATCTAGCTGGTTGCTATTACAGTGTTTTATTTGTTGTTATCGTTGTTGCCAGGTTTTGTGTTGTAAAGGTTTGCATAGAAATAAAAACAGGTGTTTAAAGATTCTTTGGAGACATTTTCTTAAAAGTTTTTTTTCCCGGTTTCCTAGTCAACAGGTCAGTTTATAATGCAAGTTAGATGTTATCTAACTTAAGGTTTTGGTTGTAAATAGTAGTTGACATCCAAAATTATTGGATTTTCTGAGTGGTAGTAATGCAGCATGTATGAAGTATCTTGAGATAGCCACTGATAGATGTTATTTTAATGAGAAATAAAAATAGGTGTTTAAAGGTTTAAAACTTCTCAAAAGATTTTTTCCTTAAACATCCATTATAAGAGCAGAACCTCCATTTAAAGGACAGCTAATCTAAAGATCTGATAAGTAATTTATTCCTCTGATAAAGATGACGGTGGGGGGAGGCTCCTGTGTTTATGAACTGAATCTTTTACTAGGTATTAATATTCATGAAATCATGAGTTCAAATAGTCTAAAGGATGATGGTTTAATAAGGCCTTTTCCATCTATCTTAATTACTCTAATTATTGTATGTTTACAGTTATCTCTTAGTGTTGCTCTGTGGCATTATTAGGGTACTTCAAGCAAAACATATTTAAATTAACAGCTAATTTGCTAGCAAAGTGTTCTGTTGTTTTATGTTCATAGGCTGAGAAACCTGAAATGATGTTGTCTGTGATCTGTGCTGCACTGCACGTGGGAGATCAGAACATAATGAGCGCATTTTCCAGCTTCCAGAGCACCCTCGAAAGGTAAGTGAGTGAGTGAAATGAGAGCTAGAGAGAGATAGAAAGCCTGTTTGTGTGTATGTGCATGCACATGTGTGAGTGTGTTTTATTTTCATGTCTGCAATTTTTTGGTGATATCAAATCTCACTAAATTTTAATATAAAGTTAACAACTTCACCATATATAGAAATTTATTTTATTACATATTAATAACAGATTTGTTACTGTATATATGATGTTTTAGCTGTAGAAAATACATACATTGTGCTCAGACCAAATAGCATAACTGAATTCAACTGAAATAATCAAATGCATAGGCTTCTTTATGTTTATATCTAAAAAGACCTTCTATACACTTTCAGAGGACAGGTGGCATTGACTTCACATTCACTGACTAATACCTTTGATATTGACCTAATACATGAAGGGTTCAAATATTCAGTCTGTGTAAGTACAACCTCATTTTGGCATTATTAAGCTTGAGTTTTTTGGTTTTAAATGGTTGACCATTCATAACTATGACACTAATTTTTGAGTACATTCTTGGATCCTTTCTTGGATGCTTAGGGAATATAGCTTTAAAGGGATTTCTGAGATTTAGGTTTCTGATCAACAGCTTTTTGTTTCACTTGAAACAAACAAATTTCATCATATTTATAATTATGAAGTTAAATATTAGTTAAAATCTTTTTCATTGATATCCTTGCAGTGATAGCTCTTATGATATAAAATTGTTTTCAATGAGTAACCTTTATTTGTGGAGCACATGAGATCTTGAACCGTGCTGAACTTAATGGATTGTTAGTTTCATCTGACAATTTGTTATTTGTTTTAACACAGGCTACTAAGATCAGTCCAACCGTATACTTCCTTGTAATGAATAACTCGTACATTGAGGCTGAGGCACACAGGTAAGCCAGTTCTTTCCCACTCTCATAAATCTCACCTTGCTTTGGAGTAAAATTTCTTACATCCCGATAGTACAGATGCTCAAACATGGCATTGGTAATTTGCAACATGTGGTTTCTTTTATTTTGATTTCATATAACATCTGCGCGTTAGACCACAGGTCACTCACTACCAACGTAGTTTAAATCTCTGCATAGGCATATCTGAAGTGTGTTTCATATTTGACTTTGCTTCATTACCTTTTGGAGGTCGCTCGGTCCATTTAGCATACCATGTGCACAAAAAAGGGTGTAAAAGATCAATCATCATCATCATCATCCTCATAATCATCATTATTGTATAACAGCTTGTAATAGCCAAAAATGTTTATTGCAGATTGAGTAATGGAGGTTTGCTGGTTTCTGTTGATGGGTCAGCTCATACTACCTATATGAAGGAAGAAGTCGGTAGCTACAGAGTTGTCATTGGGAACAAAACATGTGTTTTTGAGAAGGAAAATGATCCAACTGTACTCAGGTGAGATGTTTGTTGTCTTTGGTCATGAAAATGTTTACCTATTAGAATACCAGAATTAGTTAAGGGACATAAAAATGGTGTAGAGGTCCTGGGATTTATTTCCCTTAGCGGCTACTTCCTGGCCATATGTCCCACCTGTGACTAAACACCTTAATCTAATGAGAACTAGTTAAACTTTTTTAAAGTATGGTGTAGCATAAATCAAGTAGATTATAAAAACCATTGTTTAAAAGAAAGGAAATCAGGTAAAAACAATATCCAACAAATACGTATTCAGTTTGTATTTGAAGTTACTTATTTTTGGAGGTATATCTGACCATTACTGAACCAGTATTATTCTCTGATCACTTCAGATAGCAGTGATTCAGTAATGTGAAATTGTTCTTTTTTTGTCCATAATCAGCATCCCATTATAAAAGCCATTTTATACTATGCATATGATGTTTCTGTTCCTGAAACATCTGGAAACATTAATCACTTCAACATCTCTCAGGGCACCGTCTACGGGTAAGCTGATCAACTTCATGGTAGATGATGGTGGTCACGTGTTTGCTGGTGATGTCTTTGCCGAGATTGAGGTCATGAAGATGGTGATGGAACTGAGAGTAAATGAAAGTGGATGGTATGTTTATGACTTTAGAGATAATCTGATAATTGTTTTTTTCCTGCCTAAGTTTTAAGTGAAGTTAGGCAATTTCATTGTGAATACTCAGCAAGATTTGGAGGCATTGAACAAATTTATTATTAATTTTTGTATTAATTCTGTTGGAATGGTGTTATTATGTTGTCATTTACTTTTAGATTTAACCAGTGTCTTGAGAATTTGTTTCCATCATTTTATTATGACAAAGTTTATAAATGTTTTCAAATTTTTGAATGATTTAATTGGATCCAGTTTTCTTATTAAATTTAAATAACATTTCAACTGGTTGTGCCAATATATTAGACCAATTTTGTCTGACTCAAATTCTAGAAATTATTATTTTTTAAACATTCTGTTCTCATACTACTTCCTTAATGGTTTTAACTTATTGTTTATAACTTATTGTTTTAACTCTTTTCTTGGTAGTGTTCATTATGTGAAGAGGCCTGGAGCATCTTTGGATGCAGGCAGCATAATTGCCAGATTACAGCTTGATGATCCAACAAGAGTACAAACTGTAAGCAGGTTTAGTATAAATGCCTAATTTGTTATTTAGCTGTAGCTTAGTAGAGAATCTGTTACCGTATATACTCGTGTCTAAGTTGACCCAGCAGATAAGTCGATTGTAATTTTTGACCCTGTAATTCTTTCCTCAGGCATATGCTCACCATATAAGTCAAGGTCAAGCATAGGCTTAAAATCTCTCAAAATCTGAATCATTGTCGTCATTCATGAAAAAGCTGACCCAGTCGTTCAAACTCATGGTGTCAGCAAGTGCATTGTAAATGTATCAATATCAGAGATTTCACACACAAAGATTTCGCTTTGATGTTATAACTAATAAAAAAATGCCTGATTGTAAATTAACTGGCAAGTGTTATTAACTATTGTGTGATCCAATTGCAATTTATGGAATAAGACTAGTAAGCAAAGATGTGGTGGTTTTGTTCCAACTATCACTCACACAAACACACCTGATTGTAATTTCAATTGGCAAGTGTTATTATTTCATTGTTTCACAGCACATCTGGAGGTACTGGTAGGTAACAGCGCATGACTATCAAGTATTATTATATAAAGAC
Source organism: Paralvinella palmiformis (assembly GCA_025642065.1). Lineage (NCBI taxonomy): Eukaryota > Metazoa > Annelida > Polychaeta > Terebellida > Alvinellidae > Paralvinella > Paralvinella palmiformis. The sequence goes on along the minus strand of JAODUP010000011.1, from coordinate 174,120 downwards.
CGGCATGTTTGTGAGATCCAAATAATAGTTTGGAGAAAATTAATTGTTATTTAAGAATAATAATGGATTAGTAGGCAGTGATGTGACAATTTTATTCCGAGCCTGGCTCTTATTGGGTTGAATTCTATAGTATTGTGTGTCAAGGATGGCCGAAAACAGCTTTCCTTCAGCTGGTAGGAAATATGATGCGTATAAGTGGAGGTGCTTCTGGGAACTTCCTTTTCTCTACCCAAAAAATCAACTTATACGCGAGTATATACAATAATTAATATTTGATTCTTTTGTGCGTGTGTTCTGCATTTACTGTTCAAGCTGTTATCAATTAATTATAATTCAGTATGATTCAATAACATTATGGAAATCTTGTCTTCATTTAAGTAATTACGCACACACACACACACACACACACACACACACACATATACTCTAAATTCATTATTGTGCTCATATCTGAAACATTCATTAGCTGACTTACATAAAATAACACAGTTAATATTTTATTTATTACAGGCAGAAGAATTCACGGGTAAGTTCCCACTGACCACAAATCCTATTCACCATGGTGACAAGTTACATCAAGTGTTCCAGTTCTATCTATCATTCATGAGAAATACACTGGCTGGTTACTGTATGCCAGATCCATATGCCAAGCGAAAGATTACTGAAGCTGTAGACACATTAATGAAATGTCTCAAAGATCCAGCATTGCCGCTGTTTGAAATGCAGGTTCGTAGGTTAAGATAATGTATATCTGTGTTTGGAATGTATTTGATGATCTATTTGTGTTATTTTGGGAATCCATAGTATTTAGGTGATTTCAGTGGGATTTCGTATGGAATCTCTTTGTTTTTATTTTGTTTTGATGATTTTGAACTGAAGTTAGTTCCTGATGAGTCTGTTCATCATCAAGAACTTATTATGAAAACTTATACAATAATTAATAGGTGTGCCTCTGTGGTTACAGCACTGTTTACCTCTCATACACTTATATATATATATATATATATATATATGTAAAGCACATCAGTCTTTTTATGATAATGCAGCAGAAATAAATTAACAGCTATATTTCATAATTTTGACTGTATATGACTGAATTATTTAATTATACTTTTTAATCATTATAGGAACTGATCTCGAGCATTTCGGGAAGAATAGCACCTGATGTTGAAAAGGCAATCCGTAAACTGATGGCAACTTATGCTAGTAATATTACATCAATCTTGTGCCAGTTTCCTAGCCAACAGGTCAGTTTATAATATAAGCTAGATGTTATCTCACTTAAGTTTCTGGTTGTAAATAGTAATTGGCATTCAAAATTATTGGTTTTTCTGACTGGAAGCGATGCAGAGTATATGAAATACGTCAGAGATAGCTACATATGTATGATATTTTAATGAGATTTGTTTTTTATGTTATTTGTTTTTGTTTTGATGCCAGATTGCCAACATCATAGATAGTCATGCTGCTACACTAACAAAGAGAGCGGAGAGGGATGTGTTCTTTTTGACGACACAGGGAATTGTGCAACTTGTTCAGAGGTACAGAGTGTTTTGTGATACCAATGTGGAAACCATGTATACTGCTTTATTGTGCAAGATACAGATATTTGAATTTTAGGAAAATGAAACTTCAGTTGAAGATCACTGTGTTAATTTAATTTGTTCTGATTAAGTTGTTTTTTTGGAGTATAGTACAAGGCAGTAATATTAGTGAATGTGCAGGTATATCAGAAAACTTTCAAATTGAGCATTTGTGATTCAGATGTATGTACCATTAACATTGGAAGATCTTAACTTGGCAATTTCCAGTTGAGCTATTCATAAATTATATTTTATTAACCTCTTGTATTTTGAGTTTTAGATATCGTAATGGTATTCGTGGTCACATGAAGAATGTTGTACAGGAGCTACTGAAGGAATACCTTCGTATAGAAATGCAGTTTCAGCATGGCTCTTATGATAAGTGTTGTGCTGCTTTGAAGGAAAAGAACAAGGATGACATGTCTGCTGTGACAGCAGACATCTTCTCACATGCTCAAGTCAGCAAGAAAAATATCCTTATAACAGCACTGATTGTAAGAAAAATTTGCCTTGTTATTGATATTTGTGTAAAAGAGGAAGGATGAAGAATTCTAAGAGAGCAAAATATTTTAAGAGAGTTTATGGTAGTCTTATGAACATTCTGACATTCTTATTTGTAATCTTGTTCTATTTTTATTGGTACAAGACAAAATTGATTAAAATATACATTTGAGATTTAAAGGTGTTAACAGTTTATCAGATCGAGGTGCTCAAAGGATAAGTTTTCTTTTGTAGGACTACCTCTGTGATAAGGAACCAGGGCTAACAGATGATTTACACAGTATTCTGAATGAGTTGACAACTCTGAACAAGACTGAGAATGCCAAAGTGGCATTGAGAGCCAGACAGGTATTGTTCTGTAATTTGTATCTTCATGCCCAACACTAACGATGTAGTATTGAAAATGATGATTTTATTGCTTATCATGTTAGTTAATTAGTAGTGATTTCCTGGGACTTTTGCCATCTTACTGTTGTTTATAATATGATGAGTACACAAATAAAGCTTTAGTAAGGTGATGACTGTAAAACGACATTACTCATGCATGGGTATGAATCTACAGCGTAATGGTTTATTTTTGATAAATTGAATTTTTTTCTAGGTTCTTATTGCCTCCTATCAGCCACCTTACGAACTAAGACACAACCAGGTTGAGTCAATCTTCCTTTCAGCCATTGATATGTATGGCCACCATTTCTGTCCCGAGAACCTAACTGTAAGTACCAACCTGTGGAAGTAGTAAACTGATGACAAAGAGGAACAAAGTGTTTTAGTACTATTAACAGTATATTCTATCAGTCATGTCATCATGTAGTAGCCATTATTATTATTTATGTAGAATTGCTTCACTGAATGGTAGTGTTCTGGTTGATTCCTGTCTTAAATTCCAAACTGGCATTTCTTTTTTTTGCAGAAACTGATAGTTTCTGAGACTTCAATCTATGACGTGCTGCAAGACTTCTTCTACCACAATAATCAGCTTGTCCGTATGGCAGCCTTAGAGGTGAGTTTAATCTGAAAAATCATTGAAATATCTATTATTCCATCTTAAAAGGTGTTAAGGACATATTTAAACATGTTAGCTGCCTTAAAAAGAAATTTACAATGATTTTGAATTATACTGTATTGCTAGCTTGCTGTGTTTTTCTCTGAATGCATAAAGCAATATTGCAATTTGTCATGTTTTTGGTCACAATGTGTACAGCTGTGTCTTTATGTTAGTGAATGACACCGCCTTTCTTAACAGGTATATGTACGTCGAGCATACACTGCCTATGAACTGAGCTGCCTTCAACATTACCAGATGGAAGAAGGGATTTGTGTGGTTGAGTTCATGTTTCTGTTGCCAACAACACACCCGAATAGGTAGGATCCATAAAAGGAGAGAAATAGGGGGATTGCTTCTCAGTTTCACAAAGACCTTTACTTTCTGATATCTGCTTCTTGAAATTAAATGCGCAGATGATGTTCCTTCCATATGATGATTATGTATTAGTTGTTTATCTATTTATAACATTAGTCTTGTTTCCATTTTACCAATCTGTGTATGTATTGTTCTCTATGCTCAGGTAATGGTACTTGCTAATTGTGTCATGTTTTATGTTACAGATTTCAGCAGAAGAGAGCATCACTCAGTATGCCACGGGTGGCTAGTTTAAGCGATGATATGACCTTCAGCCAGGTGACCGAGCTGCCACAGTGTCAGCGTATGGGTATCATGTCGTCATTTAGCTCGTTTGAAGAATTCAGGCTGTGAGTTTTTGTTTTTGATGTTAAAAAATAAATGACCTATTAAAAAAAATCGTAGTTGAAATTTTGTTTAGCAAGATAACCTATGTAAATAACATTATTCCTTTGATTTATCGATTTGTGAAAAATGTGTTTTACTTTTCAGTTTAATGCAGTTCAGTGTAACACCTCTCTTAGGTGAATGTCTTAAATTAAATTTTTTAATCTTTGTTTAACAGCTGCTTTGATGAAATTGTCAGCCGATTTATGAGTCCTCCATCCACGCCTAATTCTATGGAAGAGAATAACCTGAGCACAACCAACAGAAGTCGAGTATGTACAAATCTGTATTTGAAGATAATTAATAAAAAACCATTGCTAATTTGTTTTATGGAAGACCTGATAAACATGATATATCTGATTTTAATATCAATTGCCTTCAGCGAATTCAGAATAGTGCAGCTTGCATAGTGACAAATACATGAAAATTTGATCATACCTGTGTGAAATGGTATTCATTAGAAAGTCATCCACAAAACTCAGGTCATCCTGTCATATGATGATTGTGCATTTAGTATCACAGCTCCCACATTGTAGAATAGGTTGCTGATGGATATTAGAAATGTGCCATTGGATGAATTTTTTTAATTTGTTCTGAAAACAGACCCGTTGAAGGTTGCTTTCACAGATAAATAATGATTATCCTTTAAACCTCTTATTGGGTTTTTACAGACATAGCATTTGGGGTATCACTGTACAGAGCCTTTGATTGGCTCCTGCTAGTAAAGATTATTTATTAAATATATATTATTAGTACTAATTTTATTAAACAGTTGTCACTGTCAGGAGAGTTCCGTAGCTTCCCTTTTTGAATTATGTTCTCAAATGTTTAGCATGCAGTCATCTTTGGTTTTGCAGCATAGTAGGCTTGATGAGCCTATACACATCCTGAATGTGGCCATCCGTTATCAGACAATGGACGATGATGATGTTTATGCAAAATGCTTTGAAGACTTCTGCGCAGAAAAGGTTTGTTGTAATTAATGTCCTTTTCATGTTTAACTTTGCTAAACTGTTTCACCTTTATGGAAAGTTGCATACAATAAATAGTGCAAATACTATTTGCTGCACTCTCAAAATGAGTATCTGTCTTTCAGAGACACATCTTCTCAGAGAATGGAATACGCCGCATTACATTTGTCGTACTGCATCATGTAAGTAGATTGATTTGATTGACAGACAATTCGGAGCATGCTTTGTTTTGAAAATATTTTGTCTTTTTGTTTAACACAGCCATTATGGTACACATTATAGATCAGCTTAATTAATTTTCATTATTTATGTAACAGTGATTTTTGAAATCCTTGCAGTGCTTATCATGATTAGTTGATGGTATATTATTGGAAGAGTGTATGTAATCCAGTCATATTTTTGCAATGTAGTCTTGTCCTTTTCCATTTGGATTGTTAATTAATAGTTATATTTTATCCTATAGGCCATTAAAATTGTCAAAAATGTTCATCTTCCAGACGGAGTTCCCCAAATATTTCACTTTCAGAGCGAGGAAACAGGTAAGTTATTCTTAGTTTGGGCTTGAAGGCTAATATGTGTGTGCGTGTGTGTGTGCGTGTGTGTGTGCTCTCATACAAAATGTAGCCAACTAATAATGAATTGATTTCAGATGCTAGCATTTTAGTTATTGGAACAAATCTTGTAGGAATTAACTGAACTCATCCTTCTGAAGCTTAGCCTCACATTTGCTATAACTTACTAGCCAATTCATTATCTCTTCTGCCTAGCAGCCTCTTAGCTATATGCAGTATGTTATTACCGGTATTATAATTTAGTTTACATTTTCTTTATATCCGGTTTTAACCCTAGGAGTCTAAATTTCATGTAGTCATCAACATTATATCATTTGGCCATCATAAAATTAACACAAGTAAATTTGTTATTTTATTGACTATTACTTGTAATTGTGATTGACTACTTCTAGGGTTTGGAAATCATGTGTGTTTTATATATATATATATATATATATATATATACATGTATATAGCCTGATGTCATTATATTTATTTGAGATTATTTAATTAATACCAGTTATAACCAACTGCACTATTATTTTTGTGTGATGTGTGACTTTGTTTAAGTGCACAATAACTTCAAACTATGACAAGTGCAGCAATGATAAACACCATATATGTCATATAAGGAAATTCAAAAGTTTTACTGGCAAGTGCTAAAATAATTATGAGCATAAATATTTTTCTCCGTGTCAGTAGTACAGTAAGCAGAATTGAAAATTTATCTAGTGCAAGATTCATTATCTTTAGAAATGTTCATTATAGCAGTATAAGTAAAGTGCTCTGCATCAGAATTCATTTGTTGCTAATTAAATAGGTCATCTGATGGAAGAGAAATTGTAAAAGCCTAGGCATATTGTTTTACTAATATTCTCCTTTCATCAGCACTAAAATATTGTCAGCCAGCTGTCACCGTTTGTGAGCCTGATCATATTTTGAAGGTATCTAATATTACCCATGACACACACACATATACACACACACATGCCCCACCACTGTCATTACAGGGTCTATCATCAGTACAAGACTGCAGTCTTGATGCCGATCTCATTGACTTCCTCGCTGATGATGGAGATGTTGTATGTAGCTACCATTGCTCGCCTTTGGCTTCCCCTCCTTCTCACACTCGTGGCTTGCCCCTGCATGTAAGTGGCCATTGTCTAACCCAGAAGGCAGTCAGCATCTCCCAGTTACGGGACTGGTTCATAAAGTGTTTCTTTTTGCAGTTCTTGAATTTATACCTCGTTAGAATACTGACTGTTGAAACTTAAACATGTTAAGACACGTTATTTTTAATGAATAGACTTCATTATCTCGAAAATATCGATTAAAACTTTTCTCTTTCATAAATGTTGCTCACTTAAAGATATCTTATTCTGAACATTGTGAAGTGAATTTGGGGAGTCGTGAAGTATTGAAGTAATAATTTGGTAGGGACAAATCCTTGGCATTATGGGATTCAAACACATGAACAAATCTGGTGTACTTTTTCTAGTCACATTTAGAGTAAAAATAGAAGTTTTAATCATGAATGATTCCAATATCTCAGCAGACATTTTCACTAGTATAAATTGATGTTAATTCTAAACTGTACTCTTCCAAAAGTTGATGATATTTATGAAAGTCCATTTAAATAAAACGAGCTCTTTGATAATCCTTTCCTCAAGCAATCTCTGAACTAGTAGTAGTAGTAGTAGTAATAATAATAATAATAATAATAAGAGTTTTTTTAAATATAGTACCTTCTTCAACTTGAATTAGGCATTTTACATTTAAAACATAATTAAAACACTTTTTAAGCTCATTCATCACAAACACATTTTATATATAGATACACTGGTTTATATATTATAAATAGGTTGATTGAAATAAGTGGGTTTTAAGAACCTTAAATTGTTTTTGTTTACTTACTGGAAATTTAATATGATTTGGCTGCTCATTCCACAGTCTGGGAGCTGAAGCTCGGAAAGATTTCTCTCCGTACATTGCTGTACAACTTTTTGATACCATCAAATGTGAACATGACTGAGACCGGAGCATTATTACTGGTACATATTTTGGATCAGATGGCATAGATACAGTGGTGCTGTTCCACTCCTTATATTGAATGTGTCAAACAAGATCTTGTACGTTTCAGATCAATGTACAATATCTTGAGGGGGTTATATAACAATGAATTGTCATAGTTCAGTCGAGAAAATATAAGGACTTGGACTAAAGTCTTATCCAATATAAGTCATAGATTTCTTACAGACATGGAATAATTTATATAACTGGATCCTGCCTTAATGCGAAGATTCTGTTTTCTTCACATGATACTTGGATGAGAAAACAATGGATTTGGCCTTGTCCATATCCAATTTCAGCATGTTGCTGTTCATCCAAATATTTATGTCTTCAGTACAAGCTTCAGTTGAAGATGAATTAACATGCTATTTATCACATGACTGTAATTACACGCGAACAAGATGATTATTTTGTTGCGTAAAGGTTTCTCTTGTAACATTGACGAGTTATCTACTAAAACATTAATGGGCAGTAATAACAACAGTTTTGATAACCACTTCTTTCATCTATCAGTATTTTGGCTGTCTCAAGGGGATTATCCAAAACTAGCTATTGTTTACTGGTAGTTTTACATCACTACCACATGTGACAGGTATCCGAAGACCTTGGCCCAACTAGGTTTGCCTCCACATACACACATGCATATAATAAATATATAAATTAAAAAACTATTCCTAGCTCAGAGATTGCAGAGCCTGTTATCATTTACATTCTGGTCTTTTCTCCACATTTTATTCACTCTGTGACGGTTATATCAAGTGGAACGTTTAGTGGGTTTTTTTTGGTTGTGAATTATTTAGGTTTTTAGATAAATTTTATTCATGAATATATTCCATCATTGTCCACTGTTTACTCCATTATTATTTAGTCCACGGTTTTTGTCAGTTTTGTCTGTTTTCATTAAACTGGAATATAAATAACACATCTATCTACTTGTAATATCTCTATCTAGAGTTGTAGTAAACATTGCAGTAGCACTCATTTTGTTTGCATTAACTCAAGTTTGTTTAATTTATTTTTGCACCCTTCTCTTTAATATTTTAAAGTTTTGGTTTGGTTTTAACATCTTGTGATTAAGACTATTTTGATACATGGCTGACATTCTTAAACAGAAATTGAGAAGTGAAACATTATATTAATCCAATATACATCAGAGTTGGCTTCTATGTTTATTTGTAACTTTGTTACTTTGGTTGTGAATGGTATCTTTCATATTGATATGAATGCCTTGTAAGTTCTTAAAACACAAGGTTGTTTTTTGGGAGTAAATATAACCCATCTTTTCAATATTCCAAACAAGTATTTTAGGTACTTCATATTGAGATTCTATTGTATACACCCTTCAATCACTTCTATTAGTGTGGATGTTGTTTTAGATCTACGTTTTGCCAAAATTGACTTGTGCAATTATTTAGTGTGGGTTGTTTGGTTTAAACTGACTATATATAGAGCCTAGTCTGGCATTCAGATATGTGGATGTAGCAGTATCTGCATGTACTGTAATTCTGATAATTAAACTTTTATTATGTTGACATATATTGTACAGTTGTTTAGTCATAATAATCAGGAGCTACAAATTAAGCATCTATTATTTAAAATTGGGAAATTGGGAAAATTTGAAACTTTTAAAGTCAACATGACAAATGGAAAACTCCAGAACGTTCTGGCTAGATTCCTAACTTAAGTGTTACGCAGGTCTTTTTGGACATCCAGACAGTTGCAACAACTCTAGAGGTAAATTGTGGGCATATCCATGTTACAGTTGGTATCACATTGGGTCATAGATGTTCTGGGATGAAATCCAAGTGTTGTCTCTGTCTGTGGGATGATCATCTCTCATTTCCGTAGGAAGTAGCCCCAGGTGAAACTAGTGTCAAACCAGACATGGGGTCAGTTGCATTTTGTCAATTCCATTTCCAATTCCACTCATTTCCATTTGGTCAATTCCAATTCCACATGAAATTTATCAACTCCTATTTAATTCCCTACTACTTTTTACCATGAGTAGGAACTCAGAGAACCTACTCCCAGTAGCTACTTGGAATACCTATTCCGATTAGTTTATATTCCAAGTAGGATTGTCATGGAAGAAATATTTCTTAATTAAAAAATTTAATGGTAAATTAATTTGTGGATTTAATTTTTTTGTAGGAAACTTCAATTCCAATTCAAAATTTGTCAATTCTAATTCCTTTTTTTTAAATAATCAATTCCAGAATTGAATTGAATTGACCCCATGTCTGTGCCAAACCTTAAAGAAATCATTGAGTCACCCACTCATTCTGTCTTAAGGTACAGACTATCCACTGATGTCTGTGGCTGTAACATTGTGGCTTGTTTTAACGATGGAAGCATTAATTAACCTTGTGTTTAAACTGTACTTTTAACTCAAATATTAGTTGCTTAACTGCTTGCTTTATCTGTAGCTGGGTTCTTGATGTACATACTAGATAGATGCCTATGTTTGAAGATGCTTTGGATCTCTCTACAAACATCAAGGTTTTGTTACTGGCTTAGATTACCATGGCTAATGGCATACCACTTAAACCATTTCATATGTCATAGTTGATATGTAACATCAATTGTAGTCCCTTGAAATGGTAATCTTGAGATATTTAACCTGTTGTTGCCAGTCGTTCCTGTTTGGTGTTTGTCTTTATTTCTTCATTCAAACATTGATTGTGTCTCCAGTTCACAGAGGACCGGATTTATCGACATCTTGAACCAGCACTTGCCTTCCAGTTAGAAATCAACAGGATGCGAAACTTCGACTTGGAAGCTATCCCCATAGCTAACCACAGAATGCATCTGTACCTGGGCAAAGCTAAGGTGTGTATTATATAATTAGAGTAAGTGATGGTCTGTTAAATATTTCATGTAAGTTTGGTATATTTTCTTATGAAATAAATTACTGTGTTTCATGTTTTGTATGCCTCTCTGTGTGTGTATGTGTTATTGAGTGGTTATGTGTTCTATTTTGTTAATTGCAGCAGGTTGCTAAGGGTCAAGAGGTCACAGATTATAGGTTCTTTGTCAGATCCATCATTCGTCATTCTGATCTCGTTACTAAGGTATGGAAGCAATACTGTTATAAATAAAATGAATACATACAGATAGATTGTGCTTTGACCTGGGTGTGGTAATGTCAATCACATGACTATAGATGATTCACTTTTTGGAGTGTTGTAGCACAGTGACTTAGAAAATGGTGAAATAATACATATCTCACCCACTGACTTAGCATGAAATGTTACTACTTTGTGTTCAGTCCCTGGATGAATGTTCCAGAGTTTATGGCCATGATTCAAGATTCTCTATGCCAGTGCCCCACCCGACACTGCTAACACGCACACGCACACACACACACACACACACACACACACACACACACACACACACACACACACCCAAAGCCATTTACATTGTGTAGCACTAAAATTACCCTTCTCTTGTTAAATTGTAGGAAGCCTCATTTGAGTACCTGCAGAATGAAGGAGAGCGCACTTTGTTAGAAGCCATGGATGCTCTTGAGTTTGCATTCTCCCATCCAATGGTGAGTAAAAATTGACATCTACACTACCAGTACTAGCTCAGTATAAGTGAGTCAGCCCGTCATTAGTAATATATCTATGGCATACGTGATTGACCCTTTGTGCTAATTCAGTGTTTACTGAGGTTTCTGCTTAATTGGCTATTATGCCTAAGTTTGACGTGAAGCTGTTTATTAATGTTTGTGTGCTTGCTCTGTATATGTAGCTGTCTCTTTGGCAGCTTCTGTTTCAATAACTAGTGTCATTAAGGAGTATTCTGTGAAACTGCATGTAATTTAATGAGAGTAATACGGCTCTCCCTCTCTCTCTGTGGCCTGTCAGTTATTTTGTTAATCTGAATGTGTTAACCAAGAGCAGCTTTTGTAAGATTTACTCAACAGATGATTCACATTAAAGTTTATTATATTTTGTGTTCATTTAGAATAGTGGCGAAAAGGTATTTTAATTATAATTGTTATTGTTCTTTAGTGGCTTTGTGTTCGTCACTTGCTGCGATATATAATTTGCTTTCTTATAATGATTGTGTGTGTATGTGTGCGTGTGTGTGTGCGTGTGTGTGTGTGTGTGTGTGTGTAAGAAAGAGAGAGAGAGAAACATGTTGCAGTCTGGCTCCTTTATAATGCAGTCCAGTATAGCATAGATGTTGTAATAACTCGGGAGCACTTGGTTTTCAATTATTTGGCCTGGAGATATATTTTTGGGGTGAATTTCTGTAGCTAGTCTGCTGAAAATATTCCACATTACTGGCTTTTTACCATTTACAGAAATGTGCCTCCACCCTTCAAATAATTTTGAATACTTTTATAGCAGTTCACAGCTATTATCTGTATTTTATTAGTTACATGTAGAGAAAATATTTCCAAATAAAACTGCTATCAGTATGTATCTATACTGAATGCACAACACAAATAGTAGATCTTGAATAACAAATGAAAATCTTAATCTGTTGGAGAGAAATTAGGTGATCACAATAGTACATCAAGGTTAATCACAGGGAAGAGTGTCCCACGATAATGTTTCAAACCCCCCCCCTCAAAATAATACTGGAAATAGCTATTTTAATTATACATGTACCAAGTTAGTATCATAACATAATCTAATATCATCGAGCCGTGGTAGCGCAGTTAGTTAGAGTCACTCATCCATAATAAATCAGAACCTGACAGGACGTGATGGCTATGTGTTTTGAGTAATGCTTTGTGCTTATAATGGCAGGATGCATTGTATGCTCCCTTGGGAGTTGAGATGTGTGCTGGGTGGAAACAGATCTGAGTCAGGGATAATAATATTGTAAAGTGCATTCGAGCAGCTATCTAGCTGAATAGGGCACTATCTAAATGTCACATATTATTATTATTATTTAATGCTGGAATAAATGTCCATTTAATGATTACTATAGTTGCTGCCTTTGATGGAATTTTCAGCAGATAAACAAATTTGAAGCAACACTTACTTAGGCAGCATGTCAGCATCAGTGTTAGTACTGATATAGTCCATCACTGTAATTGAATTAAATTGAATCTATTGTGTCATCTATTTGAAAACACAACAAAGAATTAGTTGACTTTCCTAAAGGTTATTCTCATTTATTAAAATGGAGAAAATACATGAGAAAATGGCCCGGCAAAAAGTTATATTAAGTCACCCCCCTCCCACCACTAATGTACACACAGACCATTGCTATCTGGGGTCCATCTGTAATGTGGTTAAGATCATGTATCCTAGACACCATGTTATAATGAAGCTTGACTGTAATTGGTCAGTAATCTTAACTGAAATGAATGAGTGAATGAATGAGCAAATATTTACTTTTTACATAACTACATCTGCTGGCTGCGATTCTCCTCTGTGGTCTACATACAATGATAGGTTTGATCAGTTAATGTTTTACAGCAGGCTTTTAGAGAAGATGAAATTATGGCTTTACCACATTCCTGAGAAACATTTTTAAAATTGATTCTCTCATATCACATTTGGTTGTATTCATAGCTGATATTTGTTTGTGCAGTCGAACCTGATAGGGTAGAATTGGAAATTAATGTATTCATTATCCGCCATCCATTGTCTTCAACTATTCACCAGTTCCAAGTGATTAATGTTGTCCATTTTAATGACTTGATCGGTGAATGGCTAAAAGCCTGTTATACAGTAAGACAATATTTACTAAAACATATTTAAGTTGAAACTCGTTCAACATAAGCCACAATTCTAGTTATGTATGTGTAAATAATTTGCAGCAAATAGCCTGCATTTAATCTAACTTAAACTGTAGCCGCTTAGAATTAAGTAGATTTTTATTTTATTTCTGTTATGGCTACATATAGGTCAGTTTGTTTATGACAACAGCAGCAGAGTGCTTTATGGAACCAATATATTGCAATGCTATTATTATGATAATATAGACTGGATGTTCAGAACAGACATCGATTTGCTGGTTGTCATTGTTTGTTCAGCTATGCTTTTAGATATGCATGCAAACTAATCCAAGCTCTGCAAAATGTACCCTTCAATTGGCTATTAACGTAAACATTGTTCTAATTGTTTTTCAATTTTAAGGTAGTTTTGATGACGTGTTCTGATAAGTGCTGAATAGTTCAGTTGTTGTTTTTATTATATAACACCTATTTAAATATTCTGGTTGCATTATTTGAATTGCTTGATCATACAGCAGCAGTTGTTTTGGATTGTATGGATAACAGTTAACAGACACAGTGTTAGTGTTAATGCATTTACTAATAACCTTTATTATGTGGAATTATTTTCATGCTGAACATTAGAGTGCTTAAATCAAGTTTAAATATTTTGTCTGTTTGATGGATGATATTGTATTTTATGCATTATATGGGTATTGAAATTAAGCCTGGATCATCAGATACATTGCAAATGTATTTGGAAGAGATCCGTAAACTGTTGGGTTTGGGGTGTCTACCTCCTCTCCAAACAGACCATGTTTAATGGTTTGATGCAGCACTATTGTTTTTTGTAGTAATGTTTTTTGGTTATATTTTATGCAAAGCAGTTATAGTAATGAAACAAGTGTTAGTCATGTTACAGTGCTATATTTCTCCAGGAAACTGGTGTGAAATTTGTCATCATTGAGAACATAAACGAATTGTTTTGAGGATTGTTTGAGATTTTGTGTTTGTTTTAGCTTGGCTTTCATTTTTCTATTGTACAGTTTTGTTAGAATTTTTCCATTTTGCTGCAGAACCTTGTAGTTTATTGTACAGTGGCTTTGAATGGCTTTTATTGGTACTGGTACTTCATTTATCCACATTTGTATTATGTTCCAAATGTATTTAGATAAGATGCATATTGGTTAAATATTTGTTAACACACACACACACACACACACACACACACACACACACACACACACACACACACACACACTTCATATAAATTATTTAGGTACACATTTATATGATGCAGATATGATTGTAAAGTGGATGTTAAGTTGCAAAACTTAAATTTCTGAACAATTGTTTAATAATATATCTAATCATTTTATATTTTATACAACACATTATAATTTAAATTCTGGAGAGTTATTGGTAAATTACAATGTTTGAAATAAGATTAATTATTTAATAGTTAAAGATGTTAGTATTTATGAATTGAATTATTTCAAACCTTTTTCTGATTTATCCAGATAGATAAAATATTGATCAGAAACCATTGTTGTTCTAGTCATAGATGGCATTGATATATATTTAATATATTGCATTTTACTGCTCATATTGAGTGCATTGATGTATGGCAATTATGTAGGTGTCAGTTGCCATGATTTGTTTGTGTTATTGCTATGTATTATTTTATTTTATTTTTCAGTCAAAGCGTACAGATTGCAATCATATCTTCTTGAACTTTGTGCCAACTTTAACACTGGCTGATCCTGCCAAGGTAAGATCTTTTAGGATAGTATAATATGTAGTTATAATAATGAAGGGATGTCTGTTTGTGTTTCTGTGTGAGTGTGTGTGACCAGAGTACCATTTTATATTTCTCCAGCTCGAAGAGACTGTACGTAGTATGGTAATGAGGTATGGCAGCAGAATCTGGAAACTGCGTGTGTTGCAAGCTGAGATTAAAATGACAATAAGGTAATATATATGCACATGTATGTGCATGCTTGTATCCACACATACATACACACACACACACATGTCTCAGCATGAAAAGTCGCCACTCTGGATTCAGTCCCCTGAAGAAACGTCCAGAGTTTGAATTCACGGTTCGAGATTCTCTGTGCCTGTGCCTTATTATATACAGCTAAAACACACACACACACACACACTAACTTACTTGCCAGTAAAAAAAAACTAAATATTCTGGTTGTGCTAATGAATGATTTTGTATCCTGACACAGAGTGGTTAGCAGTGGTACACGGTTTCCTATCAGACTGTTTCTAAGTAATGAGAGTGGTTACTATTTAGATATCACAATGTACCGAGAAGTCACTGATGAACAAACTGGGCAGGTAAATGATTGGTTATTCACATCTCAGTGTAGTAATAATACTGATATTAAGAGGACATTCTTCATCTGGTCAGAGACATTTTTCTTTTTCTGATTTTAAGGAGACATGAAACTGTTAGCTTTGTCTGTAAGTAATAATAATACTAAATAATAATAATAGTATTTTATATAGCGCCTTATTCAACCGAAATTGCTCTAAGGCACTTAACATTTAAAACACAATTATTCACAACATATTCTGAGCTCATATAGATCAGATACATTTCATTCATAATAAATTGGTTTAATATTATAAATACACCAATTTAAATAAATAGGTTTTAAGAACCTTACAAAATATGTCTCTACTTGCTGCTTGTTTTATGTGGTTTGGCAACTCGTTCCACAGCCTGGGAGCTGATGCTTGGAATAGATAAATGATTTAATATGTACTAATGTACAGATTGAGAAATTCACTTAACACTCAGTTGTTCTATTTATGAGAAAGCACTGCACTGAAATCCTTCTGGTCAGGGTTCTTATACTGATGGTGGTGATGATAATGATGATATAATACAGTATATATTCTATCTATGTATGTATGTATGTATGTATATTTATATTATATATATATATATATATATTCTATGAGAGGTGCAATGTTAATCAGCCTTATTTGAGTGTTTTCTGACTATCTGGTTCCATTCAGGTTATATTCCAAGCTTATGGTACTAAACAAGGCCCACTTCATGGTCTGCTATTGAGTACACCATATGTAACAAAAGATCATCTACAGCTAAAGCGATTCCAAGCTCAATCTAATGGCACCACCTACATCTATGACTATCCTGAGATGTTCAGACAGGTAACTTGTATTGTTTTCTTTATACCGGCAGACACACACACACACACACACACACACACACACACACACACACACACACACTGCCATATGGATAATTTATTTTAGTTTAGCTACTTTACTCTGTTGGGTAATAAATAAGTCTGAATTAATATACTGTCTTGGTTGTTGAAAGATTTTTGTTGTAAGTTGCTATATTGTTGTTTTCAACTAGGCACTGCATAAATTGTGGAAGGAGGCTGAATCAGTGTATAACATCGATGAGGTACCCTGTGATATTCTGCAGTGTGTCGAACTAGTTCTTGACAATAAGAACAAACTCTGTGAACAGAATCGTCTGCCAGGGGAAAATGAGGTTAGTAATAGATTTGTTTGATCACCAATTGTGTGTAGAATGTGATTAATGAATTCAGTTTGGTTAACCACATATATCTAGGATTGAGGTTAAATTTCCAGCTTGTCTGTGGCTGAAGGGTGTTTCATTTTATATTTCACCGGATTACCTTCAGATAGATACTCTTTGTTTTAGTTAGCCAGTCACATATGCCAAGTGACCACAAAACAATAATACTTGTTTTCCCAGTAGTAAATGATGTTTTTTTTTCAAGTATACATTGGTTTATTTTTTAAATTACAACCTTTTATGTAGTAGTAATAATAGTATTTTTTTTTTTACCTATCTTTACTGTTACAGATAGGTATAGTGGCTTGGAAAATGACGCTGAAAACACCAGAATTCCCCAAAGGTAGAGACATAATTGTGATTGGTAATGACATCACATTCACAATTGGATCATTTGGACCAAGAGAAGACCTGCTGTTTCAGGTAATATAAAATAATATATATATATATATATATATATATATATATATATATATAGTTTAATTCTATTTTTTACATGTTCACAGAAGCTGGCATATCTTAGTTTTTACTCTGTGTTAATGTCAATAATAAATATGGTTTATATGTCCTTATTTATTCACTTATATAGGTACTCAGTCTAGAGTATAGGTACTCTTTGTTGATATAAATCATATTGACAATATTTATAGCTGATTTTGTACAAAATATTAGTTATTACTTAGTCATCTATGAAATACTGAAATAGGAGAAAGAATTACTATCATTTTAATCAACTATAATTCATATATGAAATCAGTCCAGATTCAATATTATCAGTGGCAGGTTGATCAATCTATACTAGTTTGTTGCGGAAAACGTTGTCAAATTTGGTCATTTTCCACTTTGTTCTTATACGTGTCCATATCAACCATATCAGTGTCACCTATTAACTAGTGATGTATTATTGTTCTTTTATTTGATTATAATACACAGAAAGCTTCAGAGTTAGCTCGCAAAGAAGGCTTACCTAGGCTGTTCCTGGCAGCTAACAGTGGAGCAAGATTAGGTCTGGCTGAGGAGATAAAACATCTCTTTAGGGTAGCTTGGGAAGATAAAGAGGACCCAGAAAAGGTGAGGCCCTATTGTGTTATAAATGTGATGGCGTGTTTATAACAGTAATGGCTGTGTTAGATAATGGTGTTAAATGTAGACGCTCATTGTTGAGGCAGAGCAATCAAATTGCATAAAACAAAATTCATTTAGTCTAAAAGAGATAAATATGTCTGTACACATGTGCACATAAACACTTAATATAAATATCACTCATCAAATATCTCTATTACCCTATGTCATTATTATGCAACAGGGGTTTAAATACCTATATCTAAGTCCAGAAGACTTCAAGAAGGTTAGTGCCATGAACTCTGTACATGCTGAACTTATTGAAGATGAAGGTGAATCACGATACAAACTGATCGATATCATTGGTAAGAGTTGTTTGCTATAAATACACTCACCTATCCTGTTATGTGCACTGAGTTATTAGTTCACAGTCTGTTGTAACTCTCATGAATTCAGGATCATGCTTTGGCATAAACGAAATTGGCTGGAGTAAGAAATATTCAATATATTAATTTATTTTGGAAAATAAGTTTCAATAGTTTATAACAAATATTTCTCTTGCACTTACACAATCATTAAAGTAAGTAATTTGAGAAGTGATCAAGAGATAGTACTATAAATATGTGATTTTTTAAGAACATGTTTGTATATAGAGAAGAAGGTGTGTTTGCAGGAAAGTAATGAATGCTTAAGTTTGTGAAATGAATAATATGAAAAATAATGATGGAAAGATAGAAAAAACAAACACTGGTCTTATCATAAAAAATTAAATAAGGTTGATGGCATAGATTGATAACTCATAGATCCATTACTTTCTTGTCCAAACAGTTCTGCTATGGTTACCCCACACATATATGTTCACATGTTTGTATATCATACAGAGCAAAATCAGTAATGCAACTAGGTCATAGATACTGACCTCTACTATGTTTATATGTAAGTCAGTTGTTATAGGGGATACATTCTAAGGCAGTAAGCACACACAATTGCTAATTCATACAGAGTGTACTGGTATCAATCATTGATGAAGCAAGGTTCTGTTCAGACATGGGTCAATTCCAATTCCTGAATTAGAATTGATTATTTAAAAAAAATGGAATTGGAATTGATAAATTTGGAATTGAAATTTTCAACAAAAAAAATGAAATCCACAAATTAATTTACCATTTAATTTTTTAATTCAGAAATATTTCTTCTGTGACAAATCCTATTTGAAATATAAACTACTCAGAGTAGGTATTCCAAGTAGGTACTCCGAGTAGGTATTCATGGTAAAAAGTAGTAGGTAAAAAGTGTTGGTAAAAAAACAGAATTGGAATTGAAAATCTTTTAATTGAAATTGAATTGGAATTGGTAAATTTGATGTGGAATTGGAATTGACCAAATGGAATTGGAATTGACAAAATGGAATTGACCCCATGTCTGGTTCTATAATAGTAGTTGACTCAAATAGATATATTGGATATTTGTTCCTTGCCATGTTAAACAGATATGAGATTATTTAAGCTAGATGTAAATTTTTCTTTTGCCTGTTGTTGTAGGTCAGGACGATGGTATTGGTGTGGAGAGCTTGAGTGCTTCAGGAATGATAGCTGGCGAGACGTCACAGGCTTATAATGAAATTGTCACCATCAGTATGGTAATTAGAACATCTATGTGTATTGTATAGAAATAAAGTAGATTGGGCACATTGATGAGATAAAGATGATTATGATGATGATGGTTATGATGATTGCTAGTATAGTTTTTTTATTTTTCTTGGTATTAATACATCATAGTCATCTCATTGATTCATCAAGTAAAATTATATGTTACATCAATGTCTGTTTTAGGTGACCTGTCGTGCTGTTGGTATTGGAGCCTACTTGGTACGTCTTGGTCAGAGAATTGTCCAGGTGGAGAACTCACATATCATACTCACAGGTGCTGGAGCATTGAATAAGGTAAACATAAGTACCATATATACAAGATTAGGTATATGGCATGACACAGAATTATCTAGTACTGTAATTATGATTTTTATTTGTATATAGTTTATTTATATGTATGGTCCAAAATGCCTTTTATATTTATCACACTTTAACTATGTTTCTAACTGGTGTATTGTGCTGATTTGTGGCCTCAGTCATATGTATCTATGCTGCATGTGTTGAGGAAGTAATTTTGGGTTAACTAGTATTTAGCTTGTTGGACGTCCATTTAGTCTGACATGGAAATAAGGTATACAAATAAAGGCTCTCATTGATTTTATTACTGATTGCCTCATAATAGGTTAAATTGAATCATATAACTTGTACATATAACAGTTAATTTTGGAGTGAAAGTATGATTTGTTCTTGGTTAATTTTGAAGTGCACTGTCTTTTGAAAAGTTAAAATCTTTTCTAAAACAGCACCTGGTCATGCTTGTTTTCACTGGTAAATTTTTTTTGGTTTTTATATTGTGTTTTACACACATATATATTATTAGGGTATCATTGAATGGCTCACTATTATTGTCAAGATTGTAAATTGTAAATAAAATTACTTAATTACTTACTTAAGCTAATATGGGTACTTGATTAAATCTACACTTAATATTATTATTATTAATTTATTAACGTTGTTTTTGTGTAACTGTGTAGGTCCTTGGACGTGAGGTGTATACCAGTAACAACCAGCTTGGAGGCATTCAAATCATGCACAATAATGGTATTTCACATGCAGTGGCCCCTGATGATTTTGAAGGAGTTGTCATCATGTTAAAGTGGCTGTCTTATATGCCTAAGGTATTTTAAACTGATTAATAGAATGCTTTACACTAGTTACTAGTTGCTTAAATTTGTAATTTTCTTTAGTGTGTGTGTGTTTGTGGGTATATATATATATGTGTATGTGTGGATTTATATATATATATATATATATAGAGAGAGAGAGAGAGAGAGAGACAGAGGGAGCAAGAGAGCTTGGATTGGGTCTATATTATAGTAATAATAATGATAACTAACTTCATCCACGTTAATTTCTTTTATACTTCTGATGATCTCCTTATAGTACCATGATGGTCCACTATCAATCACGAATCCTAAAGATCCCATAGACCGTGAGATAGAGTTCATGCCTTCCAAGACTCCATATGATCCACGACATATGCTGGCAGGACGGGAAAATCCAAATGATCCAGAATCTTGGCAGGGAGGATTCTTTGACAAGGACTCATTTGAAGAGATCATGTCAGCTTGGGCCCAAACTGTGGTTGTTGGCAGAGCCAGGTGTGTGTGTGTGTGTGTGTGTGTGTGCATGGACATAAGAGAATGAGAGATAAGAGATGGGAAGTAGTATGGATCTCATATGTGATAGAATGTTGACCAATATTTTTATATTTCAGACTGGGTGGTATTCCACTTGGGGTTATTGCAGTAGAGACGAGATCCGTAGAGCTTATGGTACCTGCTGACCCAGCTAACCTTGACTCAGATTCTAAGGTCGGTAACACTTAAGTTAACTCAATTTGGAAAGGGATGTAGAGAATCTGGTGAGAATTATTATTGTCTGTATGTAATATGTTCAACTCTATCCACATTCAAACATCAAACTTATCACCAAACTATCAACATAGATAGACGTTTCTATCATTTAGTGTTTATGTTTTGATCAAAAACACGTTGACAGGTTGGCTGGTGAAACATTCAAAGCATCATATAATTCTAAGTATGTAGACTGGTATATATATGTATATATATATATATATATATATATATAGACAGACATTTACCATTTATGATGATCAGATAGACCCTAAATACACCTGGAGTTTAGTGTTTGATATTTCTTCTTTGTTTCTTTGGCCACTACGTAATTTCAGTTTCCTCGATTACAAAGAAACTAGATTTTTTTCAAGAATTTTCCAGCGGCATTATTTGCCATGTTTATTTATAATTCTTAATTGCTTGTTAATATCAGTGACATGAACTGCTTAAAACCAAAAGGAGGTACATTTCAGTAATCTTTAAGAAAATTTGATAAGTGGCTAATTGGCAGGCTATTACAAGGAGTTTCCAGTCTTAGTAATCAGTTAGCTGATTAAACCATAGGGTACTTGGTGTCTTGGCAAGGGGTCATATCTTTGCTTAGTGACTGTATAAAATTAACTTAGCCAACATGAGACATTTTTAGCTCTAGTAGTCTTGGGTTAAACCTTAACTAATTATTATTTTCATACATTATATCTATAATGGTTTGATGGTAGATTTGATACATAGAATTATTGGTTCTTGCAAATACAATTCTTTATAATACATTTCATATCTTATTGACTTGTGTCTTCTGCTACATTATTTATTGTGTTGATAGAATACTGGATTGTTATTGTAGTTGTGTAATTAAGTTTTGTGTTGCAAGAGCAACACTTATTTACAGGAATCTCTCTTTGCCCTACTAACCTTTGTGTGCAGCTGTTCTAATTTCCATACTGTTTCTGTACTTTGAATGATGTTTTTGTTTGATTAAGTTTTGACAATCATTTAATAAAGTGGCTTATACACTTTTCACTTACAGTGCATCCAGCAGGCTGGACAGGTCTGGTTTCCTGATTCATCTTACAAGACTTCACAAGTCATCAAGGATTTTAACCGTGAACAGTTACCACTGATGATCTTTGCCAACTGGAGGGGCTTCTCTGGAGGCATGAAAGGTCAGCAATTAAAATATTCTCATAATTTGGGTTACTTTTACTGTGAATCTCTTTTATCTTCATGAATTTAGTTTAAATTTGTGGATAATTTGATAAAAATAACATGTTATGCATCAGTTAGTAGAAAGATTGATGTTTTTTAATTGATAGAAGTACTGAATTGTAACAAACAGAGGATTTTGCAGTAGAAAACTTAATAAATAATGTATTTCTTACCAAAGTGGAAAATAACCAGAATTGCATCACAAAATATGATACAAATATTACAATTTTCTAATGAACTACACTTCTATATTGCAAATTTATTATGCTAATTTTTGAATAAAAATCCTTACATTGAGGCTTGGACACCATAATCTTTCTTCTGGAATTTTTTTTACCTTAATCAGAAATATAATTATATCAGTGCAGAAGGCTGGGATCCAGTGCTTAATAAAGGAGTTTGCTCTGTCTGTTGGTTTGATTTGACATATTCTATCATATACCTGTATGAAAATTGTCAACTCGGCTATTCTTGGATAACCGTTGACTTGATTTTGGGTGATTCATTCGAAATATTGTTTATCTTGGATATTCTTAGATTATATTATCTGATGGAATTCTTAACATGTGATTTTGTTTGAAAAATATAGTATATGTTGGTTCCATTATTTTTTGTTATTCACTTAGAGGAATCAATAAGCTGGTATTGATTCCAAACTTTATTTTCAGTGTAACAGTGTGAAATGGAGTAAATGGCATGCATGGTTTTTGATAACTAGGCAGAATAATTTTTTACAGAATATAATTCATAAGTACAGGTCCAGCATGATTATCAGCAACTCAATTAACCAAAATTTTGATTAACTTCTTGAAAATTGGATAATATAAAATTTCGGTTAATTTTGCATCATTTTGTTCAGCAAGTGCATAAATTAAAAATCTCTGCTACAGCTGATTGTTTTCACACATTTCAAATAATCTTGTTTCTCAGACCTGTAATTAATTTCATTATGCAATGACCATTAAATTTCAAAGAAACAATTAAAAGTGACACAAGGTTTGAGTAGGTTTGGAGCAGAACATCTCGATTAAGCAATTCTCACCCTCAAATGCTATTTCTGTGATCAATTATGCTTTTGTTACCAGCATAAACCATACCTGTGAAAACTGATGCTATCAGTTTCAATGAATAGACAATTTCTGCGACGACTGCACCATCTAGCAGATGTCCAGTTTGCGAGTCATGTTTCAATGGGCTCGCTGAACCATATAATAAAAACATTCTTTTACCAATCGTGAGATCTTGTAGATGACAATATGTTTCATATATTGATAACATGTCTATTACAGTTCCCAACTTGATGATTTATTTTCAATAACATAATTTTTTCAGGCAAAAAAAACTGTCAACTTTCCTCATACAAATAATCTTATCTATTAGTAAAAATAATTCTATGTTATATTAAATAATAATTAAACTGCTACAAGAATCCCCCAAAATGTAAATTTACAAACAATTATTGAATTACACTTCTTATTTCATGCTACTACATGGCTTCACTGATGCGCAAATGGCAGTAGATGTCGACTGCACATGCGTCATGGAAATGATCTATTAGTGTGAAATATGCTTATAAATATTGGCAAGAATTGAGGTCTTCATTACATGATGAGAATATTTCAATATTATATGCTTACACAATATTGAGTAAATATTATCATGATGTCGACTAATACTGGTGTAAAATGTAAGTGTGGTCCTGACTATCATTGACAAATTGGATATTATTAAACAGTAAGAAACTGCTGTCACTCATGGAAAGATCAGTGATCAGTACAACATCGGACGTTCAACAATCAGTAACATTAGCCATAAGAAAGATGAATTAATGATGTTCAGTTTTACCAAGCCAAACACCAAGATGTCAAAACTTCGTAAAACGATGAAATCGTGTCCATCTGTGGACACTGAGTGAAGCCATCCACTATTTGTAACAAACTCTTATTTAGCTGGAGGCAGCAAATGATGCTGACCCAATGCACATCACAGTGTCTGCTATAAGAACAGGTGCCTGACAAATATGGAACAATGTTAATACAGAAGGACATAAAAATTATTCTTTAAATGTACAGTAGATATACGTGGGCATGCATGGATGAAACAGAAGGGTTGTGTGGCCAGTTTGATGTGCGAATGGTAGTGAATTATATCTTCTGTAATAATTAGGTAAATACATGTAAATAGAATTGTTCAATTAGAAGTATGAAAATTGTTTATAAAATTCAACACAAGAACCTTTTTGCTGGAACAGGTCATAATTTGCTAATGATAGAAATGCCATGAATATCAGACATTTATCTAGACTAGTCGGGCATGGTCCATTGACAATGTATGGCTTGACAATACTGTACCACACCCGACTATATGGTGAATTATTCCATTATGCGAAAATTTGATTATCCGAAAATTATTGGGACATTTTACATCCCCCAGACATTTCGGATAATTGAGTTGGACCTGTATATAGTTTTTAAAAACATTTTGTACTGTGATATGTTCATGCAGTTATGCTTATTTCCTTGTGCAGATATGTTTGACATGGTCATCAAATATGGGTCATATATTGTTGATGGACTACGTGAGTACAAACAGCCAATCTTGATATATATCCCACCTTATGGGGAGTTGAGAGGTGGTGCCTGGGTGGTACTGGACCCGAAAATCAATCCACAATACATTGAACTGTATGCTGACAAAGAAAGCAGGTTTGTATTTAATTTTGGTGTTTGGAAAATTGGGTATAATGTACATAATGTTGTTTTAACCTACAGTTGTCATCACTGAACTTTCTACATAATGAATGTTGCCAAAAGCATATTTTCGGTTATTCTGATATTAAGGCTGGTTTGAATTAATTGTGTGTGTGTTTGTGTGTGTGTGTGTGTATATATATATATATATATATATATATATATATATATATTTATTTATTTATTTAACAAAACAGAGGTGGAGTCTTGGAGGCAGAGGGTATGGTTGAGATAAAGTTTCGTTATAAGGATTTGAGTAAAACGATGCATCGTTTGGATCCTGTCTGTAAGAAGATCAAGGAACAAATGGCATCTCCTGAGGTTCAGCCTCCTGAGCGAGCAGCACTGGAGAAACAGATGAAAGAGCGTGAAGATGTTATCATGCCACTCTACCATCAAGTGGCAGTGATGTTTGCTGATCTACATGACACAGCTGGTCGGATGCAGGAGAAAGGCTGTATAAATGTGAGTACAGTTGGAAATTGTATGACTTCTCTTTTAATAAAGTGATAATTATTATAACAAATATGAGTTGCTGTTATTGTATTGATTCTAAGTAATATTTCTGCATATACAATTTACTATTACTTTATATAGTCTTGTATAAGACAAGGAAGTAATATTATAGTCTACATCCAAGTGTATCTGATTCAAATTATCAGTAAACAAACCAAATGGTTTTGGGTGATAATAGGAGAAAAATATGTAAATGGCTGTCTATGCAGTACCATATTCTATTTCACAGAACATCACCACCACACAATCATATCACAGCTGTATATTGTATTCAACCACAGTAGATGTGAACAATATGAATATAACATCATCATAAGTCCATTCTATGCCCAGTCAGTGCATTGTAAAATACTGTCATGTGACCATCTATTTTGGTGAAATAAACTTTAGGTGGATAAATGTTGACAAGCATTGTGAGACAAATGTGAGCTATTAATTTTTTAAGCCAACTATCTGAACAGAAGATAATTCTAAAACAATTGTTATGGCTTCAAGTTATAAAATTAGGTGTTCACAATGCAACAGGTAAAAATATACTCACTTGCTCACACAATTGGTGGTCACATTGGCATAACTTTGTTAATAATACTAATTTGAGATGAATGCATCAGAAAAGAATATTTTTATTCAGTACCTGGTTCATTTTCAATATGAATGGAATATAGTGTGAAAATACACACTTTCAGCCACTTGACTAAGACCAGTGACTGAAGCAGTTCCTGTGAAGTGATTATAAATACAATTCGGCTAATAAATGAAGTCATCTTATAGATGAACATTATATATTATATATTAAGCAGTAATAATATGTGCTAATATAAAGCAGTAGTCCTGGTTGTAATAATCATATGCTGAGCACTATTTGTGTTTTTCTGAACATTTCTGCATATTTGATTCTGGTTCTATTGAGTTCTTTTATGTTTATAGGACACAGTTACATGGAGTACCAGTCGGCGTTACTTTTACTGGAGACTACGACGTCTCATTCTCGAGCAGTCCGTCAAATATCGTATCCAGAAAGTGAATCCCGATTTTAATGAGGCACACATTAAATCAATGTTAAGTCGTTGGTTTGTTGAAGCTCAAGGCGCTGTTAATGTGAGTGTATTTAAATATCTCAGATAGGCATGCATGCACACAAACACCCTTCCCCCCCACACACACCTTACATAATATGACTACGCTGCGGTCGGTATGTACTATATACCACTATATGGTTAAATCAAATCCTGTTATTTTTGTCCATGGCATGTTTCATTTATAAATAGAAGGCTTTGACCATATAAGTTCATTTCTATATATAGTTATCCCTCAGCTATGTGCTTCAAGTGAGATTCGAACCTAAGGAAAACAAATTATTCACTCACTCAGTCACTGTTTGTATGTTGAACAATGCCTCCTGTATATATCATATAATGTACATACATTCTAAGCATAGTAATAATGGCCGAAATGGCAGTTATTTTACAAATGAGGGAGATGCATATGGTCTGTAATTTACTGCTTTACCACAAGGACTAATTCTAAATAAATTTAGAATTTACAATAGATTTCATATCCGGGGGAGAAAACCTTGTCAATTGCCTGGTTGGATGAAAACCTTCACCTACTATAATGCCACGCCAGGATTTGAACCTCCGACCTCCCGCACAGCATGGCCATGAGTAAGAAAGCCCCATGCTCTTACCCACTAGACTGTAGAGGTGGTTAAGCATATCATATGTTTGTATTGTGTAACAGGTTTGATGTATTGTATGTTAACTGTATGTTATATGTTGCTTTAGGCCTATCTTTGGGAGGACAACCGTGCTGTTGTGGAGTGGCTTACTTCCCAGTTTGATAAGCCTAACTGGGAAGGTTCTGTACTGGATGAAAATATTAAATGTGTCCAGCGGGATTATGTCATACAGCAGATCAGAGGGTAAGTAGGAGATGACTGTAATAGAAAATCTGGGTTTGATTGACAGCAGTGGAAGATTAAATTTTGTGTGTGTGTGTGTTTACTCATGCACATGCATATATATTTATTCATTCAGATGACGTAATTTGTATTATGCTATCACATAGGTTCATGATGACTGGAACTTATTGTAGCCATACCTATAAAGCATGCATTTCACTAATATGCACATTTTTGGTAATTAACAACTTCCTCGGGATGTTGCACATTTATGTTTGAAATTTATCATTTTACAATGTCAGGCAGATTTCTGGTAAATGAACTCCACCGTAACATCCCTAAACACAAGAAATGGTTCTAAAGCAACTTAATAGAGTTGGGTGTTTGGTCAGCTTGAATAGATTGGTATCTTATCTTATCATTTGAGGGAAATAACTAGGAAAGTATTATAGATAAAGTACAACAGCTTTAAAAAGGATAAATTTAGAATAGTGTGTGTGTGTGTGTGTGTGTGTTTGTGTGTGTGTGTGTGTGTGTGTTTGGGGGGGGGTATTAAACAACAAACAGCTTGATCTTCTCTCAATCTATTGACGCTGATTTAATCAGTCAAACATTATGATGTTTTTGTTTGGTACATTATGATGTCCCTACACACGCGTTTTATACGGTAACCTACGTTTGCCGTTCATTTGTGATGTTTTTGTATGTCGGTTGTAAGACTGTTAGCATCTCTTATATAAGACTGCAAAAGTGTTAGTGTAAGCAAGAATTTTACACTGTTAAGCATGAAGATCATAGCACACCATATTGATACTTGAGTGTCTTTGATGTTTTTCTGGCTTGTTTTAAGTCAATTATTAGCCATTAGTCATTGATCTGACTGCAATATTTCTTTAATACAGATAAATATGGTTTGTTTGTTGATGTGTGGAACTGTGGTTTTTGTGAGGGAATCTCTGTGGTCGATTTGGGTACATACATCTATCACTAGTTTGGATCCTGACAGGCCACACTATCTGAGGGTGTTCTTCTTCTAACTGACCTCCATTAACCTATTGTGTGTATCCAAATGCTCATAAAAGAACTAATATAAAACAATAAGATTGTTGTGAGAAATGATTGGTAAGATCATGCTATGTTTGGTTTCTGGTGTGACTCTGGACATCAGCCATAAAGCTGTGTATGTGTGTGTGTGTGTGTCTCTCTCTCTCTCTGTGTCTGTGTGCATGTGTTAAGTATAATGTGAGTAGTACTTAAGTACACTGTTCAGTTTAAAAAAATCATTTTGCTGAAACATGAATGCTGTAAGTGTAAGATGAGTATGGACTCATCCAACAGACATATTACATCATCCATTTTATCAAGTGTCTTTGATCATTGGTTTATTTAATTTGATAAATATAAATATTGCTCTATTAGACTTGGATTGTATGTGTTTGATACTTTGATAAAAAGGTAATGATAATGAAGAAAGGTTAATCAGTATAGTCAATCCTATAACAATTAGAAAGACAGTCAGTTACAAAAGACTTGTATTGTTGTGTGTCACGTCCAACTGTTTGATCCAGTTGTTTACCTACTTCTAGTAATAATAATAATAATAATAATAATAATAATATGTGACATTTATATAGTGCTTTATTCAGCTAGACAGCCACTCTATGTCCCTTTACATTATTGTTATAATTGACTCAGATCTGTTACAATCCAGGGCGCCTCCATGGTCTAGCAGTAGCGTGTTGGACCACAGATCACTACCACCCGTGTTCGAATCTTGGCGTGGGCATATCTGAAGGTTGTTTCATCTTTGACTTCGTTTCATTGCCTTTGGAGGTCGCTCGGCCCATTTAGCCTACCATGTGCACAAAAGTGGCTGTAAAACATCAATCATCATCATCATCATCTGTTACATTCCAGCACATACCTCAACTCTCAGCATACAACATATTCTCCCATTATGGACATGACACGATCGTGGCTCAACTAGTGACTTGCTTGGGGGGGGGGTCGGAAGGGGTGAAATATATTTTCATAATACCGTAATCCCTACCAAAAAATTATATGTTGTCTTCCAGGCTGATCCAGGAGAATCCTGAAGTGGCCATGGACTCCATTGTCCACATCACTCAGCACATGACGCCCAGTCAGAGGACAGAGGTTAGCCGTATTCTCGCCACCATGGAGTCATCAGGAACGACCCAGTGAAGTCTTGGTCGATGTCCATCACCATGGCAACTGAACTATTGAGGATGCTTGCCTTGGGTGCGGATCAAATTGTTGTTGATTTTACTAAAGTTGACCTGTTAGAATGGCATTATTTTCAGAATCGTTTCTTGTTATAGTTGATAAGATTTGTCTGGCAATGCTTACACCACTGATTCACAGATTATAATAGGTAGACTATGTTGTATGCTAGTGGAATGTGTTAACTGGTAGGCTGTAATCATGTGTTCAGCAGGATGTGTGTGTGTGTGTGTGTGTGTGCCTAGTTGATGACGCGTATTTTGTCCAGGAATATTGTATCAAGTCAGCTGGTCATTCCTGTTAGCGCGATCAGCAAGTTTTCTGTAAACGTTCATCAAGGAATAATTAATCCTAGTCAGTTAGCTGTGTTTGTTTATGATGTACATACAAGAACACAGACTAAAGGTTTAATAATAGTGTGATGTGGTAAGAAAACCAAATTAGTGAGCACCGGTGTATAATCAATCATAATGCAATCAAGTTACCAGTCCAGATAATCCAAGTTAGATAATATAGATGATGTGTGTGTGTGTGTGTGTGTGTGTATGTGTATATACGGTGATGTAGCTTATTTAGATGTTAGATTTGTGATATTTTGCGTTCGATATGTTCCTGTTTTGGCATTGAATGTGATCAGATTGTTCGGGGGACTAGAAACAAGTGTGTGTATGTGTGTGCATTTTCATTAACTGATTAAGGAAAGACATTTCTGTTCAGCATGCTACCTGAATGTGTTCATGTTGCTGTCATGTAAGGTTTAGTTTGGACATCCGGCGTAGTTGTGATGGTATGTTACGCCAGTATTAATGGCTAGAAAAAGGTTGGTCCCTTTGTCTATGGTAAGATGACGATAGCAACCAATATTCTGTTGTTTCTTTAAATAAGCTAAGTTGACTGCTCCTAAACCAATAAGTTTTATGTAATGTAATTATGTAGCTAAAAAAATGTCCCGCATTCACGGACAGGGTTAGCATTTTCAATAAACTCAGATATGCCCAATTTCCACTGCTGTCAATTTATTCATAATATAATTTTGTCAAATTAAATTGGTTGGGGGTAGATGATTTGGTGGTGAAGTGAAGGTGTGTCATTGCTGGAGTACCGACAGGGACGTGAAAGTGTTAATCAACGTAAAGTGGAGATTTGTTTGGTTGATGGAGAGGAATTTATGTCTGATATCACCTGTGCGCTCGTATGTGAATACACAGTGAAACAATGATGAGAATACCGCTGTTAAAATGCTTCCTGTGTAATATACTGATGGTATCAAGGTGTCATTGGGATCTGTGAACTATCCCGTGATATCATAATTGTTAAACAAGATATTATCATCTATTTTGATGCACAAGTATGTGAGCTTGTTATCTGATGTGTGTGTGTGCGTACGTGCGTGTGTGATTTAATACGTGTTGGTTCTCTAAGTGATTTCAGATGTAACTTGTTTAGAGAATAAACAAATAGTTAATTGGAAATCTGTTTTACCAGATAATTGTGTCATTGTTTTGCTTCTCACGCATGCGCGCGTGCACACACACACACACACACACACACACATACACACACACACACACACACACGGAGAGAGAGAAATTAATCATTTATTATACTTGTTTCTTTTATTAACCCAGGAATAGAAACAGTGCATCGCATCTAGAGCGGTGGCATTGGACACAGTTCGAGCGGTTGGTGTGTTTTGTATAACAAGTTTACTTGTATATATAATTCACCTTGGTTGTATGTGGGAATATAATTATCTTTCCTAGGTCCAGTTATGTCCAGTTTGTACTATGACATTCAATATTAGCTCTAATATGGTTGTCATAAATAACATTTAAGAACTACAATAGTTAGAATAGCATAAATTAGGTCAGGTTTGAAAATGATAACATAGTTCAAACAGTACGGAAGCTATGACGCGCTAATACGGTCTGCTTCAGCGCAGATGTCAGTCTTTTAATAGCAATTAAGATAAACAGTTTTAATAGTAGTCGCTTCATGACGCCTGCCCGTTGTAAAAACTGATCTTTGAAGACGGTAACAATTGGGTTATATAGTTTATATAGTATTGCTTTGAAGAAAGATACAGCAAGTGAAAAATAGCCATAAATAGGGCTGCTTAGATAATTAAGCTAATAGTGAGCTCCAGTGGCCTAGTGGTTAAGCACCCGGCACCTGGTGCCAATGGTCGCAGGTTCGAACCCCGTAAGAGGTCGAAACTTTTCCAGGGATTAATTTCTCGGCTCACTACATCGTGGGTGGCTGACCACGTTAAATGGCGCTGCCGTCTCCACTGAATTATTTAAAATAAAGGGGGACGTTACAAACCCCCTGAGGACGTAAAAAAACACTCTGGCAGTGACCACCCTCAGGGTATTTCGGCTCCTCTTTCCGTACTGCTCCCCTGTGAGTGGTGGGGGAGGAGGTTTCTCAACCACTCCAACATAGAGGCTGTGCTGATTAAGCGACAGCCTGGGGATTCTCCCCGAACAACAAAACCAACCATTAAGCTAAACATTCTCACTACTGCCGTGATCTGACTTGGGTGTTTTACACCCAAACTCCACGGCTGTAGGTGATTCGTATTTTGATTTTGCTTGGCGGCTTAGGGACTGGTGAGACATTACACATGTCTCAGGAAGAAAAGTCGCCACTCTGGATTCAGTCCCCTGAAGAAACGTCCAGAGTTTGAATTCACGGTTCGAGATTCTCTGTGCCTGTGCCTTATTATACACAGCTAAAAGCACACACACACACACACACACACACACACACACACACACACACACACACACACACACACACACACACACGGAGAGAGATAAATTAATCATTTATTATACTTGTTTCTTTTATTAACACTGGGTGAAAAAATCTTAGCCCTGAAACGACACAAATATGACATAGTCCACAAAAAACAAGTGACATCAAATCTACCTCAACAATCAATAATCTCTATGCTCTATATATAAACACAATGGTAATATTTGCTCAATCATAATTTACGTATTTGACCCAATCTCCTAAAGTCGAGAGGAATTGTTGTCGGTACATGACGATGACGAACTGACAATTGTAGGATGCCAATTAGGACAGATGATGTTGATGTTTCTTGTTCGGGGATAATCCCCAGGCTGTCGCTTTATCAGCACAGCCTCTATGTTGGAGTGGTTGAGAAATCCCCTCCCCCACCACTCACAGGGGAGCAGTACGGAAAGATGGAGCCGAAATACCCTGAGGGTGGTCACTGCCAGAGTGTTCAGGGGGTTTTTAACGTCCCCCTTTATTTCAAATAATTCAGTGGAGACATTTAACGTGTTCAACCACCCACGATGTAGTGAGCCGAGAAATTAATCCCTGGAAAAGTTTCGACCTCTTACGGGGTTCGAACCTGCGACCGTTGGCACCAAGTGCCGGGTGCATAACCGCTAGGCCACCGGAGCTCACTCACGGAGGACAGATAGTGTTGCTCCGTTATAAATACCACCACCAAACATTTATCTTCTCGATCAGCATTAAGCCGTGGTCTTATTTTATCCATTATTACATCATGTTCATCAGTATCACACCGCGATGTCTACTGATCTCCTCCTCTCTCTATAGCTCTCCCTACAGCCCCCCCCCTCTCTTACTGGCCTAAGCATCAATAGTTACTATTTGTGGCCATGATTACGCAACATACGTAGTGTAAGCGGCACTGATATGAACGTATGGTGGCGATTCCTCCATCCGCCGCCATATTTGGAGATCGGTAATAGATGTACAGTCTCGTTTGTCCCAACTATATCCCAATTATGACAATATACGATCAGTGCGAGATGCTTCATCGCAATAAATGTCGTGTTATGTAGAACGATGTGATAGTTCTCTTGATTTAGATGACTTGGTCCGCTACCAACCACATCAGGTTTATTGGTAGGGTTCGAATGCATTGCCTAATGTTCTCGATGAAGACAAAGAGGGCTTTCACTTCTGATGACATTCTTGCATAATGGCTGCTTTAAGAGCAAATATAATACATCAAACACATGCAGACTAATTAGAGTGGATTCATGTAAAATATATGTATTATTAATCAATTAATTCCCATCATTAATAGAAAACAAATCCATGACTTTATGTAGAACGGCTGAAGCTTAAATGAATCAACCCGTAAGCACAATAAGGTGATGAAGAATGATGTTTTACGGTCACTTGCGCACATGGTAGTTGTAAACACAACAAGAGAACAGAGAATGGAAGGAAGAGATTATTTTTCAGCCTCTACGTTGATCTATTTAACTTTCATTTCCTAAATAACTTATTAATAAATCCGGTTGATACATTTGTGACATTCGAAAAGCGTACATTTTTTGCCCTCGTAGGTTGATGACTGTTTAGATTTTAAATGTATAGATTTGTATGTATAGATGTTTACATATATGTCTGTTCAGGGTTAGTTATATATATGTTTACGGGGGTTTGTTTCTATGGATGTTTGGGTATTGATGCTCTGAGTCAGTGTTATCATCATTATCATCATCATTATCGTCATATATATATATATATATATATATATATATATATATACAAATGCATGCACCCACGTACATACAGCTCTTATTGCTTAACTTTGACTTGTATAAGACTATTTACATTTGTTTGAACTAAACAAATTAATTCACAGTCTCAGCATATATTGAGTGACCACTATATAATGACACGTGACGACAAAAAATAAATTCTTATCGTCTCATTATAGTAGCTTCTTACCAGATACAGAACATTTAACATCTGAATAAAAATGTTCTTAAAACCAAGCAAATATTTAACTGTATATCATCAATGGTATTAGTGTTATTACTAAGAATGGAGAGACAGTTTTGAATTATGTACGTAAAAAATTATAACATCGTTGTCAGTTGGAAAATCACTCGGAGAAACACATCGGAATTACGTGTTTAATAAATCAGTACTAACAATATCACTTATTATTATGTTCAGTGGGAAATGGTTCGAGATATTCTGCCCCACTTCAGCTGCCTATATTAAGGACATATCCAATCATCAAGTCTCCGAACCAGTTGTATGACTTATATCCAGGGTTAGAAGTATGATTTTTCAGTCATTAGCCCACAGGACTAATGTACAGTGAAATCTGTTAGCCATTGTAAAGTTTCACTAGACCGAATGTTAGAGAGTGAGCGCAGCGAGGCTCGAGTGTAACGAGGGTATTGTAGGAGGGTCCGGCTCCCCCACTCCCACCTCCCGGAATATTTTTTAATTGGCAAGCTTATGGAGCAATGTGGGAGACTGGATGGATCTCAGTACATGTTTTCATTGGTATATTTCATTCATGTAAACTCCTCCTTCATATTTTCACCCATTCTGGTTTATCATACTTACTATTTGATCCGTCTAGCAATGTTTTTCTAAAAACAAATTTATCTATTTTTCATTCATAAACTGCAAATTTATCCAATTTCAGTCACCATATGTCACAAAATTCTGACAGGTCAAATAACAATACAGCAGTCTCACTCAATTGTGGTAATATGTGGAAGACATGATGCGATGTACAACCATAAAGCATTTATATAGTGGGCCCCATACATGTAAACAGGTCGCGAAGCAGCCAATCACAGCGCTTCTTGTGAGTATACGGGAACTTCTTCAATTAATCGCGATATTCTCCAAAGACCCCCCCCCCCAAATACGCGTATTAGCCTGCGGGGTAATAACACACATATTATATTAGCCCACAGGTTTTTCTATTAGCCCGGGGCTAACGGGCTAGTGCTTAATTCGAACCCTGTTTATATCCACTGTCTACTTGTCTATTGAGGAGATGTGGATGTGAGCTTTTATGCCAGATAACAGCCATTACATATAGGGCAATGACTTTCTGTTGGTCACGAAACACCATAATTACGATACTTAAGAGATACGAATGAATAAAAAGAGATATGGAGAATTATCGTGAACATGTAACACCAGAGAGGTGAACAACCGTTGATCAACCGTTGATCAACCGTTGATCATGTATGTGTAGACACTTTATTATTTCATTTACATTACTGTGTACACAAATCATGTAACACTGTAATGATTTCATTGCTATTCAAATCTGTGTTAATTAAATAACTGTAATTCTAAATAACATCTGTATGGCTGCAATCTATAACATCTCTAGCTTTAGAGAAAAGGTGTTACTTTATGAGAAGTAGCAGTTTCTCTAGAATCTGACCATCATCCTTTGACGCATGCAGGAGTTTTGGTCTATTTTTAGCTGCAACCAGAGCCGTAGGGGCCCGGGGCCCATGCTAATCTATTTATGTCGTGACTTTCTGCGAGTGGTTGTGTAAGTAGGGGCCCCCATTGCACTGCTTTGCTTGGGGGCCTATAATGCCGTTAAGACGGCCCTGGCTGCAACAGAAACAGACGTTGCACATACATTAGAACACGTCATTACAATATGATTTTCGCTACCCAGAACGCTCTTATAAAAGATACCCAAATCTTGATAATAACTGTATTGCTATATAATTACCCCCATATAGTTTTTTTTTGTCAACTACAATAACATTTTTTGATATACTTATCACCCACACTCCAAAGTAGAGAACCATAATAATTTGTACAATATGTACGAGATAAGTAGTTACGAAAAATGCTGTCACGACATCAAAATTTTGCTACTATATAATTAGTACATGTGACCAAATCATGTTTTGCACTCCGAATTTCTGAAATAGTGACTGTGGTGGTCTGTTACTGAGTTCTGTAACGGGATAGTTTTCTCACTCAAGAGAAAATCGTTCCTGAAAATGTTAGGTTCTTTATTACTTACTGTAATATGATTTGTAGCCGAAATAAAGTTAATCACACATTCCGCAGTAAATCTTCACATATCGACAATAAAACGCTGCTTGCACCACAAGATGGCGCCAGCATAATCTACAAAACCAAAATAATGATTACATTTGAAGCACCCCACATGAGTCGGTTCTGATCTATCTAACGGAACATCAATATTAATACAAAATAAGATTGGCGGTAGACCACCGCCCTTCTTTACTCCGTTGAACACCATAAACATTTCGCTAAATTTACAATTCCAACGGACTCTTTAATGAGTTTTAAACGAGTATATATATAAATAAACAAGCGTGCGTACAGTGGATATGCATATTTATAATTGAAACAATTTATAATATACCACCCCGTCAATGGGCCAAGAAGGATCAAGAGTGACGTATTCCTTGCCACTCCCAATACATATTTACAAACTTTTACATGTACATCTTCGATGTCTTTTCTAATATTGCAGCCTTCGAAAGCCCTCAGCCCTAGCTATTAACACTGCTATTCGCCGCTGTTTTTTTAAAGTGGGGATACTGAATGGGAGAGCCACTTGGACACCTAGAAGACCTTGACGTTCGAGAAGTTCTGGAAACGTTTGATGACCTAGACATTTTGGGATGTTTATCGCATTTAAAACTATTGAATACAGAATAATAATTGTCATTTTCATTCAACTGAACAATATAATTCAAATCAAGATTATCATTCAAATCAACATCATTTGACAATTTCCAAATATCAACATCACTAGTATCATCTTTAAGGTTAAGGTTCGTAAGATCAGCTTTCAATTGTTTATTCGTAAGTGCTAATGTATATGCAAGTTCTCTCAGTTTGTGTCGTTATACGATCACTACGTCTAACATTTGCAGATTCAGTATCGGTAGCCACATGTTCTTCCTCAAGATCTGGATTATGTTTGATGTCATCATCAGTTGTTCCGATGACTTGTGTCAGATCACCATCAGTAATCTTTGTATCTAATTCCAGCATCTTCCACCATCGACAGATCCACATCAATGAAACAGCCACTCATCTTCGCCATAATCAGTTGCTAATTAGCCAAGTATGTTAATACTGTCGGATTTGTGGGTCAAATCCGTTCATGTCAATTCGTCCGTGATACAAATTAGTTCATTAACTGTTTATTCCAATCGGTAGGGAGTGGGATATTATAGGGCTCTTCACCCTAAAATACAACAATCTTCTTCAAAAACGTATTACCATGTTGGAACACATCTCTTCATCATATAACGCGTTTAATATCGTTATCTAGTAATGATCAGTTACAAAGGTCACATTAGCTAATCTTATCTAAGATGTAGACTTCACAAATCAGTGATAAGTTTGAGTCATTTGGGCTAAAATGTCCAGTTAGTCCGGACATAATCAGCCGAATGTCTAATGTTTATCACAATATGGTCCAGTTGTAGGTTTGTTTAATTGACATATATTATCATAACATCCAGAAATCCCAATGCCGTTCTTAAGCTAACCATGTTTTTGTTACCATTACAATAAGACAATCTTCGTTGTCGATATGAAATATGATATTTATTTTAAGTTTCTATCTGAATGAATGTGTTCGTATGTTACAGATTACGTTAATAACATATTTGTCAATAACTCATAAGGTATACAGACCATGACCAACAATATACTATCAGCCATCTACTCTACATTAAACAAATATAAATACTGTCTTTCCTTCGATACATTTGAGCTGTAGTAGGTGGTCTTTATACAATTGTGTCTCTTAAAGCAGATTCGTGTTTCGTTAGCTAAGATAACTAATTGTTTGTTTTATTACGAATATCTAATTGCAAAATTCACACATATTCGTATAAAGAAATACGTCTCAGTTTTATTTGACGCTGTATTGATTTTATCAGTTTTCTTCTCCACAATTTGCCGAAGACGATCTACTTTGCATGAACAATATACTAGATGGAATAGATGTTGCCTTATCTAATCTATAGGGGCCCCTCCGTGGTCTAGCGGTAGCGTGTTGGACCACAGATCACTACCACCCGTGTTCGAATCCCGGCGTGGGCATATCTGAAGGTTGTTTCGTCTTTCACTTCGTCTCATTACCTTTGGAGGTCGCTCGGCCCATTTAGCCTACCTTGTGCACAAAAGTGGCCGTAAAACATCAATCATCATCATCATCATCTTACCTAATCTATATGGTAAGATTAATCTAAATGTTGGTTAACTCAAGGTTATGAGGAACGAAACTGTGTATCTTACCTGTGAGATAAGGGGCACACGTACGCATCATTATTTATAATAGAAGCTGCAAATATCATCAGTGACACTTTAGGTTCAAGCATTCAATGCTGTTTCATCCCAAATGCGTTCGTAACATAGATAACAATATATATTACAATGATAGTCATTACATAAATCTAGGTTAGGTCTAATGACGGTTGGATAGTACAGTTGATTCTATTATCTTTGTTTTATTGGAAGTAATTTACAGATTGTAACACTCACACAAGGGATAATCTCTAGAAGATAGGCTATAATAACGGCTCCTCATCCATGAAGATACGTCATGAAATATTCATGAAACAAGAATGATACCATCAAATCAGAATACCATCAATGTCATAACAAGGTCATACTACATTAATATATCTAAGGTAGGTCGTTATTATCCTGATAAGCTACAGCGTAAATGTCAATCTTTTTTACCTTTATTTGTCTACATGTCAATCAGCGAGGTGACCGGGAAGTAACGTTTTGTGATTATGATATCCGGAACGTAGCCAAGTAATGACAACTGGATTATCTTTGTCGGTTTAATTTTCAAATTAAGTCTAATGCAAGTTCTCTGTGATACTCATGTGTCACTATTTCCTACCATTCCGGTCGGTATAATCATTTTCTGTTCGTGAT
This sequence comes from Paralvinella palmiformis, assembly GCA_025642065.1. Classification (NCBI taxonomy): domain Eukaryota; kingdom Metazoa; phylum Annelida; class Polychaeta; order Terebellida; family Alvinellidae; genus Paralvinella; species Paralvinella palmiformis. Next base: position 134,453 of record JAODUP010000011.1, on the reverse strand, counting down.
TGTCTTATATAATATGTGAGTGATTGAGTATACGACTGAGTGAGTGATTGAGTGATTGAGTGAGTTAGTGCGTGAGTGCGTGTGCGCGTGAGTCAGTGAGCTAGTCAGTCAGTCAGTCAGTCAGTCAGTCACTCACTCAATCTACCAGTCAGTCAGTCATTCACTCATTCATTCAGTCAGTCAGTCAGTCTATCAACCAGTCACTCAGCCAGTTCGTCATACACTCAGTCAGTCAGTCAGTCAGTCAATCAGTCACTCACTCAATCTACCAGTCAGTCAGTCAGTCAGTCAGTCAGTCAGTCAGTCAGTCTATCAACCAGTCATTCAGCCAGTTCGTCATACACTCAGTCAGTCAGTCAGTCAGTCAGTCAGTCAGTCAGTCACTCAGTTACTCAGTCAATCAGTCAATCACTTAGTTCATGTTGGTCCAACGGTAATAGGCCATGAGCATATAGCCTAGAAAGAGAGACACTTTGACTTTATCAAGAACAATTTGAATAGAAATGGTGAAAGGTTCACGTCGTATCCCCATAATGATAATTATAGTTGTCTATCCGTAAAAGTAATATATTATTTATATCCTAGCAATAAGACTAAATATTAAGACCGTAAAATCATCACAAGCGACTCACATAAAACATCCTTAATCTAACAACCTCTCGCAGTTACAGCAATTTTCACACATATATATTATTGTCACTAGTCAATGTCAGTCATATACGGGTCCAGATTTTAATAATGTATGTATTTTCTGCGAATATGTATTCTGTTCATTGTCTATGATTTGGATGGCTAAAAGAATCCTCTTCAATCATATCATAGAGGAGGAATAGTACTAAAAATGGAATCGAAATGCCATAAAGATGAAATGAAGCAAGTGTCCCGCTCCTCAGAGATGGTGTCCCAGACAGTGAGATGGCAGCACTACATAAGAGCGCTCCCAATTTTGTGAGCCGAGAAATTAATTTCTCAGTAAGCTTGTAACCGTAAACGTTATGACGCTTTTTTGTAGAATGTCGAGAAAGATTTGATCCCATCACTCTCGTACTTCATCAGCTATCCAGACGTGCTGTCATCACCTGGAGACGTCCAATATTAATATAAGAAGTAGGTGGTCATTATTTACGTGTTTAAGTCCCTATTACGCATCACAAGGACAGCTTATTATTTTAATTTTTTTAACCATATATTTATCAGTGCTGTTGAATATTATATACACAGAAACAGTAACTTATGGAATTATGAAGGGATAACTGGGTTCTAAGAACTTTAGAAATTTTGTCCTCACTTGCAGTAAGTTTAATATAATTAGGTATCTGTAGACTTACACTGGAAAATATATGATGTTCAGCACTCACTCTTAAAGCAGAATAAGATTCAAATCGCAGCAGGTTTTCCTAATGAGTACATTAAATAAACTAGTACAAGTCCATTAAGTACATTAAACATATTACATAGGAACGAGTACTGTGATTTAAATCGTACATTAAGTCAGTGTATTTAGAACAAAACAAGTGTTATATGCAACTGATTACAGAGCATGTACCAAAACGTTCAGCACAATTATGCTCTGGCTGTAGGCAGTTTAGAAGAGACATATTAAAATTATTTGCCATAGTCTAGTCTAGTTGATATGAGGCCTTCGACAAGTCCTGTATTTGTATTGCTTATGCACTTACCAATAAGCCCCATGTTTTTGGTATTGTTCTTTTGGCTTTGTTTCTCGATAATAGCAGGACTTCCATGTTGAATTTCCTGTTTCCCGATTCCAAGGGGTATAACCAAGAATAAAGTGAAAATAGGTTACCAGCATGGAAGATTTTGTTTAACTAAACCCAGCGGTTATTTTTCTGTCACTTACTACTTGGACGAGAACAAAATGAATTTGTTAAATTTCCCGTTCAATTTCAGGATGTTGCTATTCACCCAAATGCCTTCGTCGGGTATTGAAGCTGATATATTTTGAGTATTCTTTACGTAACATAACATTTAATCTAAAGTTGTTTGATGATTTCACAAAGTAGCTTACTGTACAGACATTATTTATTTTTCTAAAACGGATTCCTGTGGTACACCTAAATTAAGACGTAGATCTGGCGAATATCTATAGGAAGCTGTAACATACTGAGTTCTGTTGCTTAAGTACGACTTCACCTAACATTATGACCTTTACTTGATATTAAAAAACATTCTAAGCTTCTTAGTAGTAATGAATGCTTTATCATATCAAATGCTGCAAATAAGTTAGGCATAGTTAATGTAGCCATCGATCCCTCATTAACACCATCAGCCATGTCCTTATTAAGAGATTTATATTAAATGTTCTCCAGGATAATTAGACTTAATATATATGCAGATTACTGTGTTGTAACTGCTATTATATATGCCACGCTACTACATTCTCAAAGATTTTGAGATAAAGACAAGGTTAGATATAGGAGATAATTATCGATATCTCCTTTTATCCAAATCATATCTCTTAAGTATCGTAATTGTGGTATTTCGTGATAAACACAAAGGTATCGCAAACTCAGCCATTTCCCTATATTCTATGGCTGTTATCTGGGGCAGAAGTTGATACCTACATTTCCTCAAGAGATAAGTAGATAGTGGATCTAAGCCACATAACTTTTTCGGTGTTTTGTCCTTAACATGGCAAGCTGAAGTGTGGCAGAAGATCTGAAACATTTTCTCACTGAACATAATAATAAGTGATATTGTTAGTACAGATTTATTAAACACGTAATTTCGTATTTGATTGTAATTTCATTTGATTTTAGTTATTTCTCCAAAAACAATTGTTTATAGCCTTCCGTCATGGGTTTTTTTCCATCAGATCTGAATCAACTTTGTTAAAGCTTATATTCTGAATTTTATAAACTGTAAGCAAACTACCATACTTGCAATAATGACCTAATTATTTTTCAAAAAGTTTGATTAACCCCAACATAGGTTCAAACAAAAACGACATTAATCTTTTCTTCAAAATGTTACTATTGTACAAGTATTGATCTGATAATTATTGCTTAATGACAACCTTTGAATAACAGTATAACAATGACAATCTTCTCAATAACAAGAACTACGACCTGCGTAAATGACAAATTAGATAAAGGTAATTGATTTTTCCTTATAGTTTCAAGTAATCAAAGAGAGGTTACAAAACATAATTCTAGATTTAATACCATATCTTTATATAATTATATTATTTCTGTGTTCGACCGTTATATATTTTCTGAATAATCTTACGATGTTAAATATTTGTTTGGTGTAATAATACATTATGATGATGTTGATGATGATGATTGATGTTTTACGGCCACTTTTGCCTCCAAAGGTAATGAGGCGAAGTCAAAGATGAAACAACCTTCAGATATGCCCACGCCGAGATGATGATGATGTTGAAGATTATTATCAATAATAATCTATTATCCGTATATATACATTTAGAAGTACACCAATCGTTTACCAATAATCAGAAATACAATTTGGTGAAATAATGAACTGAGGAAACAAAATAAAGTAAGGGGTTAAATTTTTTTAAATTAACAAATTGGGGTTTAAATGGGGGAAGGAAAGGGAATATCTAAACTACATACATACATACATACATACATACATACATACAAACATACATCTACATACATACATACATACATTAAAACATACATACATACATACAACATACAAAACACAAAGTTTTAAAATTTAAAATTTTTAAACATAGTGTACATACTTACATACATACATACACATACCCCTTTTTAAACAAACAAACAAACAAACAAAATACAAACATACATAAATAAAAATACATACATACATACATAGATACATACAAACACACATACATAGATACATAAATACATGGATACATACGTACACACATCCACTTCGAAAAGATGTTTCAAAGTTTGGTAATACACTTCAATTAATATTATTTTGATAATACAACATTTAAATAAAAATCAAATAACGTATAACAACTCTTAACATCAGCACGGGAGTAATCCGGGAGATTTTCATCAAACTTGCTTTGGATATTAATCAGACTAGTTTGATCCAGAAGTCATATACTCCTTCATTCCGGATATCACACTAGTTAATGTGGCTAGGTTGCCAATTATAGTTGATTGACAGCTTGATAAATAACCATCATCTTGTTATCTGGCTACGATAATGGAAGAGATTATCACTACGATAGTAGGTCACCATGACAATAATAACACGACCTAGATATATTAATATTGTATGATCTTATTATGACATTGATCGTATTATGATTTGATGATATCATTCTTCCTTCATGAATATTTCATGACGGATCTTCTTGGATGAGGAGCCGTTATTATAGCCTATCTATATTCCATATTTAGAGATTATTCCTTGTGTGAGTGTTACAATCTGTAAATTGCTTCCAATAAAACAAAGATAACAGGATCAACTGTACGATCCAACCGTCATTAGAACACTCTTAGGTTAGAGCTAACTTAGATTTATGTTATGAATATCATTGTAATATATATTGTTATCTATATTACGGGCGCATTCGAGATGAAGCAAGATTGAGTGCTTCAATATAACGTCCTACTGATGATATTTTCTCTATCTATTGTAAATAATGACCCGAAGCCAGGTACGTGTTTATCTTATTTCACACGTAAAATGGACACTTTCGTTCTTCATAACCTAGAGTTATCATTAACATTATACCATCTAGATTAGGGAAAAGAACACTCATTCCATCTATAATAAATAGTGTTCATGCAACTTAGATCGTCATTGACGAAGGTTTGGAAAATCTGATGAGAATAATACAGCGTGAAATAAAAGTGTTACATATTTCTTTATATGAGTATGTCTGACTATTGGACATAGATGTAGATAATAAAACGAGCAACTCTTACTCTTTGGTCACGAAACAGGAGTCTGCCTTAAGAGAGACATTTATATGAAGACCAGCTAAATAGGCTAAACTATGTGAAACGAGGATATTATTATTACTAAAAACCAACAACATTCAGTGGATGAATGATAATATATTTGGTGGATGTGGTCGTGGAATAAAGTTGACAATAAATAAAGTTATTTACTTAAAAATGTCGGCTGGTGTTTTTATCGATATCGCAGTATAAATTAGATCACAACCATGTTTGTTCTACGGCTATGTGGCAATACAGTTATCTTTCATAGCAACAACGAGATAATAGGTGATAATGTCCCTGTCATTGATAGATGATGTTGTATAGCTGATTATTAATTGAAACATCTCTGACATATGAACATCTTCATTTAGATAGAAACTTAAAACAAATATCACATTTTATATAGACAACTAACATCGTTTTATTTTAATGTTAACCTAAACATGTTTAGCTTAATAACGGCATGTGTATTTTTGTGAGATGTGTCAATTAAACATTCCCACAGACTGGAGCCTATTGTAATAGACATTGACATTCGGCTGATGAGTGGGAAAAATCTGTTGTTTATAACACCATTTTCCTAGCAGACATTATGTATAGTAACTAACAGACTCTTGTCACTTGTTGAAAGTTGGGGGTAGAACCCCTGACTGTGGCATATTGTATATTATTGTCAATAAGTTAATATTATAAAGTAATATGAATATAGTCCATATCAGATCTAAGTCAACTATTAGTATTCAGTGAGGACAAAACTGACTAATATCGAATGATATAAAAATACATTCTTAGATGACGGTTAATTAAAGATTTAGAGAATTTTAGCAATAAGTTAAGTATTCGGACTAAATGGACATTTTATCCCAAACCACTAAACTTATTACTGATATATAAAGACTACCTGTTAGATAAGATTAACTAATTTGACCTTTGTAACTGATGATTATTAGATAACGATATAAACGACGTTATATGATGAAGAGATTTGTTTGATCATAGATCGATAAGAGTGAGTATGCGAACATTGATGCCTACATAGATAGGTCATGGATTTATACGTTGATTGATAACTATTAAAATATATGTAAAGTGCTATTTCTCTAGTATTAGTCGACAACCGTCAGTTGTTCTCAACTGAAATTACAAAATATTTAATTTGTTTTCATGTTTAAGCTTTGCTTGTTGTACGTAGCCATTAATTGTTAAAATCTGTTAAAATGCCATTATGAGGGTGTCCGGTGCATATTCGGGGTTAATGGGCTAGGGACAGATGTGATGCTAACTAATGCCTGATAGCATTTCAATGGAAAATGCCAGAGTAAATAACACATTTAATTTAAGATCTCTTTATGAGTCAGACCGTACAAATGTTAACGATGATTATGAATCCCCTTTCAGTTTTATTGACTGTGACTATTATGCACCTGATCAGGTCTCTGAGAATACGAGAGATTTACATAAATCAGCTTCTTACTTTCACCTGAACGGCCGCAGTTTATCAACAAACTGGGATTCATTTGATCATTTCATCCATTGCATTCGATTAGATTTGATTAGGCGAAACATGTAATTGTGACAAAGGTCAGCATCTGGCTTTATCTGGATAAGATAAAATCGTCACCAGGTGTCGTGATGATAGAAACCATGCAGGTGTTCGTTTATTCAGAAAAAAAACCCACATAAACTTTAAACCTCGTGAGGACTTTGGTATTTTTATACTCCACGTTTTCGAATCTATCTTTATTGAAGCTTCTTCAAATACTAATAACAATAATACCGTGGGTGTTATTTATAAACCAAATTTCAAGCCAAAGTTGACATGGATATATTTACAAAACCATTAGATGACATAATGAAAATAATAACAAATGAAAGCAAACACAGCACCATGACGGGCCATTTTAACATTGATCTGCTGAAGTACAACTCTCATAATAAAATAAACATTTATGCTGACAATTTATTTTCTAATGGGTTTTTCACCACTCATAACAAAGCTAACTAGAATATAACCTTATTATCATATATATATATATATATATATATATATATATATATATATATATATATATATATATATATATTTTTATATATATATATATATATATATATATACACAAATAACTGGAATACAAATACAACCACTGGAATAATTATAACAGATGTGGTTGATGACTTTTGAACTTTCTATTCAATTAAAAATATAAAACGAGATCATTTTCTGACAAACATATTAACTTCTTCAGGCTTGACAAGTCTTTTATCTGAATTGCTCAAACGATGCCTGCACAAGATTCGTGGACATTTTAAAATTTGCATTTGAAAAAGTCTTTCCTCTACAAAATAAAACAAATTCGTAAGAGATTTATCAAACGTGAACCGTGGATAACAACAGGATTATTGACCTTATCAAGAATTAAATACAAACTACTTCACATCAATAAAACAAAAACACCCAAAAAACAGAACAATATATTATTAAATACAAATTATAAATAACTAAATATAACAAGCTGCGGGAAATCTTGAAACAAACATATTTTGCAAACATAATATGGATTAATAAATTTAATATGAAAAAAACAACAACATAACTTATTATTTAGAAAAGATATTGGAAAACAAAATAACAAACTCGATCTTCGTATAACTTTTAACATAGATAATGAACAAGGACTAGATCAAATGAAAATTGCAGTATCTTTTAGTAACTACTTTGTCAACATTGAGAAACCTACGCGTCAAAATGATTCAAAGGGAAATACTAGTTATACAAATCAGTTATAAATAGTATGTTAATGGACAAAATTTGACTACTTACATCTGATGGACACTGTCAAGACACTTAAGCCTTAGATCAGCAGTGGCTCTGATGAAATCCCATCCAAATGTATTAAGGAAACGATATAATTACTAACTCATATCATTAATTGATCTTTAAATACTGACATTACCCTGATCATCTAAAATTAGCTATAGTTAATACTAAAGACCAGTTGCCGATCAACTAAAACATTACCGATTTTGGGATTGACAAATATTCCTATATTAACATTAATATGGATTCCGTGCGAAACATTCTACATTTCATCTTGTCTTGGACCTGATTACTTAATGTGCTAAAAATAAAGCATTTAATCCATGTAAACGTTTGATGTTAGTAATCACGACATCCTTGTGAAAAGCTTGATTTGCATGGTATACGTGGAAATAAAAAAACAATTATTGTGAATTATCTGTCGCACAGGAACAATATGTCAATCTCGAAAACAACAAATCTAGTATGCAAAGGGATCTATCTTGGGGCCACTACTGTATCTAATATATGTCAGTGATATTGCAAATTGTACACTTGGAAATATTCTCTCCTTTGCTGATGACACGTCCTTGTATTTATCTTGAAATTAAATGATCTCTATGAATCCCAAGTAGCCCCCTTTATGCATGACAATGTATTTAATAAAGTACCGATGTATTTTGACAAAACGTAAACAATTAATTATGGAGATCACCAAACCAGACCAGAAAATGTAATCAAATGCATATTGAGCGATGTAACTCCACCTTTGCAGGAAAGTTGCCTCTCTATAAATCCCCTCTAATAAGGAATAAGTGGTGTAATATTCTCTCAAATGTTTCTTCACAAAGCCACTTCAAGAAACAGTTGAACCATTTCGTATCATCATCATATTCAAATTCAGTGACCTTTATCAATTTCAGATCCTTATCAAAACTGAAACATACAACTTAACAGTGTACTGGATTATGTTTTCTTCACAACATTACCTGACCTGGCCTTACAATAAAAATGTTATTCTCCAATTACCCTGTCGCTCTTCCTTTGTGTGTATGTTGTGTGTATGTGTATGTGTATGTATGTGTGTATGTGTCTGTGCGTGTGTGCGTGTGCTTGTGTGTGTGGGCGCGCACATCCATGGGCGTCCTTTTGTGTTGGCGGAATTTGCTGACCACGATGTCATTTATTGTGTCTCATTTACATGTTCTTCATTTCTGCATTATATGTTTGTAAAACATTTATTTCTTGCCATACACCTTTTTGCTCTCTTTGATAAATATATTGAAATATATTTATAAGTTAATTATACACAGTATTTGAATAACAGATATTTCATTGTATGAAAATGCCTTGTGATCGCGTTAACTTGTTGTTTATGCGATACACATTTATACATTTAGAAGTGTTTATTACAGAATAGACTTTCTTTAATTATCTGATTTGTATTTCAATGTCTTTATTTCAAGGCCACATCTACTGAATTATATACATTTATATATGAAGCTACTTCGCAAGAATTCATACATTTATGTATAATTTTATCATGTTATACTGTGTCAATTAATGTTTGTGCTTCATTTAGGCCATCGATGGAATTGTATTTTCATACGCCATTAGTTTAGTTGTAATTTATTGTAAAAAACATTCTACTTTTTCCTCATTTTAAATTATTGGCACATATATATATAGTTGGTGCAGTCTTTGTTGAATACACTGGATTGTAAATGTTCACGATTTTGCACACATCTGATACGATTCTCATTGACCTCAATTTACAGAATGAAATAAATGAGATGAGCCTATACATAAATATTAAGTAATGTCCATAATAGTTGATTGATAAGAGCAAGCCATTTTTTTCGATTGCTTGGTGGCGAATTTGATGCGTGAAAACGGGAACTGTGAGAAATATAGCTCAATATACAACATATAAAAGTAGGAATGATTTTGAAAGAGACAGCCCATGAGACATTATATATATATATATATAGCTCAATATACAAAAGATAAAATTAGGGAAATCAGAGGAGGACAGAACACGTAGTCATTTATGAAAGAATGCGATAATGACTCATCGGAGATTTTAAACATAAAGAGATCTCATGAGTAAATGGAAATATTTAAATTCTGGACTTACATCGTTCGTCCGAGCATTTATTATAATTCTCATGATGTCTACCAAAAGTCGACTATTTATATCAAATGTATATGTGTGTGAATCAAATGTTATGACGTAATAAATAAGTTTGCGTATTATTTTGTAGGATTAAATTGAAGTGATACAATGTAACAAATTTGAATTGTATTTAATGGTCTTTTCTTAATAAAAGTAATACCTGGACATCATTCACTTGATTATTCGTTGTTCTTGTGATGATGGTGAGAATGTTGTGATAGTAGTTTCATGATGGTGATGATGATGCTAATGAAACAATAATAGCTATTATTATTATTATTATTATTATTATTATTATTTGTGTTATGATTATTCTTGTTTCATTTATAAAATTATCATTATCGTTATATTTCTATAAAAACTAATTATTATCTTTAATTAGTTGTCGCTGGCAAACACAAATTATTTCCTTTTTGATCCTGTTTCATATCTAAAATATATATCTACAAAGTTATAAGGATAATAAATATAACAAGGACACTAGTTCATATGATACTTATAATAATAATTAATACTAATTAGAAAACTTCTATAGCACCAATATCTTCGAAATGAAGTGAGCTTAGTGATGCACCTAGTACAGGGGTTGAGCAAACTCTTAGTCCAGGTACGATGCAAAGTTAATTAACAATGATCAGATGGAAAGGAAATTTAGGAGGGATAAGCGAGTCTGAAAAGGTGAGCTTTCAAACGGTAACGGAAAGAAACTATGCTATTTGATGACTTAACATGTTCAGAGAGTTAATTCCAAATAGTAGGGACAGCAACTGAAAAAGCACGAGTCCCACCATGAGTTTTAACCCTGGAACAGACAACAAGTGAAAACCAGATGAACTGAGCTCTCTGGGCTTGGGTGATAAAGAAAGCATGGAAAATAGATAAGAAGGCTCTCCAGAAGAAAGAGTTTGATAGGCAGTAGTGTAGAGTTTGAAAATGATGCGAGATTGAAAAGGGAGCTAGTAAAGAGATTTCAGAAGTGGGACAGAATGTGAAAACCGAGAAGACCACGTGACAGCCCTAGCTAAGCAGTTCTGAACAAACTGAAGTTTGAGAATATCCTTAGATGCGATGTTATAAAGAATAACGTTGCAGTAATCAATCCTACTAGTAATGAATGGTGTAGCAATGGTATTGATGACTGAAAGATAAATATAGCGCCGAATACGGCGAAGGTCACGAATATGATAGAAACTGGAGCGACATGTCAGAGAAACATGTTTTCTGATATCTAAAATCAGTTTTGTTAGTTAACCAATACATTCTCAATTTCGTTATATAAAGTTTCTATCGTCCAATTTTGATATTATTTGCATAAGAGAGTATATGAAAGTCCAGTAGGTGGCAGGTGGATTCGAACCAAGAATTTAGCAGTTATTTGTTCAACCCTCATATCATCGAGCCGTTCACCCATAATAATGATGATGATATTTGACATTTGGAGATTGATTGTTGATTTATTATTGCTAAATAGTAGCTGATAATAACATTTTTGGTTTATGGACAAAAAGAAAATTAACTTCATGTTTATGGAAAATGTTTCTAGGTTTTATGGCACTTCTTGTGCATAATAAGTTTGATAACAATATAATATTTTCTCTCATCTTATGATAATATATTCGTATAAAATATTCACCTATTGCACTGGTGAGTGTCGTGTGGCAACAGTAAGAATGGCTACGTTACGAATATTGTATATGCACTTAAAAAGGTTTAGCCTACACATATTTACTTACACTTACAACATGATACGGGTTTTTATGCTTTTCTCTTCAAAATGTAATTTATTTATTAATTGAATTATTCTCTGGCAAAAAGTCTATCGTATCAATTAGGCAACCGTCGTATTATTAGTATATTAGAAAACGCTGCGGAATTCAATTATTGGTTTATAACTCTGATTGATCGTGTATGCTTTTGCTTAATCTGTCAAAATATTTTAATTAGTTTGAATTCTTGAAATAATAAGGGAACATCTAACAAAAATGAATGACACGCAAAATGACCGAAGAGTTAATTAAATCGACCAAAATACGACTCTATGATAGATAACATAATATCCGAGAAAGATTTAGAAATGATGTCAGCTATGTAAGCTATGGTAAATAATATCAGAGATGAGTAAAATAACCATTTTGATATTAAAACTCATATATACTATCATGTATTTAAACACTTTATATCAAGGAAATCAGATGGCTATTTGTTTATTGTCATAGGACTAAACATATAACCGAATATTATATATTATTATGTATTTTAAATATAATTATTATCAATATATTTAGCATATCTTCTACAGAAATCTGTATATCACAATGACATGTCGTGTAATTTATTTTAGACTGTAATCCTAACTAAAACTTGATTGTAAAAGGATTACAGTTTCTTTTACACAAGTAGATGTTCGATTATCTTTGACTTCAGTGAGGATGCTAAAAAGAACTGTAATCAATATATGAATTAAGTAGAAGATAGTCAAGAATGTAGTATATCAGACAATTACTTGTATAATAAATTTCCATATAAATCGACAAATATTAACTAATTCCTGCTATTTCTAATCTGTTGGATGTCTACTTGTCCGCTTGATATATTGTCGCATATTATACGGCACCATTTCAATCAATGCGATATTTTTACTTTCTCAAAGGAAAGAGACGATTAATCTGTAAGGAATTGTAGAGAGAGGACGGATGACAAAGAAAAATTACAACAGATCACGGAGAATGAAATTTCAAAGGATGGGACGCAATTCTGCAGAAGAGATGATAAGAATTCTTTGGACACTATAAAACGACATCTTGCGTCTATAGCGAATATCAAAGAAAGAAATATCTCTGAATGCGACTTTCTGCGATCTTCCGAGAATGAATGATGTTTATTTTTTAAACGTTTTTACAAATTTGTTTTGTTCTTGTTGTCGTCGTCGGGAGAACAAACTCTAACGCAAAATACATTAGACGTATGCTGCTTGATAGATAGATTAAACTGAAACTTTCTGGTATGAAAGTAGCATAGAGCTGTTGTATGAATTATAATATGTGACCTTTTTATACTTGGTTAGCCTTTCTGTGATGATGATAATAATAATAATGATAATGCAGATAATGATGATGACAAGATGAAATATAGATGCGTACTTTAAATAATTGATTGTCGTTTGATATATATATATATATATATATATATATATATATATAACCGTCTTAAGTTGGGAGTAAATATATCAAAATTCTTGCAAAACTGTCCAAAAGGTCATGATCAATTATGATCTGTGCATTTTTAGCTAAATATTGTTATCAAATTATTTGATTTCATAAAGTCATAACTTTCAAACAATTCGTGATAAAATGATACAGTGACAACATTAATATCAAATTATTAATACATCAGAAGACAGAGAAAAAGTCATCATGACACACAAACTGATGAAGAAGGTTTATTTATTTGTTTAGTACCGATATCGCAGTATATATTAGACCAGACACCTGTCCGATCACCTCTTATAGTTATGACTATTAATATATCTGAAGCTGATTATTTTGTACAGGTGATTATTAATCAACATATCCGCGATTAATGCAATGTGCGACAAGGGAACATGATTTAAATGAAAACTTTAAATATATTAATATTAAACAAGATATATTTATTTTAAGAATTGCACGTACTTCTGAATATCGTGATATATGTTAGTTAAATATTCCTACAGACTGTAACTAATAGTTATAGATTTTTGATTGATGATGATGATGAGCGTATTAGAATATACCATTTCTATTGTTGTCAATAAGCAAATAATACCAAATAATGTAATCCATATCAAATCTAACTCAACTGCTAGTATTCCGTCAAGACAAAAATGACTAACATTTGAAGGTCATACAAATATATTAAAAAAAATTGAGTTACAGATTTAGAGAATTTTAGTAATAAGTGAAGTATCCGGAGTAACTGGTCATTTTACTCTAAATGGCTACGACTTAGCTATGATGTATACACACTTCGATTTATCTAATTTTCCTAATTTTTGGTTACGATAATGATGATAATAAGAAAACGACATTATATGATGAAGGGATTTATTTCCTTGTGGACCGGTTGATAATTACAAATATAACAGATCAGTTTTGTCATTATATGATTTATGTATGTCATGTCTTTAAATGATTCTTTGGACCTTGATGTCACAGAGAAAATCTAAAAAATAATGCACCATATCATTTATTATAATTTTCCGAGGTTATCTATTACTGCGATCTAACTGCTAGAATTGTCTGGAAATCCATAATATTCAAATCGATACCGACAACAGATATTTGAGTACCAAGATGGAATCCATAAAACCATAAATGGCATTCCCCATCTTCCATAAGTGAATGTGAATGTTGATGTTTTACGGCCACTTTTGTCGACAAGGTAGGCTAAATGGCCCGAGCGACCTCCAAAGGTAATGAGTCGAAGTGAAAGATGAAACAACCTTCTGACATAGCCCGACCGGGTTTGAACCCAGTGGTTATCGATCTGTGGCCAACCGCGCTACCAGTTAGGCCATGGAGGCGCCCAGATGAACCTGAAAGTACCAAATCGGCTGAGAGAGGGGGAAGGGAGGAAAGATAGAAAGATAGATAGATAGGTAGATAGGTAGAGATATAGATACATAGATATACAGATGGATAAATAGAAGAAATAAAACGTCAGCTGTCAATTAATATTAATTGTAACTTATTTTTCATCAGTTGTATGTTGGCTATGTTAATGGCTTGCCGTTTGCCACAAATAAAACATAAATATAAATAATGATTTTCTTCCTTCCGTTTCTGTGGTCTCGTTTCTGTTCTCGTGTAATCCATTTGAAGAACATTATTCGAATCAACATGACATTAAGCTCGGCATTTGCGTAGCAATACACATCATTTATAGAAATGTTCACAGAAAGAACAAAGACAGCATTTTTTCTGTAATGGAAAATAGTGCAATCACAAGAGGACAGAAAACTCAGGACATCAAACGATTAGTTCCGTTCTGTAGCGAAGTTGATAAGAACTCATCAGAGGTTTTAAAAGAAAGACGTAAATGGAAATATTTTAATTCTGGGCTTACAACGTTCCTCATGGAATTAAACATTTTCATGGCGCCTACCATAGGTCAACTATTTATAAAAATGTGTATCTGTGTGAAGCAACTGCCATGATTTCGTAAACAACTTGGTGTTTTATTTTGTAGGATCCGATTAATTTCTTTAACTGATACAGTAATATAAATCTGAATTATAATAAGTTAACCTTTTGTAATAGACAGTAATAACTGGAAATGATTTAATTCTGGGCTTACAACGTTCCTCATGGAATTAAACATTTTCATGGCGCCTACCATAGGTCAACTATTTATAAAAATGTGTATCTGTGTGAAGCAACTGCCATGATTTGTAGGATCCAATTAATTTATTAAACTGATACAGTAATATAAATCTGAATTATAATAAGTTAACCTTTTGTAATAGACAGTAATAACTGGAATTGATTTACTCTCAAATACTGTCTGAAGAAGAATGATAATTAGTATGCTTATTATGTGGAAGATGTTCATAATCTGGTATATATATATATATATATATATATATATATATATATATATATATATATATATATATATATAAAGGTGAACATTACAACAGAACTAAGACCAAAAATATAAAAGGACACAGAGCTTTCAATAAGAAAGGAATGGACGCCATTCTGGAGAATACATGATAAGGATTGGTTGAAATTTGTTAAAAAGACACATCGTGTGTAAAAGGAAGTGAGAGAAATAACGCTTTGTTAATATAAGCTTTGACGATCTTCCGAGAATCAACTAATTGTTATGTTTCAAAACTTTGGAGCACAATTTGTATTGTTGTTGCCAGGCACATAAATTATAAAACAAAATACCACAAGTAAGGGAACAATGGCGTTATAGATAAAACATTCGATAAATATCATAACATTAACAAAACATCTTAAAATAGAATCAGCAGATGTGACCTATTAATTTGCTTGTAATATTTAATACCATAGAAATGTTGGCTAGTAATAGCATTTACTGGATTTATATGTTTATAAGATAATTAACCTCACCCTAGCAATTATTATTCCTCGATTAATATGTTATATATCCATTTCCATGGGTTCTAAGAAAAACTGTTGACATAGAGCTGTATACTCCGTGTACTATTTGCGTCTTTGGAGGGACGTCGTTTAGATTTTTAGACGGGAAACTAGCATTTAAATGACTTTGCCCGACATAACATGCTCTTAAATCACTATAAATACTTCTGACTCCAGAATAGAATGCTTGCTCTCGCTTGGTTGATGTTTCTTTTATAATAATGTTATTTATAAACTATTCACGTTATTAATACGAGGGGATAGAATAATCTTGCCTAAGTAAGTTATGTACAGTCTATGCGATGACATTCAAGGGTAGGTATAGTTTTGCTGTTATTAATAACTTTAAAGCCCATTTTTATAACCATAACCTGTAAAACAGACATGAGGTTTAGTATGAAAATGTTATTAATACTGGTTTTAGTAACGGAAAAGTGTCATTACTTAACTATCTTAACGTCCAGATTTTGAATTCACGGTTCGATATTCTCTGTGCCTGTGCCTTATCACACACACACACACACACACACACACACACACACACACACACACACACACACACACACACACACACACACACACACACACACACACACACACACACACACACACACACACACACACACACACACACACACACACACACACACACACACACACACACACACACACACACACACACACACACACACACACACACACACACACACACACACACACACACACACACACACACACACACACACTATACAGGGAGATCGTGTATGGAAGTTATGTCGTTAATATAACATATTTTACTGTCTCAGCTTTTATGTGATCTTGTGAAAGGATCTTCTGATAAATCATATAATGTTGTTTGTTGTATTTATAATCCTGGAGGCGCCAGGCATCTCCATGGGTATTAAGCTGCGGACACAGCTTGTTCCCATATTATGAGTAATTAGGTTAGACTGATATAGGAAATTTGTGAAATGTATAGTTATTATAATCCTGACATGTCATTCGCAGCATCGGAGATCTGCCTGAAATATGCTATTCTCGACCATGGGTCAAATAGATCAGGTGGATAGGCGCTTTAACTTAGATCCCATCACATCTAACTGCATATACTTAGGGAAGCTAAATTAGGCGTGAATGAACGTTCACTTAGTGATGAACGGAAACGTATGAGGGTTAGCTGTTAGGTTCGAGTAAATCATAGTATTTACTCGGATTTCAGACGATATTTCGTTCTAGTCCAGTAATAATCTATTGTACAGTATTGCTACTTTATGTTTTGAGCTAATTCACTTCACTGCTTCCATATATAGTTAGTCTACGCGACACAACATTATCATGTGTTGAATTGAAACTATTGTGTTGGTTACGCCGAGAGCTGATAAAAGGCGTACATTTTCATCCTCATTGGGTAACAACTTGGCGTCCAACTGAAACTGTTATGTCGGTTAGAGCACCGAGATTTCACCAAAGCACACATTTTCATCCTGATTGGGTAACCGTTCAGCTAAAACTGTTATGTTGGTTTGCCGCCGAAAGTCACACATTTTCATTTTGATCGGCTAACAACTTGGTGACCCCAGCAGGGTACACGACACAATTTTGTGCTGAACTTAAACTGTTATGTTGGTTGGGGCGCCGAACCCATAAAAGGCATAACATTTCACCCCGATCAAACAACAACTTGGCGACGGGGAACCTATCGGACCTCTATCCGTATGGTTAATATAAGTAAGATTTGTTTAGCTACTGGTACCCAGAATGGAGCTGGGATCAGTATATGTGGTGTCGAAATGTTTTAATATATAGGTTACCTTTGAGCCACAGCAAATTACTGCTGAATGTAAATTGTGGTGTTGCAGTATTTATCTTGTATATATGTTAACATACTATTGAACCATATGCATGTGTTGTTAACTTGGAGCTGTGGTGTCAAATGGTACTTTTGTATTTGCTTCGCTTTTTGTGTGTAGCCTACATCAACCGCTTCCCTGTGGGCGTGACATGTTTGTCACATACAAAAAGCGGATTATCTGGACCCCACAGGCTGATGGGTTTAGTCAATTGGTTTGAACACATTTTATTGATATATTTCTAAAATACCATAATTGTTCAATTTTGAAACTCCTAATGAATACCATTAAATGGTATTCATAAATGGCTTTTTGATCCTACTTATAGAAAAAGGGACGTAGAGAAAAAACCGAGACGTTCTTTGCTACTTATAGAAGATAAAAACACTTCAGCTTTATTAGTAACCGATAATTTCTCTCCTTCCTTATTCGAAATTTATATAGCTCTATCTTAATAGTAAAACTTATTCTGATGTATATTTGCTTAAAACACAAAGAGCCAGCAGTTGGATTCGAACCAAGAACATAATAGTTTCCTTCTGCAATGCTCTTATCACCGATTTACCCTATCCACACAGTTTTTAATAAGCTATAAGTTATACATTGTTGTTTTCTTCACCTAGACCACAATACCATTTTAATATTTACAGAAGTGTTATACTGCTTCTTTTAAATCATATGGATAGATCAGCTATAGTTTTGCTTCTCTGAGAGTATTTAGATCTTCAACACTTAATTGTTTCAGAATAACGACATTATATGCCATGACAAAAATGTATAATTAATTATCAATGAAAATTTTAAATAAATAAAAAAAACCAGTAACACGTCTTTAGTGTTTGAGTCTCTTATGACGGGTTAAAATGAAGTAGTTATAAAACTCTTATGAGTCAGCAGTTCAATAAGCTATATTTCTAGTCATTTTAAAAATAATGTATTTATATTTTAATGTTTGGGATGGGCGACTAAATGACCAGAATGATTTATTGTTATTTACAGGCTTTTGCGTGACAGAAACCTCTTTGTTAATATCCCACTTAATGGGAAACTGGCAGCTCATGACATTACAGGAAGACCTTCATTGTTGTGGAAATTATTTTTCATAAATATGTATTAGAAATGGTGAGAACATATATATCAAGCGATTGCCTTAGGGAGCGGTGTCATGGTGCCATGCCTGACAAAACAGTCTCTATTTGCAAATTGTTCCCGATCGATTAAAATATATATATATATATATATATATATATATATATATATATATATATATATATAATGTTTACTAGATATATTCATAGTGGAAACTGACACATTTTGACGTTATGCTTATATAACTTATATAAAGGAAGTACTATATCCAAAATTCAGTAAATACTTAATGATACCATCTCAAATAGTAATTATATCGTCTTTCAGCAAGCTATATTTTCATTCGGTAGAGGTCGATAACATCGTTATACGTCTTTGCATATATCCGTGTAAGGGGCGTTAAATGTATTCCTTTGATATTTAGGCGCTAATTCGGTAGACTAATTGTACGATGTTATTTTAATCTATACCCTAATGATGCCAATAATGTATTAATTTGCAATCAGGAAAAACAGAAGCATCGATAAGGTTAATGCTTAGGTTTTTCCATGTTTGTATTAATAGTTATTCGGTAAGTATTTTTTTTTTAAACCACCCAGAATCTTTACCCATAATATCAGCGTGGTAAATATTCATATAATCCCACCCCATCAAAATCATAAACATCAATAAACAAGAAAACAACAAACAAACATCAAAACCATAACCTCGATAAACAGACAAATAAAAAATACACAGCAAAATCACAAACCGCAATAAACAGGTAAATAATAACATTAGATTCGTGACATAAGTGGGAAATACAGACAACGAAGAGATACTAAATCAGACATGCCTTCGGGTCGACGACTAGCGGGTACATAAAATACATTTTATTATTTTTTAATGGACATATCAATTTGTTCATCACATTCTCTAGTGGAATATATTCAAACGAGAAACTGTTCGTTTTGTAGTTGTCTTGTTGCCCCGCACTACCAGCTGATGAGTTAATATCAGTGTCTGCTTTTATACTCCAGATATCGCGAAAACGGTGCTGCCACAAGGTTACTGAATGGCGATATACTCGATCTGGTTAGTGAGCCATTAGACTGACCATAATAGAGCTTTATAATAGATAACATGAGATGATGTTAGTTAGCCGTGTTATTGTTCTATAAAAGACAACAATTGTATGTCATACCATAATAAATGGTAAATGAAAAGAGTTGACTTTTGACAAATTTTGTTATATTAACTAAACATTATTACAGGCGACGTGAAATAGCAGTAAAATATAGTTTATACGTTATGAGAGCCAACATATATGCACCGTGTCTGTTATAATTCGTACAGAGCAAATAATTGGTTTATGATTATACCCGAGTTATAACAAACACTGTATATAAAAATCTTTGAAGCAAAACATATTTCTTGGCAACAAATGACTTTAATATCTACTAATTTAACCTATTTCACCACATTACAGGTTATAACATCTCCCGTCATTTGATATTATCTACACTATTGTCTTCACCCATCACTAAATCTTATCTGATGACCGTCATTTGTAGCATTTCATCTTTTATATCTGATAATTAAATTATGATGAATTACCATGTAATAGTTAGGTTTGGAATGAATTATTTTAGGCATTATTCATTTTAAAGAGTTCATATGTAGATTGAGGGGTTCAGTTAGAAGTTATATTTTAAAGGTTAACAAGGTAATATTATAACAAATATGACACTTTATGATGTCAGGTTGACTTTGATTTAGAGACTGGAGTAACAATTAGTGTCGTTTATCATTTATTATCTTCTATTATAAGACAATATAATCTTATGAACATAATGTTTACACCTATTAATGATGTTAGTTATCTACCAACAAACACTTAAACAACTGTTTACAAAACCAACAACAACAACTGCTGGTACTGCTGTTGTTGTTACGCCCATTACCATTACTACTACTACTACTTCTACCACTACTATCACTAGAACTACCATTACTACTACTACTTCTACTACTACTACTACCACTAATACTATCACTACTACTACTACTACTACTACTACTACTACTACCACTACTACTATCACTACTACTACTACTACTACTATTTCTACTACTACTATTACTACTACTACTACTAGTAGTACCACCACCACCACTACTACTACTACTACTACTACCAGTACCACCACCACCACCACCACCACCACTACTACTACTACTACAATTGAAGGGTGTTTCATCTTTGACTTGCCTTCATTACGTTTGGAGGGTGCTTCGCCCATTTAGTCTATCATGTGCACAAACGTGGCACTAAAACATGAATCATCATAATCACTACTACTACTACTGTTACTACTACTACTATTACTACTACTATTTATTTTTGTACAAATGAAAATATAGGACTGATATGAAGACACTAACATTATTTATGTATTAATACTTTATTTTCTATTATATTTTTTTTAATTGCCCCCCCCCCCCCCACACACACAGAGTCTAATCACTGCGCCATTGGAACGTCCTTACAGCCAAATCGCTTTCTGTGTATAGAAAAATTGTCTTAAATCACAACCGTTACCACTTCCACCTCTCTGCCAAACAACTACCACCCTACTACGACCCTACTACCACCCCGCTATCACCATACTACCATCCCACTACCACCCCGCTATCACTATACTACCATCCGAGTACCACCCCGCTATCACCATACTACCATCCCACTACCACCCCGCTATCACCTATACTACCATCCGACTACCACCCCGCTATCACCATACTACCATCCCACTACCACCCCGCTATCACCATACTACCATCCCACTACCACCCCGCTATCACCATACTACCATCCCACTACCACCCCGCTATCACCATACTACCATCCCACTACCACCCCGCTATCACCATACTACCATCCCACTACCACCCCGCTATCACTATACTACCATCCGAGTACCACCCCGCTATCACCATACTACCATCCCACTACCACCCCGCTATCACCATACTACCATCCCACTACCACCCCGCTATCACTATACTACCATCCGAGTACCACCCCGCTATCACCATACTACCATCCCACTACCACCCCGCTATCACTATACTACCATCCCACTACCACCCCGCTATCACCATACTACCATCCCACTACCACCCCGCTATCACTATACTACCATCCCACTACCACCCCGCTATCACCATACTACCATACCACTACCACCCCGCTATCACCATACTACCATCCCACTACCACCCCGCTATCACCATACTACCATCCCACTACCACCCCGCTATCACCATACTACCATCCCACTACCACCCCGCTATCACCATACTACCATCCCACTACAACCCCGTATCACCATACTACCATCCCACTACCACCCCGCTATCACCATACTACCATCCCACTACCACCCCGCTATCACCACACTACCATCCGACTACCACCCCGCTATCACCACACTACCATCCCACTACCACCCCGC
The DNA here is from genome assembly GCA_025642065.1 of Paralvinella palmiformis. Taxonomy (NCBI): domain Eukaryota; kingdom Metazoa; phylum Annelida; class Polychaeta; order Terebellida; family Alvinellidae; genus Paralvinella; species Paralvinella palmiformis. The sequence goes on along the minus strand of JAODUP010000011.1, from coordinate 111,970 downwards.
TATCACCCACTACCACCCCACTATCACCCCACTATCACCCCACTACCACCCCACTACCACCCACTACCACCCCGCTATCACCATACTACCATCCCACTACCACCCCGCTATCACCACTACTACCATCCCACTACCACCCCGCTATCACCACACTACCATCCGACTACCACCCCGCTATCACCATACTACCATCCCACTACCACCCCGCTATCACCATACTACCATCCCACTACCACCCCGCTATCACCACACTACCATCCCACTACCACCCCGCTATCACCACACTACCATCCGACTACCACCCCGCTATCACCACACTATCATCCCACTACCACCCCGCTATCACCACACTACCATCCCACTACCACCCCGCTATCACCACACTATCATCCGACTACCACCCCGCTATCACCATACTACCATCCCACTACCACCCCGCTTCACCAACTACCATCCACTACCACCCCGCTATCACCACACTACCACCCCTACCACCCCACTACCACCCTCTACAACCCCGCTATCACCATACTACCATCCCACTACCACCCCGCTATCACCATACTACCATCCCACTACCACCCCGCTATCACCATACTACCATCCCACTACCACCCCGCTATCACCACACTACCATCCGACTACCACCCCGCTATCACCCACTACCACCCCCCCCCTATCACCCCCCCCCTATCACCCCACTACCCACCCCACTACCACCCACTACCACCCCGCTATCACCATACTACCATCCCACTACCACCCCGCTATCACCATACTACCATCCCACTACCACCCCGCTATCACCACACTATCATCCGACTACCACCCCACTACCACCCCACTACCACCCACTACCACCCCGCTATCACCATACTACCATCCCACTACCACCCCGCTATCACCACACTACCATCCCACTACCACCCCGCTATCACCACACTACCATCCGACTACCACCCCGCTATCACCACACTATCATCCCACTACCACCCCGCTATCACCACACTACCATCCCACTACCACCCCGCTATCACCACACTATCATCCGACTACCACCCCGCTATCACCATACTACCATCCCACTACCACCCCGCTATCACCACACTACCATCCGACTACCACCCCGCTATCACCACACTACCATCCCACTACCACCCCACTACCACCCACTACCACCCCGCTATCACCATACTACCATCCCACTACCACTCTACTCTCACGCTACTACCACCCCACTACTAATATCCACAATAACGATAATAATAACAATAATATTGTCGTCTAAATAACGAAATATTCCGGAAATCATAAACTGACGATAATAATCCCCCCCCCCTTCCAAGCCGCCCTATTATTGACTATCTGGATGTTCCCAATGTGACATGTTGGATCATGTCATCTTTGTCATTAATGATTTCCATTAATATTTGATGTCAGATTAGCTGACGATAATGATAGTCTTGTATATCAGAGTGAGTAGATGAGGATCACAGAAATAGCCGAGTAACTTGTCTCTTTAATATAATACACAACAAACGAACTGATTAAATAGTACAGCATTAAAAAGGGGGGGATAAAATATACAGGGAAGTAAACACCCACGGACGTATATACAGAAGCTGACAGAGTCAAATATACGAATGTGTGTACGTGTGTGTCTGCACGTGCGTGTGTGTACGCGTCCGTGTATATTTCACTGGGTTTATGTTTTTTGTGAGTGTGCATATATATATATATATATATATATATATATATATATATATATATATCCACTCCCCCCTCTCTCTATCTCTCTGTGTGTATACGTATGCATGTTTGCGTGTGTTTATGTATTTTATATTGTGTACTACATGTTCTCGCTTGTTACATATCCTAATATAAGCTTACAGTAGTCTAGATAGTTTCTAGTTTCTAGTTAGCTTTACCCGTTCGGTGCTTTTACCATTTAAGCCAATTCTCATTCAGTCATTCAGTCTGTCAATCGGTCATATAATATACTTCATTCTTTTCCCTTCATACGTCAAATAAACTCGTGATCTTCTTATCTTCTTTATCTCCAGTGGTACATAAGGCTACAACAACAATGTTCCTCTGCAGGGTCTTGTCCTTTGTTCTGGCCTCTGCCTCGTCCCACGCAGATGTCTGGCTCAAGTCCGTTTTGGGTCCCGTTATGGTAATTGTATTTGATGTAGTAGTTTCCATAACGGGCTTGTTTTTATAAGATGGGGTTGTTAGCCCAACCCCCAACCCCCAACCTGGAGGACTAGATGCTGGGTTTTATCTGGTCCCTCCTCTGAGACCTGTCCCACTTGGTTACACCTGCCAGGAGCATCCCCCCCTCCCCCGAGTTATTGAGCCACCCACCTCATCACAATCGGGGAGGTGTCAGCACAGGAGGGTGATCCTCTGCTGAACTGAAAAAATTAAATAAATTAATCTAAACAGCAATAATAATTCCAGCATAGCAAGCAAGTGGGTGAGTGAGTGAGTGAATGAATGAGTAATCTTTCAGTTAATATAATGTTTGAAAATGATCCCTTTATTTTGTGAAACGCAATTTCAATCTACCTTCTGTGGATGGTTGGTGGAAGTCTTTTGATACAAAGTATTACGAGAATCTGTCGGGAAGTTCGGGTGCTAAAACGTAATGCAGATTTTTCATCGTCTTCGACACTTCAGTAGAAGAATTTAGATAACCTCTACTCGATATTGTGCCATTTTATAATATTATTATTGGTATATGTCTTGTACTTAGATCGCAGATGGTCAGAAATATTTAAACAGATGAAGCCAAAATGTCTGTTACAGATATTTAATTTAAGCTTGATAGCGGCGACTCTGAAACCCGAACACAACAGCTTAACTAATTTATTTGGGATGAAATGACATTATTTTTGTCTTTTCTTCCCTAATTTTAAGATGGTCTTTTACTTTCTAGTCATATATTCAATTTTCCATTCATTCATCCATCTGATAACATCAATCATTCATTTATTGATCTGTAAATATAATTAGCGGATTGTTATTGACTGTCAGTCGTTTGAAGGGTAGCTTTTAAACAAATGATCGATTGTCACTCTCTGAGGTATATGTATGTATGTGTATGTGTATATATTTGTGTATGTGTGTATCTCTGTGTGTATATTTGTGTGTTTGTAGGTGTTTGTGTACGTATATGCATTTATTTATGTGTGTGTGCGTTTATAAATATCGAGGATTCCAATACACCATCTTTGATTGATCATTTAGTTTTGGTTCACTTATTAAGACAAATTGGTGAAGATAATTAACCATTTATTATATTATCTTTGGTAATTAATTCTAGAAAATACTTTAATAAGTCACTTCATGAGCGACAATTTATTTACTTGCTCGGATATAATGTTTAGATATCATTATAGGAAGATTAGAAGGGACATTACATATATTATAACACTCTTATGATATTTATTCCGCATATCACCTAATCTGATTAATATATGAACACGAAATATTAACTGCAAAATGTTATTGTTTTATTTTCTAGTCTATTTGAGTAAAACAATCATCAAAGGTAATGAGGCGAAGTGAAGAATGACATACTCTTCAGACACAGCTAGGTCGGGATTTGAACTTCTTTAGATGCTGACGGTCTGGAGAAATGTTATTTACAGTATACAATATATTGAATAGGTCAGTTATCGCGAAACATCTAATACAGCAAACCAACAGTCTTCTACACAAATAAAATAAATAAGCTAAGTACGTCATGATATTACAAGGAGATTATTATACATGCTTGATAAACTGACTTTTGTCACTGGAATATTTGCGTAAATTTGAAATCATCCTGACTTTGTGTATGACATATAAATCGCTCCGAGGAATCATATCCTTTATAATAACTGTAGTCTAGGGAGTATGTTGTTAAGAATTTACCAAGGCACGTCTTTAGGTCATATTTATGAAATTTTAAATATTTATTGACGGAAGCAAAATAATAAATGGCTGAATTTTGGCAGAGCCGGTTGTTGTACTAAGTGCAAACAACATGACAAAGATATGCAAGGGCTTAGTTTATGCATGAAATAAGACAAAAACTGTTATTCATCTGGTGAAGTAGCTGTGACTGGCAGCACACCTGCACACCTTAGCACTCTAGATCAGATATGTCTCATTACCTCCAATATGATGCGAGCTCTGGATCTTTTTTATCACTGTTGAATGTCTAAGTTTACAAGCATAACGTGACGATTTCAAAACAAGAGAAAGAAATTCAAGATATCCAGAATGCTAGATATTTGCTAGCTGGATACCATCCAGGTAATAAGATTGATATTGGTTGATTCTGACTACAGAAGCTGAGGCAATTCTGTCCAGGAGAGTGATAAAGCCACGCAGTACATCTAGATCAATTATTCTGATATAATAACCATTCTTGTGAAGTATAAGGATGACCTGACTCCATTTCAATAATATATATTTCAGCTTGATTTTGTCAAAAATTACCTCAATACCTGGTAGCATTCTTAATCAGAAACAGTATTCCCGCCCATAATAACTAAATGCTGAGTGCCACTTCTTGCAGTATTAGTGTGAAGATGGTGTTTTATATATTTGGGTTTATGCTATTAACAATACGAAATAGGCTGGGAACTAAAAAACTGGGAAACCGTGTTTTTATCTATAAACTGTTGAATAAGGGGCATTCATAAAGTACTGTTTTCTTATGCAAGAATCTAGACCATAACGTTTTCCTATTAAAATAAATCTAATTTGATAATTTAATTGTATAACCTTGATCATTAAAATGTTATATATACAAAGCATTTTAGGGATTATTTTCATCCTGTAATAATAATAATAATAATAATATCAATAAGTGTAACAACAACATCATCAATAACAACTATATCTATGCCATTACAATTTGTTTTCTGAATACACTCTTATTTAATAGTTGGACTGGAGTACTGCAAATATAAACAAATCATTGGTACTAGTATAATATTGATTTTTTTATATAGAAATGGCAATAAGAGCCGCCTTTTCGACCTTGGTATAGTGGGCTTCCGTAGATGAACAACCAAAAATATAAATATATTCAATCTAACTCACAGCTATGTACAACATTAAATTAATAATTATGCAATTCATTTACTGACCAGTATATTTACTGATTATACCGAGGGTCCTCAAAGTTCTACCTTTTGGCATATATATTAATTACGGAAAGTGTAATCAGATAGTAGAAGATAATCTATAGATTAAGAAAGGCCACTAGAACATATTTCAGGCATGCTCAAATAAAATGAAATAAGTTTTTTCTGCCCTGCATCTAACAACAATCGTATTTCTAATAGCTCAAGGCTTTTTGGCAGCGCCATCTGACGGTTTTAGAAATGCCTATTCAGGAGATTTATGGTGCAACATACTACGCAATAAACGTTTTAATGATGATGAAAATTGGCTTAATGCCAAGTCTTAAACGATGTCCTCTATAATTACTGGCATTAAGCTAGTAAGCTAGTCCCCGTAAGATGTCTTAAAAGTGGAAGGATTGTAACAGAAATAAATAATTCAGGACTACCAACAAGAATAGCTCAAGTGCTGGTTAGTTATCCCCGCTAAAGCGTAGGGTCCGTCTGTTTACCATATTGAGAAGAACCTAATCTCGTTGATGTTTGTAATTAGTTACGCCGCCCATACTTAAATGAGTTTCATCACCATATAACACCAATAACGGTAATCTCTCATTGTTATTGTCTTTGTAACTAAACGTGACGTTCTTTTTACGTGCCCTCGTTATCTATTAATCACTTTTATCGTCTGCCAAAACTATAAAGGTCAGATTAACTATTCTAATCTAACTAGTCTTCGTAATTCAACGATAATCTTTAGTCGTTTGGGATAAAATGGCCAGTTAGTCTAGACACTTCATTTATTACTAAAACTATCTAAATCGGTAAGTGTCTGTCTTTCTGGATTATTTTATTTCATTGGATATGTGTCACCTTTGACCTGACTGAACAATGGCAGGTTATTGAAGCAGAGTTCTATAGGCGGCTAGTGGTGTTCGTATATTGTGGCATTATTACCACATTAAGGATGACAATGATATGGTGTATCAGTTATTTGTTCTTTATTGTCGCTGGATGAATGGCGTTATAAAGGAGAGAGTGTTTAACCAATCTTAAACAAAACGTTTATTATGACGAGATATACTTTATTGGATTGATTTAAGCGTATTATTAGTGAATGAATGACAGTCCACGACTAAGTATGTTTCAATCTTAAAATAACAAATTGTTAATGTATCGATTTTCTGAGGAAAGGAAAGGTTAGAGAATGTTATGTTATAAATATATTTACACGTCTTAAAGCTCACGTCAACTGGAACAACAAGAACAACAACGATACTATTACCATTTTTAGAACATATTCCACTCGTTTATTTGTAATATCAGATACAGATTCTGCGTGGAAAAGAATATTTTAAATTACATTAAATCTGTGTTTCGTGAATACGGTTAGACTGTAATTTGTTGAAAATCAATGAAGATAAACATTAAAATTATTGTATCAGTAATTATCATTAATACATTTATCGGGATCATCCATATTTGGTTCTTTGGTTCTTTGGTTCTCTTGCGTTCATTTATGAATGTTTGAAATCTTTCAAAACGATCAGTAGATAATGATGCAATTTTTATTTAATTATTTGGTTAATGACGTTGTAATTTGTCTTAGCAACCATATAACTATTGACTAAACTACGCAGTAACTAAATAGATATCTAATCAAACTGAATATTGAACGATTAGAAACCTAAAATTGCCATTTGATGGCGACTTTTTTTATGGAGAAAATAGTATAAGTAACACATATCTACATTTACAATAAGAGACTCAACGTGATAAACTTACCAGCTAGCTCATGCCAGATTTATTATTCGAAGGGCACATTATTCTTACGGAAAGCCAACTTAATCTAATGTTAGACTGGATATTTCAGCTAGTACAGAAATGCGATTATCCTTGATTCCTTTGTCCTGTCACTTATTGCCCTGAACGATGAATCACTGATGAGGATTAGTACAAAGCGGGAACATAGCCAAAATAATTGTCATATAATAACATATTATATATATATATATATATATATATATATATATATATATATATATATATATATATATATATATATCCAGTTTATATGAGAATTGAGAATTTCTATATAGTACCACAACCTGTTATAGTGGAGCCGTTACATATATACAGTTATATATTAATAACATTAGCCGACAAGTGAAGTAACAAATGGATTTTTGCGCATGTTAATTCTCTCTCTCTCTCTCTCTCTCTCTCTCTCTCTCTCTCTCTCCCCTCTCTCTCTATATATATATATATCCTCTCCCCCTCTCTCTATGTGTATATAATCCTTAGTACTAACAAAACTAACCAAACGTATATTCTGTCCAGATTATGTCGCATCTATCGCCAGATTTATACAACTAAAACACATATCAAAGGACGCATTTAAAGAAATCTTTGATTAATTTCGCAGTTACTGGTAAATCTCATATGAATGCCTTACCTAATATATATAACACGTAGATCTATAAAAGTTTCGTTATTTAGAAATGACTCGTAGGAGAAATAGTGCTGAGAACAAAACGGTATGAATAAGGAATCTGTGACTAATTCATGCCTTCTCATCATACCATTTCAGATACAGAAGTCTCCATCATAAGTAGGATACTTATCCTATACGTATCTAAACTAATAATTAATATCGAGTAACTAAGTGAACCACGGAACTTTTGAATTCTAAATTTTAACGTTTATTTGGAATAAATATCTATAGAGAGTTTTGTTAATTTAGTTTTGTTAATTTAATCCCATCGCAGAGACATGTATACCATAAAGCTTTAATGTATTACTCATTTCAAACTCTACATAATTACCTATCGAGTTACTTACCTCCTTATTACTTATTTACAGTAGTATGTACTTATTAAAGTACTAAATAACTTTAAAATATTAACAAATGCCAATAATCTCTGTTCAATAAAGTAAAATATAAACAAATCAATGGTATATAATACCATGTGTAAACAGATTTCTTACCAATTTTTATTTACCAACACAATTACTGACACAACGTTTATAGTTGAACTACAGCAAGAACGTATCAGGTTTATAATTTCTGTCATTTAGAATCAACGTGTTTTACCATCAAGACAATGATTCTCTTAGTATGACCTTTAATTACCACTGTACTTCAATGGCACTAATATAATGATACTGACGTCTATCTGCTAAATTGTATTATTTTCTATAACCTCAGTGTGTATATAGAGTTCTAGGAGAGAGACGGAAGTACTTTGATCTGTTCACGGATATTGTCCATTTTATAGACCATCTATTATTTTAGGTCTATTACACGGCAGGATGGTGACAGATACCTATTTGCTATTTTCTGGTGAATAACCAATCTTGTTTTAAACCTTTCAGTGTGATACCATGGTGTGATCCCTCATCAATCAAACACATCTCCATTTCATGAATTCACCCAGTCAATCAGTTCACTCTTTTAAATTCACCCAGTCAATCAGTTCACTCTTTTATAAAATGATAAAATTTGATCAGTAAGTAAGATATGTCAAACATAATTCTTCCAAATATAGTATTACGACAATTAGTAGCAATGGCATTAAAACAATTCATTTTAACGCAGAATGTATTTATATATTCTCTGACTTGAATATATCTTTCCAAAGTTTTCACAGATAAGTTTTAATATTGATATAAACCCGTGTATTTATATAAAGATTACTAATTATGCCACTGAGCCAGTTAGCTCATAATATTATAATGCACTTTGTAAAATCTGTAAAAGGTATTTTAAAAATCAGGATGAGATTTTTATATGTATATATACCTAGATTTGTATAGTTTGCATAAAAGGTTTTTCATGTGGTATGAAATATAAATAAAGAAACAATATAAAATAAATTAGTTTTATTCACATTTACAGCACATTATTTATTATTATTTATTAAGAAGTCCCTGTGTAGAGTTTGCTTGTAGTTTGTACAGCTATTTTTTATGAACTTTTCAGGTGTGTTCACAATTAAAATATTTTTATTTGAATTATTCTGCATTTGAATAAATTGCCTGTGGCCGGAACATAAATCTAAGGTACTTGATGAAGTAGTGGCTTGATGCGCAACCGAAACTTTGAAATATCCGACTTCGATTGAAGGGAAGCTTATAACATGTAAATTATACACTTGGGGCCAGGACATCGAAAAATGGCGATATAGCAATAATTATAATGTTCGCCCTTTGTAGATGAAATAAAATACCAAATACTTAATTATTATTTATAATATACAGTTCGGGAGCTGAATGTACAGTTGGAAGAAATATAAATGTTTGTTACATATCATTATTGTTCGGTTAGAAAAGATTCAATTTATTTATGTAGTTTCTGTTTGAACAGACAATACCCAGCAATACCAAAATCGTGCTGATCAATAGCCATAACTGTTATAACAAAACATGTAATGTGAAACTAGTTTATAGTATATTTCGTTTTCTAACAATGTGTAATTCTAACACGAAGACAAATTATAGCTAATGTTTGACATGTTAATCTTACCAACACGGAAATGTGATTACTCATGGAGTCTTGACCTGTTCCTTATTACCCGGAATGATGAATTATTGGTGGGGATTAGTTACAACAATGGCCATATCACACCATATGTAGTCAGGTGTAAATAGAACAATGACACTTTAGGGAAGCGTTCTAAACTGTAATGGTGCTGTTATATATATATATATATATATATATATTATATATATATATATATATATATATTATATATATATATGATAGTTAGCAATGTTCAAACTGTATAATTCCAATCTCTGTACTATACAGCAATAATAATAAAATGGATGGCAAGCATACACATATAACTTGCTCTCAGAATTTAACATTTCGGCACATTTAGCCTACCGTGTGCACAAAAGTGGCCGTAAAACATTAATCATAATCATCTCAGAATTTAACTTTTTTGTGGGTTCATATCATCTTGTGAAAGAAGTAGTAGGTGAATTATGATTATGCTATGTGGAAGAGCTCAGTGTTCCGTAAAGTTTGATACCAGAGTCAATGACTTGCCATGTCTGATTCTGCAATAAAAATTAAGTTTAAATTATGTACATTTTCGGACTCGAGACAGAAATATTTTAGTTAAAGTTAATAATTGTGCCTGGCCTCATCATATACATGGTGATTGATGTTTTACGACAACTTTTGTGCACATGGTAGGCTAAATGGGCCGAGCGATTTCCAAAGGTAATGAAACAACCTTCAGATATGCCCACGCCGAGATTCGAATGCGGGTGGTAGTGATCTGTGATCCAACACGCTACAGCTAGACCACGGAGGCGCCCTCTCACATACATGAGAATATCGTCCATTTTATATGGAATGACCCATATTCTCTCAGTGATCATTAGGGACAAGTCTCTGACAGTCATATCATTGTCATCTTTAATTTGGTAATCATATCGAAAGATATGACTACGAATAGTTTTTAATATAAATCTACTATAATAAACGGTTAATAACCAGTCAGCAGAAAGGTGACCTACATGTAGTTCAATAAACTATTTTTCTGTGTGACAATTAATTACAGTTTTTGAACAACAAGAAAATTGTCCGTACTAACTGGCCATTTTATCCCAAAAGTCTAAATGTTATCGTTGATTTACGAAGATTACAAGTTACACAAGGGGACATTTGTACATTTGTGAGACGATAACAGTCATTAATGGATAATAAGGGTATGTAATAAGAACGTCATGTAGCGATTTGATAATTAATGTTCTCGTTTAGTTATAAGGAAAATGATAAGGAGAAATTACAACTAGATATGTTATATGGTGATCACCTACATCTCACTATGGCCAACATGAAAAAGTATAATTATATTGCATTTATAACAATTTAATATTTAAACTGTATCTTTCCTGATATTGAAATCAAACTATCTTTTTTTGTTGTTAACTTTTTAAGATTTATTGGCTTTCTCTTTTCAAGCTGTCCATTTCACATTTCCATTTCCTTACCAGATTATTACGTGAAATATACTATTGGGAGAGTTCGTGGACACAATAATATAGATGATATAAGTAGTTAGTTAATAATACAATCATGTTCTTATATCCAGTTGGTTGTCAGACGCATAGATTCAGGAATTAAGTGGCGTAAACACTTTGTGTAGAAGCCTTCTTCGTGTTACTCTTTCAGAACGATTAAAACGTTTATTTGTTTTAAACTGATGCCAGTCAAGATTATTGGATAATTTGAGGGAGAGGAAATATAGCACGAATAGTCCATGGGCCCATTAGGCCAACGTATGAAACCTATTTTATATTGTTCGTGGGATCTCACCCAAAATGGAAAATGGATGCCACCATCATCAAATTGGGATGCACTACTTGTGTGACGTCATTTTCAAAATGATCGTCAGTGAAAGTAGCAAAATTATGTATTTGCCAATAACACTATGCATCTAGGATTGATAAAGATGAGATCTTGGTACTGGGCTCAAAGGATATTTCATCAGTTGATCAACGTTGACCCTACCGTGTGCTTTAGACTTGACTCCAACCGATGTGATTGCAGGGGCCATTGATGGATATCAACATAGCTGTGGAAGATGGCAGATTGTGTGATATGACACAATCACCTTATCCGATAGTGCAACTGAACAGAACGATGTGGCATCTGATGAAAAGAGAGTGTCAGGGAGTGACAGTGATGACGACTGAACATTTATTGTTGCCGTGTCCCATGATTTGAAAAGAAATTTTATGCAATGAAATTTGCAATATTTTACGTTCGTTCGCAATGGACTGACTTTATTTGTTTTATGTTTGAATATTACAGTTTATTTATTATTTTTCGTCAACTGCCAAATGTGTGAGAAGTTGATACATAGCAATACATGTGTGATAGTACTCCGGAATGATATATAATATATAATCTACATGATCACCTATACTTAGCTGGTTAGGAATTCACGAGTAACCTTTGATGAGGAACGAAAGTTTGTGAAATAACATTTGAAATATTTTATTATTTTAAATCATCGTAGAAACGTATTGTTAGTGTTTGCTAAATATGCGGAGATCTATGTCTATGATCATCCTGCAGATGACTTAACACTATCACAGATTGTGTATATCGTGTGGACTGATTACCGTGACTATTCTCATAAGAAATATTGAAAACTATTGTTTAGTACAATAGTTGTGACAATAACTCACTTCATTTGTGATAATCTTATCATCATACTTCAAGCTAAGCTGATTTTCCTTCTCTCATTTCACCTTTGTTTTCTTGGATGACGTCTTTATTTCAATATATGTTTGATGTGAAATGACATATAATGAAACAGATTTTTATGTAGTTATCACTGACACTAATATACAAAATATGCCAATTTTGGCAGCCATTTTTAATTCCAAGATGGCCACCAGCAATTATCTTGATAGTCTAAATAATGCAGAAATGTGATTTCCGCTGGTTTCAGTGAGATCCATTTTGAATTCCGTGTCAACCATGAGTCATAGGGAATTGTCAGTGTCATCGTTGTATTTCCCATCTTCAAAAATGGGGATGTAGACACCGAGATCTCGTCTCTATCATTCCTAGAAGCCGAGTTATAAGGCGAAAACGTAATTTCGCTATTTTCACTGACTGCCATTTTGAAAATGACGTCACAAAAGTAGTCTATTCCAATTTGGTGATGGTGGCATCCATTTTTCATTTTGGGGGAGGTTCTAGGAACTATATTTCTTATGTTTCTGGGGGTACACTTTTACCAAACTGATATTATTACCATTACCAGCAATGGACAGTCAACAATCCCAAAGGAATCCCCATTTCCGTCAGTTATTTCCATATATTCGTGTTATTAACAATTTAAGCGAAATCTTTTTTATTTTATTGCTTCGAAGGCTCCACCCCCATCTATCTTTCTCTCTCTCCTCTCCCCTCTCTTATCATTCCTATCCTTTTCCCTCTCTCTCATTCTCTCCCCTATCCCTTTCCCTCTCTCTCCCTCTCTTTCCCCCCTATCTCTTTGTCTCTCTCTTCCTCGCATTGCCCCTTCTCTTTCCGTTTCTATTATTATATATATATATATATATATATATATATATATATATATATAATACACACACACACACACACATATATATATATATATATATATATATGTGTGTATGTGTGCGTATGTGCGTGTGTGCGTATGTGTATGACCATATAAGCAGATGATTATTTATGCCGATGTAGGAATATGTGTATATGTATGCGCAATTCCACATATAAATAATGTAATAATCGCTCAAAAAGTCATTATGTTATGCACAATGTAGAGACTAGTCTTTTTATTTATTCAGTTGTCATCTAAGAATAGAATCTGATCTCATCATTTCTGTCTTGATGATCTATTGTCCATGTGGTACAGATATTCTAGATTACGTTATCTGCCATTGGGTGTGGTGTCTTGTATTGAAATACCACGCTGTTTACAAATTTATTATTGGTTTAAATCCCAATTTTCTCCACAATAGCTACATAGATAACAGTAGACAACATTTCCTTGGTTATAGGCATGGTATGACATTTCATGTCGAGATGAAGACTGAATGCCTAATACAAGAATAATAAAATAATTTTCAGTCACAGCAATATTTGATGTTGAATTAAGTAATTTAAATTAAAACTTTTCGCGGGGTGATTATTTTAACAATATTATTATTTTTTTATTTACTTGTATGAATTGACACTTGATAATCTTCAAACTGGAATTTCAGTAATTATCTAGTAAACTTGTTTCCTTTAGAGATGCATATTTCAGAAAGAGACACATAGATTCATAACCCATCTACGTCATATTATTTAAAACCACGATTATATAATTTAAGCATGTGAGATAACGCGGAACTGTCACAATAGTCATAAGCAAAGCATAATTTTATCCGAGGAATGAAAGTATGTTCAACTGATATAAAATAACAATTTAAAAAAAATGTAAACGTTGTACAGTTTGAAAGAGGAATAATGAAATACAAATGTGAGTTTTGTAATTGTGTATTATTAGGTGTTTAGATTCGATAAAGGTTAGCTAGATACCTAATGTAATATTAACATCAGAAAATGACTATATTGTAGCTTAGAGTCAACCGTTTCTATGTGTGTGTGTGTGTGTGTGTGTGTGTGTGTGTGTGTGTGTGTGTGTGTGTGTGTGTGTGTGTGTGTGTGTGTGTGTGTGCTGTTTCATCCTTTAATAGAACTTAATTCTGATCATCCCAATTCCTTGAAATATAAACTTTTACACCCAATAAGATATTAATGCAACAATTAATAAGAAAAGGATTAGCAATGTTTTAAATGGTCTAACATGACATTTAGCTTTTATTTGGAGATTCTTTGGTCATTATATTAACCACATATTTGTTAAATAAATAAGTCATGTTTATTACGAATCAATTTCAGTTTTCTTTCCTAGTAGGTGTTACAGAAGAATAAGGCTTAGTAATAATAATATTAGTAGTAGTGGTAACAGTAACTAGTGCTATGTTATATATATATATATATATATATATATATATATATATATATATATATATATATATATATATATAATCTGTAAAGATTTAAGTAATGTTTCAAAAGCTGGACAACGCAAGTACGAAATGTGGACTGAAAATGATCATGGAAAAAACAAAGATCATGGCAGGAACCACAAGAACAACCAAGGCAGTATATGTAAATGGAATCCAACTTGATCAAGTAGAAGAGTATGTTTACATAGGACAACGTTTTACATAAATAGATAAAAACCAAGACTACGAAATAACAAGAAGGATCAAAGCAGGATATATCTGGCAGTTGGAAGACACATTTCAGATCATTGTATAAGATCATGTTTCATACATTCAAAGTACTGAGTGGAACAGCACCACTGTATCTCAGCGATATGATCCAAAAATATATACCAGTGAGAATGCTCCGATCTGAGTCCAATTCACTTTTGAGGGTACCAAAAAGCCATACGATAATGTACGGAGAGAAATCCTTCCAAACATCAGCTCCCAGGTTGTGGAACAACTTGCCAAACCACATTAAACTAACAGCAAGTAAAGACATATTTTGTAAGGTTCTTAAAACCCAGTTATTTAAATTAACGTATTTATAATATTTAAATCAGTTTATTATGTATAAAATGTTTTAATTATGTTTTCAATGTAAAGCGACTTAGAGCAATTCAAGTTGAATAAGCCGCTATAAAAATACTATTCTTCTTCTGCTTCTTCTTCTTCTTCTTCTTATTATTATTATTATTATTATTATTATTAAATGGGACATTGAAATGACAATATCTTGGTAGAGTTGGATAATTTCATGTTTTACAAATTAATAAAACCTGTTACAAGATAAACATTCAGTGTTAAATTTTATCTTTCCTCCAATGCTGCCAATTATATCCAGGTATAAAAATAATTAAGGAGGCCGAGTGGTGGATGTTGTAGTGTAAATCAAAGTTATTTATTTGCTGTTATCTAAAGGAGGATATCAGTTTACGTTCTTTAATTACTATTTATAACTTGTAATAGTACCTGGAAGACTGTTAATAGTTTTAGATAAAGCTGTTGAATTACATTTTGATGTGAAAAGAAGCAATTCAGGTTCATGAGGCAATATGCAGGACACTTAAAAGTAACTCGTACTTAAGGTAAGACAAACGAATAGCTGGTTACCTTTGTTTTTGCACAATCCTATTTAGCATTTTGGTTTCATAGAGAGAAAGAAACAGAGAAAGAAGTAGTGTTGGTAATTGTTGACAAACACGTGAAATTTTATACCTCGAAAAAAGCAAAATTCGTCTATATATATATATATATATATATATATATATATATATATATATATATAATATAAATCCACCTGCTGGTAGTTCAAAATTTTGATTTGGCAGTTGTATCCCGGAAAGGCACTAAAAGGAGGCAACATTAAATGATATAATCATGTCGATGTGTCGTTGAACCAACACCCCCCCCCCCTAGACTGAGCGCATAATAAGAATTTGTAGTGTGGTGGCTTTAAGTGTTAACAGGCGTGTGTTTCTATGTGTCCTATCATACATACCACAAGTTCGTTCCTTTTCTCTCTCATTTTTCACCACGCACACGCATACACACAGGCACAAACACACACACACACACACGCGGGCGCGCGAGCATTTAATCAGAGTATTTACTCAGGTTTTAGGGGATATTTAGTTCTAGTCCAATAATAATCCATTATGCAGTATTGCTACTATGTTTATTTTATCTACGTCACTTCGCTGCTTCCATATTTAGATTTGTGTTGACGAAATGTTCTGATTAGTAGGTTTCTTTTGAACCACAGCAAATTACTGCTGAATATAAACTGTGGTATCAAAGTAGTTACTATATACGTGCATATATAAGTATGTTAACTTATCTTTGAACCACCAGCATGTGTTGGTTACTATGAGTTGTAGTGTTATGTGACACTTTTTGTATTTGCTTCCGCTTTCTCTACTTAGCCTACATACAGTCGTTTCCCTGTGGGTGTGATACATTTGTCACGTACGACATACGACAAGCGGATTAGCTACCCCCCCACACACACGCACGCACGCACATACACGTATGCACACACGCACGCACACATTTATATACGTATATCCGTATATGCCAGCAGGAAACAAGTTTAAGGGAGTAGTTTCAACTACTAATTGATATAATTTGATTAAGAATCATAATATATCTCTATATTGCCATTAGTAGTCATTACCTACATTAACATTAGTTACGAGATAAGTTATTACCAACATACGGCGGCATTATACGTTATATTAAAGAAGCTTTCCCCCATCAAAATCAATGCCCATCGTCAATTTAATCATAATATTGTAGCATTATCGGGATATATTATGTCATCTAGTCACTTTAATGATCGCAGATAAAATAATGTATAGGTATCTAAAGCCTTTGTTCCGCCTTTTATTTGTATTTGAATGATATATTTCTTAGGCAGCGTCCTTCGGCCTTGTATCTCAGGTGCGACAAGTACTGAGGGCAAACAGCTGAACTAGTCCAACTCATCATCTATTCCACTGTCTTTATACACCAACTTTCATTATATCACAAATAAACATCTGCTTTTGACATATTTACATCAAGAGTTGACCTTTGGTGTCCCATTATATGGAGTATTGACGGACAGAAGTCACAAGAGTTCGAATGCTAGACGCGTCATACCGAACTTTAGGAATGGCAATTGTGCGAAAACAATAATAGCTTGAGACTGATTATTAATAAAAGTATTGTTTTTCTTGTTAAAAAAAGATTCATATCAGGTACATTCAGTGGTGAAGGGGCTTTTCTAAGCACTTTGAAATAAAATAGTATTTTGTTGTGATGCTCTTAAACAAAATGTTCTAGCACCTAACTTAAAATGCAATATATTATTATATTAATATATATTATTATTTACTTCCACCAGAAACTCGTCTATTGATTAATTGTTGTTCTAGGCGGCTAAAGCAATTCCTTTCCATCTACCATGAGGACAAGATTATAGAAAGAGGAGATTCGTTAACCTGCTGATACATTTAATTGTGTGTCAAGCTATTATCTCTACATAGTTTGTTCATTAATCGATGTTTTGGGCGGTTAAAACAAATCTTGCTCTACCACTAACTGGGATACCGAAACTGGGGGCTGAATGTCACTGAATGTACTTTATATCATTATAATATCATTAATCGGCTGTCACTTCCAATTGAGCGCATCCTAATATGTTTTACACACATGAGCTTTTATATACCAAATAAAAACATTGTATTAGTGACGACTGAAAAGGGTAATACAATTTAATTAGAAATAATATGATTGACGATTATGTCGCACTGTTAGTACTCTGAAAAGTGGTTTTTACATATATTTTATCTAGGGTCTCTCTCTCTCTCTCTCTCTCTCTCTCTCTCTCTCTCTCTCTCTCTCTCTCTCTCTCTCTCTCTCTCTCTCTCTCTCTCTCTCTCTCTCTCTCTGTGTGTGTGTGTCCATATAATTAATTTAGGTCACGTACATTTAAGTTTAAGTTTCATTAATTAATTTCTTTATAATACTGATAATCGTATTTAATCCTTTGTTGTTCGGATTTCGCGACTTAGTATATATTAGATCCGTATTAACTATTACTATATTGTGATGTTTATTGTTCTGGATAGATTCATCCGGCTATATTTGGGTGAAACAGGAACAAGAAGAAGAAAAACACCACCACTAACAAGAAGGAAAACAACAAGAAGAATATAAACGAAAGAATAAAAGCAACAACATCAATAACAACAACAAGAGCAACAATAAGAAAAAGAGAACAGCAATAACAACAACAACAACAACAAGAATAAGTACAACAATAAGAAGAAGAACAACAACAACAAGACAACAACAAGAACAGCAATATCAACAACAACAGCGACACCACCACCAACAACAACAAGAAAAACAACAACAACAATAACAATAACAACAAAAGAAGCAAGAAGAAGAAGGACAAGCAGAAAAAGAACAAGAACAATAAAAACAAGAAGAAGAACAATGACAACAACAAGAGTAGGAATAACAACAACAACAACAACTGCTGCTGGTGCTAATACTCTTTGAAAAGAGCCACATTCTTCCACTGGTCAAGAGATCTGGATTGGATAAGGAAGATATGAAGAATTAATGTTTTATAATTAACATTGCCTTTATCTCTAAGCCTTGAAGAGGGCATTTAAAAATAATGGTCCTCTTGAAAGTGCATATTGTCATTGCTAAGGTTCTTAATAAAGGATCCATGACTACATTAATTATGTTCGATCGTTTTGTTGTTGTTGTATAAACATGTATTTATAGTCTCAAAGAGGCAAAAGCTTATTGCTACACACACTTATACACGCATGGATGAGCTATTCCATACAATATACAAGTGCGTAAACTGTTAATATGTGATGCCTCCACCATGCTATAATTCTGGTGTTAATATTACTTAAACTAAGTCAGGTCAAGTAAATATATTCGTCAGCCAACATAAATATATTAAATAATTTTTTTAATAACGAAGTACTAGAAATATTTATATCTTTGCTAAAACATTATATCTGAAATAATTCTTCAAAATATAATCTCTAATAAATATCGAATGAGTTGGTGCATGATTGAGGGGATGACTGCTTTCCATTGCCTAGTTATTGGCAGCATATGAACTCCTCTCTGTGATAATGCGTCACCACTCGGCGTTCAATTGAAACTATTATGTTGGTTAGCGCGCTGACAGCTGACCAAAGGCATATATTTTCATCCTGATCTCGTAACAGTTCAACTGAAACTGTTATGTTGGTTAGCGAACCGAAAGGCACACATTTTCATCCTGCAAGTAACAACTTGGCTATGCCGTAGTGCACCTTTGTCGTGGGCTCAACTGAAACTGTTATATTGGTTGTCACGCCGAGATCCGATAAAAGGCATAACTTTCACCCCGATTAGACAACAACTTGGCAACCCTATGGTTAATATAGGTAGGATTTGTTTAACTATTCAAACCCAGATTACTGCTGAATGTAAACTTTGGTGTCAAAATATTTATCTTGTATATTTGTTAAGCTACTGTTAAACCATATGCACGTGTTGTTAACTGCTAGCTGTGGTGTCAAATGGTACTTTAAAAAAATGTACTTCCGCTTTTTGTGCATAGTTTACATCAACCGCTTCCCCGTGGGCGAGATATGTTTGAGATTATCTGTTACCCACAGGCTG
Organism: Paralvinella palmiformis; assembly: GCA_025642065.1. Classification (NCBI taxonomy): domain Eukaryota; kingdom Metazoa; phylum Annelida; class Polychaeta; order Terebellida; family Alvinellidae; genus Paralvinella; species Paralvinella palmiformis. Next base: position 92,063 of record JAODUP010000011.1, on the reverse strand, counting down.
ATGAATAGCCCATACATATTTAGGTATATGTATGTGTAGATGTGTGGAGGTGTACGGTTTTGTATGCTTAAATTCAACTAAGTATTGGTTTAATTATGTATAGATTTTGATATTCTGAGCCAGTGCCACAATATATCTGTATCCTAAAACACGCATTCCCCGTGCCAGACACCAGACCTATTTTGATTCAGATTTCTTAATAAACCAATGTAAGAAAGTTATGTCGTTAATATGACTTCGTTTACGGTACTAGCTTTGTTATGTATAATGTAGAATCTGCATTGTTGATCTTTTATGTGGACTCTTGTGAAAGGATCTTCTGTTAAATCATACAATGCTGTTTAATGGATTTATACTCCTAGAGTATGTGCGTTTGTTACTCCGGCAGACATCTCCATGGGTATTAAGCTGCGGATATAATGTTTTCCCATATTGTGAGTAATTAGGTCACACTGATATAGGAAAATTGTTCAATGTTTAGCTATTATAATCCTGACATTTTCTGTCATTCTCAGTATCGGAGATCTGCCTGAACTCCGCTGTTCTCGACCATGGGTCAAATAGATCAAGCGGATAGACGCTTTAATTTAGATCTCCTCACACCTAAGTGCATATACTTAGGGACGTTAAATTAGGTGTGGATGAATGTTCACTTAGTGATGAACGGAAATGTTCGAGGATTAGCTGTTAGGTTCGAGCAAATCATAATATTTAATCAGGTTTGAGACGATATTTCGTTCTGGTCCAGTAATAATTATGATATGTTATACGGTCACTTTTGTGCACAAGGTAGCCTAAATGTGATGTCTAGTCCAGTAATAATCCATTGTACAGTATTGCAACTTTTGTTTTTAGTTAAATAACTTCACTGCTTCCATATATATGTAGTGTACATGGCACAACGTTATCATTGGTTCAACTGAAACTGTTTTGTTATGTCAAACAGCGGGACACAGTAGCATTTTGTTTTAGATTAAGGATACTTTCGTGTAGCCTTCTCCACTGGAGACAAAAGCTTAAAGATTACTTATATTTATTTAAAGATAATTAATTATATAGTGTATAGAAACATAAAATATCTGTTTAACATCTTATTCATGTGGATCTTATCTGAAAACCACGAAATGTGTCCTCTAAATGATATCATCTTCCATGGCGAGTTATATACGTGTGGGTATATGTGTTTGTGTGTGTATATGTGTGTGTGTGTCTGTTTGTGTGAGTGTATGCATGTATGTATATGGGTGTGTGTTAGGCAATATTCCACGAACTTGTTCTTTATCATCTCCTACTTCTCAATTGTGAGCAATGTGGATAGTAAGTGGCATAGCTAAGCCAATGAAGTCATCACCTCTCCATGACAACGAGTAAACAATAAACGTATAGTTCTAATTATGATAATGATGACTGACTGTAATTTGACTGACCTCTTACATTCGGATTAATGACACGCCGTTATCTTGGAATATGTCAACGATTAATAAAATAGAGAACATAAATCTTATAGAAAAAGTTGGCAACCAGCGGGTGATGTTTTATGGCTATCGATTGCCATTAATGTTTATGATGTCACAAATGATATTGGTGATTCAGTAACAAAAATTACTGAGTGTGATCCTACTAATACGGGTATTAAACGTTTTTATAGGGTACTCGTCAAGACACCAACATCAGTTAAGAGCTTAAACGTAGGATATTCATAGGTAAAACAGTATTGCTTGCAAACTATGTGTCTGCAGTCAAGCTTAAAATAAAATACTGCAGCAGTTTATGTAATATTTTTATACATTTAAAAATGTCCTCGATTACAGGGTATATTCAACACACAAGGCTAATACTTGTTGGAATGTATGCCATGCTGCCTACCACCATCTTAAGAACATCCATTGTTTAAAAGCATTCTTGACACGTGAAGCACTTGTCAGTATAGTTCATGCCTTTGTTACATCTCATATTGATTATTGTAAATCCCTGTTTATAACATTAATCGCCTTCAGCGAATTAAGAATAGTGCAGCTCGCGTAGTGACAAATATTAGGAATATTTGATTACATCACCCGAGTTCTTCGTAAACTACATTGGCTACTAGACAGCGTATCCATTTCAAGATGTTATTCATAACTTTAAATATATTAATGATATGGCGCCAGAATACCTTTTATCCATTAGAAAGTAGTCCGGAATTTCTGGTCATCCAGTCATATACTATTGCAGGTGCCAGTGTCTCGGCTCAAGTTATATAGCGATTGTGCATTTAGTGTTGCAGCCCCCACTTTGTAGACTAGGTTGCCAGCAGACATTAGATATGTGTTGTCTCTTGAAAATTTTAAAACTGTTCTAAAAACGCACCTGTTCAAGTTCGCTTTCACAGATAAATAATAATTATCTTTTAAATCACTTACATGGTTTTCATAGATATATTATTTTGGGTATTATTATATTACATATTATCTATACAGCTCATTTTAATGGCTCCTGCTATTAAGGGTACTTTATTAAATATACATTATTAACATTATATCAGTCCTTTCAGAACAGGGATAAAGTTGATAATTATGAATTTAGAATCAAGGAATGTTCCAAATTATATAAATAAGGAATACGTAGAACACTTCTATGTCTCCTGATATAATAATAATTATAATGATGATTATGTGAAATATGGTTATTATCTTCTGATGTTGAAGAAAATCAAAATTGTATTTATAATGATATTGATGATAATAAAGTTGATGATGACGATACTATTCCTGTTATATTTATAGTTACGATAATTTAAATAAATGGGAATCGTCAAAAGGTTAAATGATAATAATATGTCCAAGCTCTCTCGTAGATCTCTCGGCGGATAACCTTTTAACAGATTTATTTGGATATTTTATGCCATTTGTCATTTATTCCTATATGAAATATGTTTATGATAAATCAGAATGTCAATGTAAATAAAATATGAATCTTATTAAGCGTATCCAATTTTTATTAATGAAACTTTGTGCAGGTATAATACATCATTCCTGATTTGAACAAACTCAGCCATATTCAAACTTGGGAATACATTAATTATTCGTGTTTCGAAAATAATTTCGTAAACAACATTTGTTATTATGTTCCTTTTTATAAATATGTATAAATATTACCTGGTTCAAATTACTCGAGATATATCCATCTTTATTCATATATGTTATGGTCCATAATCATTAGGTCCTCTCAGAATTAAATGTGTCATGATCCATAACAAGACCTTAATGGCAATTCAGATTTCAATTTTAGCCCAATTGTTATTCGTGTCCCATTTATTGATCCTTCTGGCTGATTTCAAATGTCATTGACACGTTGTTCTATTTTGTTCCCATGACACATAATCCTGATGCCTTTTCTCAGTTAGCCTACATTAATTCATGTTCCAGTTACCTAGTTTCCTGAAGTGAACTGTTTACAACAATCTGGGATAAGTCTTGTCTTGTGTCATTTTGTGTTTTGTTCGATATTAATTAATATTAATTAATGGCAATTCAGATTTCAATTTTAGCACAATTGTTTTTCAGTGGAATTTATTGAATAAACGAGCTAGTTATGTTGCTGTATTTGCGAAATGTCATGAATAGTTCTTCGATTTCAGTAACAAATTCCTACATTTGTGTATACTCATATTACTACTACTACTGCTACTGCTGCTGCTGCTGCTCTTGCTGCTGCTGCTGCTGCTACTACTACTACCATTAATAATAATAATAATAATAATAATAATAATAATAACAATAATAACAATAGTATTAATAATCTAACTTATGCTAAACAAATAGTTTTCTTCGAAGTTCAGAATACATTAAACATTTTGAGTACGAGACATAGTTTCCATTGTTGTTGTTGTTGTTGTTGCTGTTGTTGCTATCTTTGTCTTCCTTATTGTCGTTAATATTAAACACCAAATATTACTTCATCGATTGTTTCAGAATCATCGAAGAAATAGCACAAATTAAAGTTCGATAAGTACACCATAATCTTATTATACAATGTTTATCAAGATAATTGTACAATTGGGTTATAACTATAATTATATTATGTACCTGATCTCAGTGGACTCAGTGGTGTTAATTTCATTGTTATGAAAAATATTCGTTAAGATGCTTATTATATAAGCATATTATTATGCTAAATATAGATGGGAAAAACGACCATTATTCGAACTATGATAGTATTCTGTCGTAAGACTGTATTTTTTCATCTAAGTTATTTACATTTATAATATGCTGGCTGTGTTCAACAAAACGTTATGTTCCATGTTTGTTGTGATGAACGTCTGTATACATTTGTATTATGATCTATTAAATGATTGGTGTTTATCCGATGTCTGTCATCAGAATGCAACGCGTTTTAAAAGTTATAACACATCATTACAAAGTATGGTACATATTCCCATGTACATATTATTATTTGTATTTAACGAAATGTGAGAAAACAGTTTCAAACAGTTAAAACAATCTACCTGCTACGAATTTACAAATTGCTGTCTCTACACCCACAAGGTAAGCTTACACATAGATTTATATTGAATTTAATTATCTTACAATACACTATAGGTTAGGCCAAAGGTTAGAAGAGTTAGACACACATTAGCTTTCTTACAGATAATTCTTATATGATGTTACTCTTTAAATTGAACAATGAATTGATGATAATGGTTAATAATGTACAGAAACAGAAGCAAAGCTACATCATTGGTATAAATATTTAAGAGCCAAAAAACTTCGTACCATCTAAGTTACACAACTGTATTAAACATAGGCTGTGTGTAGTCTGATTATATAAGCCAAACTAATAAAATGAGGTACACGTAATCTAGCATCGAAATCTACTAAAGATAACATAAAATAGATTATCCGCTGGATATTAACTCTATATGCTTACTGAATACATAATTGAGAAACAGATTACGTTATTTAAATGAGGAGATAATTTGTATTCAGTTCAAACATCGTTGATGTCGTTTATCAAATAAGATAAATAGTTTCATTATTGTATACGTCATTAATGGCAGACATATTAATAGTACGTGGTTACGGTGGTCAGTAACGTTAACAGGTAGAATTGACATGAAAAGAGATCACGTAAATATATAATCCTTTATCTGAGGTTAGAAAATGTAATATTTCACCATTCCAATCAATAAATCTCTAGACTAAAAGATTTCCAAGAGATATAACTTGATCAAATCAGACATAAAGCATAGACACATTTGTGATTCATGTTTTTCTTATTTGTTAGGTATAAAACCTCGTATTAAATAGTTAATAAATGCCCAATATCGATAAAACATTAATTTTCCAGATAAACTTAATAAATATCCGCCTTATTTTAAATCGTGATAGTGAATAAAAATTAAATTGAGCACAATAAGGTTTATACTTAAGACCTCTGTTACCTGTAGTAATTTACCAAATATAGATAACCTCCCACTAATAATTAGTATTATGATATTCACATATCGGCGAGGAAAAGGAATGCTATTCAACATTAATATGGCTAGGTATAAAGTCGGTAAGTTTAATAATATTATTCTGAATAGTTATAACTAGTTAAAGTGATAGATAATAGCTAGATATATTTCTAATTTGCTGTTGGTTTAAATATACCTGATTGTTTTCCCTAATCCTTGTATACATTTGGTATCAATCATCCTACAAATGAAAGGTATTGATTATAATATCTGATGTATATTGGTGTACAGCCTCTACCAAATATCTCATATATGACAAATTTCAATGGAAAACAATTTTTATATTTTCATAGATTAAGACAAATAAAAAAGGCAGATGGACATATGGAAAGACAGCTTTATAAAGGGAATCCATAGAACGTACCTTAAGAATCACAATATTTTCAAATCTCTTCAACGATATATTTCCCATTGCGTATAAATATTGTTACAATAATAATGTTTAATTCAGTTAAGAATAAAATGCAACTGGATATATACATTTATGAATAAATACACGAATCATTTATTACCGATATTAATTATGTCGATAATTCATGTGGTTGTAAAATCCACCAAGACTTCTATTTTCAATTATATTTATTAGCTATAACAACTTCTTGCTGGATACAGTTCCATATTTTTAAACATCACTGCCCACGATGGAATTATTGTCAAATAGAAGTGTTTGAGGTTAACAACACAGCAATATGAGGTTATATTTATTCTGTTCAATTATCATGAGTTATCTAACGCCACCGTTTTCCAGGCTTATCATTATTAGAGTATTTTACAAGATGTCTAGGTCTATTTGTACTGAACTATTACACAAAATATAATTATAAACTATATATTATATTATCTTAGAATACCATATATGGCAAATACTGATAGACAAAATAATATTTCCGGTTAATAAAAACACAAACTAAGAACTTCACATGAGCATCGATTTACTGCCAGAGAATATTCTTGTACCTTTTACTTATGGCTAGTAAACTCATTTCTTATACAAAGATAGCATTATGTAGGGGCATTGATTCATGACTTTATGATAACTTTACCGTTGAAGACATTCAATACATTGATTACAATTAAACCACAAGTTTATTGTGTAATAGAAGTTTATGCAAACTGTCTATAATATTAACAACTGTTACTTACATTATTCTGTATACAAATATTTATACCTGGCACATTATAGCTATATAATATATTTACAGTACCTAGCCAAACTGATATTTACTACGGGATATAAATATTCATATTACATTACATAGAAGTGTTATGTTACAAACGTTCTTTGCGTAATTCTTGCTAATTATGTTACTAAAGAAAATAAATCAAAATGGAAATCAACAGACAATTTCCGTGATCACGACATCTAATATGGTTTGCAGGCCAGTGCCCCCCGTGTATAGAGCGAAGTAGGAATTGACCAACGAATGTACTCGTTCGTAAATTCACGATAATTTTCTATTCACATAACTAGATCGATTGTAATCTTTTGTAGCAGTTTAACAGAATGTCCGTTATGTTTTCATATAATAACACAATTATCATTATTTAGAACGGCTTTTGTCAGGCCCAACAACGTGGCTAATGAATATTCATTTGCTCAACGCCTGTCCGAAACACAGACTTTATAGCTTTAAATATTACATATTATAATTAATGAATGATGTACCGTGAAACTAGAGTTACGTATATAATAAGATTTAAAGTTGATGGTATTTTATTTCTTTGGGGCGAAATCCGTCTAAAATCATCGTCATTCGAGTAGACCAGCATAACTATATATGAACGACAAATACATCATGTTGTAAATTACAGCTGAATAAGACATAAACAACAACAAATAAATCTGTATTTAGTGACAAAATATAAGTTGTTATTGAAAATAACTCATCAAGTTTGTTTGTATAATAGACAGTTTATCAACATATGGACCTGTTTTGTCTGCTATGTCACGATTGGTAAAAAGAACGTACTTTAACACATCCGCTAGGAATAATTAAGCATACACATGTCGGATCTTGTACTCGGGCCTGTTGAACGCGACCCACAAACGGGCTACCGTCAGATGGCGAAGTCGTCGGTGAAATCGTCTATCAGGAGTAGTAGTCCGTAATGACGTTAAATATAGATTATATTAGAATTATTTTAGTTACAACACAGCAATATGAGGTTATATTTATTTTGTTCAATTATCATGAGTTATCTAACGCCACCGTTTTCCAGGCTTATCATTATTAGAGTATTTTACAAGATGTCTAGGTCTATTTGTGCTGAACTATTACACAAAATATAATTATAAACTATATATTATATTATCTTAGAATACCATATATTGCAAATACTGATAGACAAAATAATATTTCCTGTTAATAAAAACACAAACTAATAATTTCACATCAGCATCGATTTACTGCCAGAGAATATACTTGTACCTTTTACTTATGGTTAGTAAACTCATTTCTTATACAAAGATAGCATTATGTAAAGATAACGTTACCGTTGAAGACGTTCAATACATTGATTACAATTAAACCACAAGTTTATTGTGTAATAGGAGTTTATGCAAATTGTCTATAATATTAACAACTGTTACTTACAAATATTTATACATTATAGCTATATAATATAATTACAATACCTAGCCAAACTGATATTTACTACGGGATATAAATATTCATATTACATTACATAGAAGTGTTATGTTACAAACGTTCTTTGCGTAATTCTTGCTAATTATGTTACTAAAGAAAATAAATCAAAATGGAAATCAACAGACAATTTCCGTGATCACGACATCTAATATGGTTTGCAGGCCAGTGCCCCCCGTGTATAGAGCGAAGTAGGAATTGACCAACGAATGTACTCGTGAACAATTAAACGTTCGAGGTTTAAACATTTAACCAAAAAGAAAATTTAAGCATCTTTAAAACTGATCAAATAAAGGGATTAATTAGGTGTTCAAATTAACTATTAACTGTAAATTACACTCTTAAATACAAGTCTATCTTATTAATGTTGGTATATTATTTTTATCGTTATCTTTTCCTATCCCCAAATGTCCACATAATTGACAATTTCCATTGGCGCCTGCGCAGTGCGTTATGCCGAAATTGACTCCGATTTTATCCCTACGCATTGTATCAGGTAAGCCCACATTTAGCAACACATATCGCTGTTTTATTGAACATTAGTTATTGTGAATATAATAGTTATTGTTTTATGCAAACAAGTAGGTTACTTTGTCGGGGAAAGCCAGCTTTCACACCAGATGGCTGAATCTATGAAACAATAGCTGTCGTACTGCTAGTCAGGTGCTATTAAAATAACTTCAAAATGTCTTAAAAATAATTAGGAAATCAAATATTAGGTAGAATTATCTAAGATAATTAGGTTTCAAAGTAAGTTTCGTTTGCTCACAAAGTAATTGAATTATCGTTGTTTAGAATGTTTACTGTCGGAATCCCTACGAAGCTAATGAATATTCATGTTCTCATCAGCTATCTGAGTGATAAATATACAACATTTGAATAAGGATTTATAGTGCTAAATATCATATATTATAAGTTAAATATGACGTATTTTGGTATAAGAGTTATATATGTGATCAAATAAATAAAAACTGATATTTAAATGAAAGAGCTCGCATATGATATATGACTAACAAATGCACCTTTTTCCAAAATAAATATCTATTTACTGGCAACATATAGTATGCTATCGAAAATATATTCACCAAGTTGAGAACTGCAATAAAAAAGGTCACCTACATTTGATGCGGTGTGTGCCCTTTGATTTTATGGTTGATAAAAATAACGTTCTTAGTGGCTGATTCCCATGTTTTAGTGTACAAATACCAAACGTTGTAGCAACTCATGTGGAACCATTTCTGCAATAGCTGTGTCGCTAGATGGAAATCACTTATACCAATGAATTTATACCAAGTTATTGAGAGCGAGCGATTAAGTGACTGGTTGACTAATCCCTAAATGAAACAAGATGCTTAGATTGAAGCATTTAATCAACGGATGAAATATTTCACAGACATAGATAACACAGAAATTTGATCTTAGAATGAATAATGGAATTAATTATAAAAGGAATGCAGTTTTCGTGAAACCTTAGCAGTAGCAGCTGCAGTAATAGCAGTAATAGAAAGAGTAACTGTAGTAATAGTAGTAGCAGCAGTACCAGTAGCAGTATTAGAAGAAGTAGTAGTAGTTGTTGTCTCTGTTATTATTGTTCTTGATGTTATCAACTATGTCTGAAGTAATTTAAGCTATCTGTATTGAGGTAGTTAGATTTCAAGGTAAATTGTATCAGTTATTAAATTTTCGACCATATTACAAGTTACTTTGAAAATACTGGCTGCTTTAACAACTACTTTATATAGAAATGAAACTTATTCGGGGAAAAGTAGCACTCAATTACATTTTGACCTTTATTGGACCACTGAATATAAGAGAGGAAAAAATCACTGTATTGATAGATTAGTTGTAACATAGCAAATATAGCTAGAACATCAAAATAAGCCATTTTCCGTTGGGCTTAATATGTGTTGAGATCGAGATTATCTTAGATTTTAGTTTATATTAAAAAACAAATACTACACTACATTATTTAATTATACTTTAAATGAAGAATAACAGTACTTTGTTATTTAAGTTTTTTCTACACGGTATATTCAATATTGGCCAGATTTACTTTATATTTTGAGCAAACATTCTGACTATTGAATAGCAGGGAATAATATTTTAATCATACGGATTAGTTTTCAGATGTTATCAGAAGCGCTTAATAAATATTAGAAATCAGTTGTATGTGAGTTTACAAGCAAAATAAAATTAGTAATCTCACTCATCATAAGTAGTGTTATACTGTAACTTGTGTTGTTATAATGTGACTTTAATTTTACTTTGTGACTTAAGGAGTAACATTGTGGTTTGAGGTGTTAGACGGTTACTTGTAGTGGTACATGGTTTCTTATGACGTAATACTGTGGTTGTGGCAATGATCCACTAACGAAGATAGAGTTAATGGCAATATTAATATCTATTTTACTCTATATTTATACCATCACTAGTACAACTGAGCTGTTAGAACAATGACAAGAACCTCCACATGTAATTCGTCCATTCTTCAGCTTATTGTTATTTGCACAATATATTACAAAATGATAGATCGACTATCAGTAAAACATAATTATATAAGGGTGAATTGGTGAATACCGTAGCATAATACTGAAGTAATTGTGTCTAAAACAGAGATTACTTTCACAGATTTTATGACTTTTTATAAATGACGGCTGGCAGAAAAATAAACGCATGGAATTTTTAAATACGCTTTCTTCGTGTAGTTCTGTGTTAAAAATTAAAAAAAAGCTATGAATACAATGTTATTGCCTCGTCATGCTTAATAAGAGTAAATAAAACAACAGAAAGAAATTAGCCCTCATATATTTTAAGTAATGTGAATATTGCCCATTTTAAGCACACTGATATAATCAAAGTGTATATAAGTCCAAATATATGTAATTGTGTACGACATAATTACTCTAATTCAAATGTTTTTATTACATAATTGTTTTATCTGAATATGTCCAAGTAACATATAGTCGTTCTTAATGCACGCGTTAATCTAGTTATAATATTAACTTAGAAATTATATGTGTTTGACAAATGTAAAAGAACGCATAAAGGATAGTTTAAATAATAATATATTTTACAAGTTAATACGAAAATTAACACTTTGATATTACATGCGAATATCTAAGATGAATCAGTAGGCTCGCTCTACTTAATATCAACAACAAAATGACCGAATAGTATTGCTAGTAAAAGGTATCTAAACTTTGTTAATGTCAAAGTTTCATATTTCACATTAACTTGTAAGAAACATTTCTTATTTTACGTATCTTTATATATATATATTATGCTGTCTTGTTACTAATTATTCTTTGATAAACTAATTATCTGATAATTTCAATGCCATAGCATCAATAACCCATTATGATAAATAGTTTATATACGAATTACAGACACAAATTAGCTTTTGGTTGTCTCTCACCATATTTCTATAACTAACCCTTATCTCGAAGGAAATTCATATAAAAATGTGTGGTACTACTTTATTAAATATGTAAGTATATGTAAATATATACATAGATGTTTGGGTAGAAACGACATGAGGGAAAAGGGCTTCTGAGAATAAAAATCTCCAAGTAGAATATTATAGCAGGAAAGATTGAAATGAATCTTACTTAAAATAATTGTTTTATAAGTGTATTATTCATATGTACATATTAGCACTGAAGTCCACAGCGTTCCGCAGAAAACCGTTTACGGATATTTAACATTATGTCTATCATTATGTGACTGGAATCTGCAACTAAATCAAGTTCTATGATCAAGTCATCTAGACAAGATTTATATCTTAAGCACGTTGACAGTCTTAGCTCTATCTAAATGACATTTGCCAGTTGGCAAAATATCGGGTTTCTAATGTTTCTGAAACTACTAACGCACCTTTAATTTGTATTTTTAATTGAATAATCTGGAAGAAACTAGATTAATTTACTTTCGTATTTATCTACTGAGTATTAATCTGTCGACTAATGCTTATTACTTGTATTCATTAGTGTGAAATGTAAACTGTTGAATGATAGACTACAGCTTTGTTTAAATACACAAGTGTAAACAATATTTATATTGTGAGAAATAAGTGTTGATGTAAATGTTATTATTGATATCCATGGTTTTGAAGATTATTATATATACTTTTACCTAATATATATATATATATATATATATAATAGATAATTTATAGATAGATATATAGATAGATAGATAGATAGATAGATAGATAGATATATAGATAGATAGATAGATAGACAGATAGATGATGAATGGATGAGATGGATGGATGGATGGATCAGGAGAGAGAGAGAGAGAGAGGGGGGGAAATGAAGTTGACAAATAAATATCCGCTTGTTATCTGGAAACTAAACTAGAAGAGTTTATCAGGATATATGTAGCTCATCAGAACATCAATGACCTGATCTAGATACATTACTTTAGTTTGACCTTGTTATGTCACTGATGGCATTCTAGTTTGATGATATCGTTCTCACTTCACGAACATCCTATATTAAAATTTCTTCGATCATTCAAAAGAAATATCATCCTAAAGTTAAATGAAATGAGTAATCCAGCAACAAAATATTTTAAACTCGATTTGATTTGTCGTCGTCATTCTTAACAATAATCTTTGTTATCTACATCATGAGCATTAACAAAAAATGATTGGTTATCAGACATCTTCAGCTTTACCATGACATGTTTACCAAATAGTTATGTTGTTGGTACTTTTGTAGTCATTGTAATTTATGTCGTGTAGTATATTCAATGTAAACATATTTGCAACACATTAGTATATCCATTTCTCACTTTTAAAAGTCTGATATTTAGTAGAAATAGTAGAGTCATACCAGTTTGTTGTTTTAAGATAGATACAGTTTCTACTTTATCCATTGATCTGGTATCCATTCACTCTCCTATTAGCTATTAAGGATACATTCCTGACACTTTAAATTATTGTCATCCTTAGTACGGCATAAGGCTTAAATATACGAATTAGGACTGACTATCAATAGTACGTTGCCTTAATAAACTGTTAGGTGTCATTCAGGACAAAGATGACACATACTTATGGCTACAATATTACTTTCTGGTTGACAATCAACTGCGGATTTTGATAGTTATGGCAATCAGGAAAGTATCGGGATCAACTCACCATTTTATCCGAAACGGCTTAATGTTATCACTGATTTAGTAATATTTGTATTAGTAATAATGGCAGTAACCGTAGTTGAAATTATGAATGACATATGAAGTTAATCCTAAATTCATTCATACATATTATTTTTTAATGTCCACAATACAGATTTGCACGTCATACATTTGATTATGCATACCTCACATTTATAACTTTAGGATCAAAACAATATAATTTGAATTTATATGTTATTTCACTTGAATATCCATTACAAATACTTTTCACAAAGTTCGAAAACAAAATCCTCTAAGTTACAAACCACGTCACTATTAATCTGTTTAAGATCTACCTAAGGTCAGGTGAAGGTTTTAATAAACATTAGCCTGGTTATAATTACGTTTCATAGATGATGTGTCGTTATGTTTCCTTAAACATTTAAAGCCAATATATTCAGCATCTTAATAATGTAAGTGTATTTATATAACTATATCTGGGTTTGGGATTTAACTCCACTGTTATTTCTATTTGATCAATATATTTGCCGGTGTCGTATCCTCTTGGCCACAGTTTCGCATTTTACCCAATGTCTAAGTCAAACAATTACTCATCATCACCACCAAATAAGGTAATATCAATAATAAAAAGAAGTAAATCATACTCATTTGAGTAGGCTATTAGTTTAAGAATACTGAACGCGGTTATCAAAGGTAGAGATGTGGTTTGTGTCTTATCGCTAAATGTATACTCTTATCTTCTTCATATCGTTTAAGCTTAAGTAAGTAAATCTGATCATGTCACATATCATTTAAGGAGATTCTTTATATGTACCATAAAACGCACATTGCCCGTGCCAGACATCTTATCTATTTCCATCCAGATTCCTTATTACACCAATGTAAGAAAGTTATGTCGTTATTACAACATGTTTGAGTTTATTAGCTTTGTTATGTATAATGTATAATCTATATTGTTGTCCTCTTATGTGGTCTAGCGAAACGACCTATTAATTCATAGAATGCTGCTTGATGGATTTATACTCCTGAAGTCGTTTGTTACTCCGGCAGGCATCTCCATGGGTATTAAGCTGCGGACAGAGTGTTTTCCCATATTATGAGTAATTAGATTACACTGATATAGGAAATTTGTTAAATCCGCTGTTCTCGACCATGGGTCAAATAGATCAAGTGGATAGGCGCTTTAATTTAGATCCCACCACACCTAACTGCATATACTTAGGGACGCTAAATTAAGCGTGAATGAACGTTCCCTTAGTGATGAACGGAAACGTATGAGGATTAGCTGTTAGGTTCGAGTAAATCATAGTATTTACATAGGTTTGAGACGATATTTCGTTCTAGTCCAGTAATAATCCATTGTGCGGTATTGCTACTTTGTTTATATTTTAGTTAAATCGCTTCAGTGAGTCCATACTGAGTTAGTGTACATTCTTTTGTGGTGAACAAACTGTAATGTTTATTAACACGCCGAGGGTATATAAAAGGCCTGACTTTTCAATTAGGTTAGAGAAGAACTTCGACGTCAGACTAATCGTACGTGTACCGATATATATGGTTCATATAGGTAGGATTTATTTAGTTATTCGAACCCAGAATAAAGCTGAGGTCAGCATCTGAGGTGTCGAAATGTTTTATATACAGGTTTCTTTTGGACCACAGAAAATTACTGTTGAATGTAAACTGTGATATAAAAATAGTTATGATATGTATGTAGCAAGTCACCATTGAACCACACGCATGTGTTGTTTGCTCCGAGCTGTGGTATCAAATGGTATGTTTTGTACGTGCTTCCCCTTTTTGTACGTAGCCTGCATGTAGCCGCTTTCCTGTGGGCGTGACATATTTGTCGCGTACGAAAAGCGAATTAGCTGGTTCCCACAAGCTGATGAGTAGACCAGACACATGCTTAGGTATACGCACACATTTATCAATATGTGGAGGTATGGAACATTTTATTTTTAGATTAATGTATGTATAGTTGTATTTAGATTTATGGAGGTAGGTTTCGAAGGAGGTTTAGATATGTTGATGCTCTGTGCCTGTTGCCTCTTACTATGTACCCTAAAACACACACACACACACACACACACACACACACACACACACACACACACACACACACACACACACACACACACACACACACACACACACACACACACACACACTATCTGTATTGATTCGGTCAATTATTTAGATACCACTGTATTCAAAGACCCTAAAACAATAATACCTTATTGACCAAGGTATTTTTTAAACCAACCGATATTCATCAGATGTTGCACAAACATTCCTTTCATCCCAAACATACCTTTAAAGGTTTATTAAGATCGCAAATTATACGATTTTTTAGAATATGTTCTAACGAAAAAGACTTTGATAAGGCATGGGGTATTCTTTTTCAAGCCTTGTGTAAAAGAAATTATTCTAAAAGGTGGATGCGTGGTATTAAAGGCAAAACTGTTAGAGAATTGCAAATAAAACAACGTCGGTCAAATACCGGCATTCCAACTACCAGCCGTTGGGGTTCAAAACCATGCAATATTATGAACTGCATGACGTGTCATCTAATAAGTGATTGCTCAAATATTACGAGCACTGTCACCCAAAACACATTTGGAATAATGGGAGATATAGATTGCTCTTCTTCAAATGTTATTTATGCTTATCAATGCTACTTCTGTAATAAACAATATGTTGGCGAAATTAGTACATCTCTTCGCATAAGAGCTAATGGCCACAGATTTACAATTGAAAGAAAACATCGACTTTCTTCTTTATATACACATTTAAAAGTACACGCAGATAACTCTTCTCTGCCTGATTACAACCGTCCATCTCTCGGTGATTATATTTTAATACCGATTGAACAAATACACAGCTCAGGTTCTGATTGGCAGGACCGAATTAATAGACTAAAACGAGAAACTTTTTGGATTGATACCCTGGGATCATTAGAACCAACAGGGTTAAATAAAAAACGTTCGGAAGATATATTAGAATCGGCCGAAAAAGGTGACACTGTAGCTCTAATAATGCCGTTTTCTAGAACAGGCAATATGGCTTCAAGAATAATAAATAAACATTTTAAGATACTTCAACCGAAGAGTTATTTAGAACACTATCAATATAGTATCATCACAGCTTACACTAAACATAAAAGCCTCTCGGGTTATTTAGTGTCAAGTAAGTTGAAATAAATACCTTAAAAATAAATAGAATGTCTCCTGAAGCTCTGGAAAAGTTAATCACAAACACAACTTCAGTAAAGCGTCAATCGCCCGAAACACAAAAATCTCAACCCACCGTTACTATGTTTGTAAAGCAATGAGATATCTATATATCAATTGTCAAATGGGAAGCTACGACTAATTCATTTGAAGTACATTTAGGTTTATTTTCTTATTATGTTGGGCACTTTCACACCTGTACAAACATATAAATTCTATTCAATTATCGTTGGGATGTTTTCAAAACACCGGGTTACGTAAGTTCACAAATAGAACAAAGAGATTAAAATAGCACCCATCCTTTGTTAAAAAGAACTAAAGGATTAGGTGCGTGGCTTCCTATTGAAAAATTGTGTATATAAACCTCGAGCAATATGGTAACGTTAGACATTCTATGCAACCTGATGAAGACTTGAATAGGTCGAAACCGGTCGTTGCTATTGGGTTGAGTCGTGTTATATCGCTGCTATTAGTATTAATCTGAATTTATTCTGATTTATGCTGATATTATTCACACATTATTCATACTGTGTATTAATATTTTATTTCTCCATTTTAGGTTTAATCTTTCTTGGCCGTAGTGTTCGACACAAAGCCTGGTTTTGTTTTAATCATAGTTTCTTCTTTTTTTATATTTAGATTATCCTCTTTTGGATTATTTTAGAAATTTTCTTTTTTCTTTTAATTTTTCTCTAATTTTACCGGTAATTAATTATACTTACAATTAAATATTTTTTAAAAATCAGTTTGGAGTTAATTGTTGCTTGAATGAAAGTATAACACCTGTGCCAGCGCCTTAACTATCTTTATAAAACACACACACACACACACACACACACACACACACACACACACACACACACACACACACACACACACACACACACACACACACACACACACACACACACACACACATATAGGTAAGCAGGAGATACGTTTACGGAACCAGAATTCAACTGCTAATTGATATAATTTGATTAAGCATTAAAACATCCCTCTATAATGTCATGTAGTGGTAATATATTACCATTAGTTCTGAGGTATATGAATGCCATTAATTTCACCTATGTCATTAACAGTACACGGCAGAATTATACTTTAGATTAAAGACGCTTTCCCTCATCAAAATCAACTCCAAACGCCAATTTTAATCATAATATTGTAGCGTTATCGATATATATTATGTTATGTTGTATCTTTAATGATCGCAGGTAAAATAATGTATAGTCATCTAAAGCTTTTTTGTCTCTATTACCTGTATTTTGATATGTTTCTTAGGCAGTCACCCTTCGATCTTATTTCCCAGGTGTGACCAATACCGAGTGTAAATTGTTTACATCGTACAATTATCATCTACTTTGATGAAATGACAAATAACTAACATCTGCCTTTGACATATTTAAGCTGAATTGTGACCTTTGGTGTCCTCATTATATGGAGTATTGACGGACAACAGTCACAAGATTTCAAATGTTAGACGCGTCATGTCAAACTTCAACAAAGGCTATTTTCATGCGTGTATCCTACTTTGTGTGAAACAAATTAATAGCTTGAGAATTATTTTTACTAAAATTATTATTATTATTGTTAATATAGATTTATATCAGGCAAATTCCTGGTCTAGTAACTATCTTCAGAATGTACACATTGCAAATTATTATTTACCTCCAGTAGACCCTCGTCTGTTCATTAATCGTTGTTCTAAATAACTCCTGTCCCACTGCTCTCAGGACACAATACAGAAAGAGGAGATTCATTAAGGTGCTGCTACATCTAATTGTGTGTCAGGCCTGTGTTTGTATATACTGTGATCATTAATCAATGTTTTGGTCGGCTAAGACAAGTCTTGTTTTACAATCACTGGGATACTGAAAATGAAAATGGGGTCGAATGTCACTGAATGTATTTAAAATCATTTGAAGATCATTAATGGGCTGCCACTTCCAAATGGGCTAGAAACGCCTCCTAACGTGGTTATACAACACATGAGATTATATATATATCAATAGAAAAACTGTATTAGTGAAGACTGAAAAGGTTATTATTATTCAATTAAAATAATCCATTGGAAAAATTCGATTGATGGTTATGTCTGACTGACAATCCTTATCAACTTTGGAACTGTATAAATAGGACTCTCCATAGAAAGGCTGACGTTTCCATGTCCACTAATGATTAAACTAATTTACTCTGCGATTCTTTTTCCAAACATTTCAAGGATAAGATTACCCAAATTCATGCTTCTTTCCCAGGTTGTGCTTACAGTTGTAATATTGCTTTTCTTGTGAACGTGATCCTATCCCATATTTCTGCTATATTCTTCTCTTCACACACTAATTGTTCAAATCACTAAGATATTAAATGCATCAATAAGCTTCGGAATGTTCCATTCTCATTTTAAACTTGCCCATGTAAGCCTTCTTCTTCAGAAACCATCTTTACCAGCCAATGACCCAAATAGTTATAGATCTATTTCTAATCTATCTTTAATATCTAAAGTATTAGAAAAAATCGTATCCTGTCGTTTGAGTAACAACAACTACAACAACAACAACACCACCAACAACAACACACACCAACAACAACACCAACAACAACACCACCAACAACAACACCAACAACAACACCAACACCACCAACAACACCAACACCACCAACAACACCAACACCAACAACACCAACAACAACAACACCAACAACAACACCAACAACAACAACAACAACAACACCAACAACAACACCAACAACAACACCAACAACAACACCAACAACAACACCAACAACAACACCAACAACACCAACAACACCAACAACACCAACAACACCAACAACACCAACAACAACAACGACAACAACACCACCGTCAAGAAGAAGAACAACAACAACAACAACTGCTATTAGTACAATTACTCCTTGAAAAGAGCCACAATCTTCCGATATCTGCATTGGATAAGCAAAATATGAAAATTATTGTTTTATAATTAGCATTGCCTTTATCTCTAAAGTTTTGAAAGAAGAGTAGTAGCACGGCATATTGAAGACATAGATCAATTATCAATCCGCTTATCATAGAGGTAATTCAACTGACATGGTTCACTTGAAAGTGCATAGTGTCATTACTGAGGTTCTTGATGAAGGATCCATGACTGCATTAATTAATCTTGATCCATTTTTCTACAAACACGTATTTCTACTCCTCAGAATCTTCCTTACAACCTTTCAAGACCTCTGCTTAGAGCGGATGGTACGATTCCCAACAAGATATTGAAACACTCTGGATTTCTTCCTAAACAACAGACCCATATTGAAAAAAAAACAGGGTAGAACCTATGCCCGGCATCAACGACTATGATAAAATGATCTACATCAATACCAGTATTAAACCATTCAGGCGGCGTCCATTGCGCAGAAATATCACTCTGTGGAAACACATGGAGACATAGCTACGTTGCGATCAGACACCGCTAGTTTCTCAGCATCAATTTTAAGTAATTACTCGGAGACTACTCCTGTAAACACTCTGTGGAACGTGCTCAAGCTGGGTATAGGGAACATCATGGAATCAGTCTCTAGCAAAATACCATCTACACGCTTCAGCCTCCCATGGATGAACTCCAACATTAAGAGGCTAGCACGACATAAGAAACGGGCTTATAATAAGGCCAGGCCTACTAAAGACCCAGATCACTGGAACCACTTCAAACGTCTAAGTAAGACTCATTGCACATCATGCAGAGATGTATACAATTGCTATGTCAGAGACATTATAGCTCCTGCATTAACAAAGACCCGAAAGGCTGTTGCTGTTGTTGTTGCTTCGCTTATGGCAGAATATATCCTGGTATACAGTGATCCAGAGAGGTCACCATATAGATCACGTCGGGAGTACCCCAAGGAACAGTACTGGGACCACAGCTGTTGTTAATGTTAATTAATGACCTCCCTCAAGGCATCATTCAAGTGTTAGGCTGTTTGGGGTGATTCTATCCTCTATCGAAAGATAGAGAGCGCTGCTGCTGACTCAGCCCTTTTGTAAGACGACCTAAACACCCTACAACGCTGGAGAAAAAATGGCTACTGGAATTTCACCCAGAAAACTGTCAGGTATTGCGAGTCAGCAACAAAGCAGGGTCATTCAGGAGGACTATACTGTCCTTGGTTATACTCTGAAAACCACAGACATTGCCAAATAACTTGGTGTGGAGCTGCACAATAAGCTTAACTGACAGAAGCACATCCACAGCACAGCCCACAAAGCAGATGCCACACGTGCATTCCTTTAAAGGAACATGCGATGATGCCCAAGAGACACTAGGGCCCAGTGCTAATACACATCGTTAGACCTATCATGGAGTATGCCAGTAATATTTGGGACCCTCACATCCAGAAATACATCGACTTTCTTGAGAAGACCCAACGCCACTCTGCTAGATTTGTGTGTCAACACTTCCAGAGAACCAGTAGAGTCACACAGATGATGACACAACTTGGATGGGAGTCACTAGCAGAGCGTCGTGCCAAGGCAATGGTGACGATGATGTACCGAGCAGTCCATGGCTTGGTATGCATCCCAGTGTGGTTTTAGCTGACCCCTGTGATATAAGCCACCAGAGGGAACACTATTAATTTCTTCATCCCGTACTGCTAAACAACAGCAATGTAGTACTCCTTCTTCCCGGATACAGCCCATCCCTGGAACAGCCTCCTCTCAGATGTTGCGGCAACTCAGTCATTGGAGTCCCCTAAGACCAGACTCCATGGCCGTCTCCTGTATGTAGCCACGCACCCGGCACGACTTAAATTTGTACAGACATACCGCTACCACTCTCACTAGTGTATCAGTACGCAATATCAAAGTTTACTAACCTCTAGAGTTGGGGATCGAACACGATAACTGCCTAGATTTGGAGCTTATTTCATCCATCATTAAAATGACTCGAGCTAATCATCTCATTTCTGTATGATATAGCTCATCAGCTGAAACAACTACAATGAACCTAAAACAATACCTGCTTCTGTTACTGCATTAAAGTGATACTTAAATCTTAATTCAAATTCCTACATATATTTATAGAGAATATACAAGTTTAATTTTAATATAACTAATTTAGTTATTTTTATACCATTCACTGCTGTGTCATTATGTTATGTGAGACTTTGTCACGGCGAATCTAAAGCGTAACCTGTAAATCATTATCCATAAACAAAGTTGGATATTACTTATAATCTCTATCAACGATATATTGCCGCATACATTTTGTTTTGAAACTTCAACGTAACTTCAAGTTGATGGTCCATGAGACGTAAGTTAGTTATATTTGCGGCCGAATACAGGTAGCATATTGTATGCGTTGAAACCTCATTGACCAAAACAATAGATCCCCTGTAAATTACGCGGTAGATAAAACCAAACAAAATATCATAAACACATAAATCTTCGCATATGCCTCTTTTTTCTACGAACAAAAATATTAATTCTTGAACATACATGTAATAAGAGATATTATATTGAATCTTAGTTTATAAAGTTTACAATGTAAATAAAAGACGCTTAAATAATAATTCCCTGGTAAATGTGCTGCTAAAGGTATACGCCAAGTCGTCAAATGAAACTGTTAATTAACCTGGATACCATTATCGCATTTAGTTTATTTCGATACAGTGTATTGTATACTAGTTTGTGTGTATGCATATATGTTTTAACATTTTGCACGTTTGTAAATTGAGAAAACATAAACTTTTAAAATCTTGTTTCTACTCCTACTTAAATCTGATCGATATTCTTGGCTTCCCTTGTATGTTGGCGGCGTACATGCAGTTTTATGGTTCACTGAATCAGCTAAAATGGTTTATGTTTGTGTTGTCAACATATCAGGAAAGGATAAATTACTTTCTTTGCAATTAATTCATGGAACGGCCAAACTGTGTTTTTGTCTTGGTTTGATATTTTGTCTTGGATTATTATACTATTCGACTATGCATGTTTTAATTATGTTTTGTTTTATAGGTGTAATTAGTTTATTGCGGAGTTATACGTTTCACCGCTATGTCTGCTGTCCAAGGTGTGCTATTGAATATTTTTGCATAACAATGGAATTATAGTGAATAAACCTGATCTTTTTGTTTCAATCAAAACGATAAATCGAATAGTGAAGATAATGATCATAACTTCAACTGTCTGTTAAATAACTATTATGATGACAATGATGGAGAAAAATCCTCTGTATGCTTTCCACATTGATAGTGACTACTATGAAATCGAACAAATCAGACAATAGTATTGGCAAATGCACCCAATTTCAAATATTATAAAAAGCATTTTAATAATTCGCAGTTTGCCAAACAAATATTTAGAGAACTGAAATAAATAATCTCTCGATTCCACGATATAAACTTAATATGCATTGCATAATGTTGTGTGAACTGATAACAACTATGTATTTTATAGAACCCCGGGTTATAAATTCGTCTGCAGACATAGACAGACTGGTTTACGGGGTGGTGTTGCTATGTTCTTCAGGGATGATTTAAATTACATTATCCGTGATGATATTTCTGTTAATATCGACGGTAAATTTTAATCAGTATTTGTGGAGGGTCACTCAAAAACTGTTAATTGTATCTTTGGTGAAATATCCCGAGTTTCTAATACCAGTGAAATATTATCGATTAGTTAATATGAAACGATTTTAAATAAACTCCAACATATTCAAAAAGACTTTGTGTTGGGAACCGATCAAAATTTCGATTACCTAAAATATAAAAATCAAATACATATTTCTGAGTTGATAGACCTTTTCCTAAATGCAGGCTTCTTACCTACAGTTACAAAGCCAGCTAGAATAACGCATAGTACGGACACTCTTATTGACAACATATACATCAAAACAACTAAAAAAGCAGAAATATATTATGGTAACTTATTTCAACAATACAAATCAAACATTAAGAAAACATAGAATACGTTAAATGAGATCCTCAATAGAACAAATTACAAAACATCAATATCAAATTCATTCAAAATATATAACACAATTGAAAATGATTCCAATTACATTGCAGACAAATTTAGCAAATATTTTTCTGAGATTGGACCTAAATATGCTTCTAATATATCACAGTTCAGTACAAATGATCAAACCTACATGCCGACATGTAAGAAAGCAGCATCACTATAATTTCGTCCTACTGACAGTAAAGAATTAATAAACACCGTAAATTCTCTAAAACCCAAAATAAATTGTGGACATGACAATATGAATACGCTATTACTAAAACAGATCAAATTTGCCATTTCGTCACCACTTAGCTTAGCTATGAATAAATAGATGGAAACGGTGTTTTACCGGCAAAACTGAAAATTGCAAAAGTAATACCAATATATAAATCAAAACATAAACAAAGTCTTACAAATTATAGACCAATTTCGCTTTTACCTAGCATATCCAAAATATATGAAATAATTGTCCATAATCGTTTGTACAATTATATGACAATTAACTCGTTAATGAACAAGAACCAATATGGCTTCCGTAAAGGTCACTCCACAATAAATGCAGTTTCCAAATTTACTTATGATACTCTACTTGCATTGGAATCGAGTAATTATAATATTTCTGTGTTCCTGGACTTCTCCATGGCTTTTGATACAATAAATCACAATCTGTTATGTAACATATTATGCCATTACGGCATACACGGTGTTGCCTTGGAGTAGTTCAGGAGCTATCTAACAGAAAGAAAACAATACGTCTATTATAAATGTATTGATTCAAAATTATTTGCTATAACTTGTGGTGTACCCCAGGGATCCGTATTGAGACCGTTCCTCTTCATTTTATACTCAAATGATCTACCAGGATCCATTCGGTGCACTACACGTATACTATTTGCAGATGATACAACTATTTATGTATCTGGTATAAATATTACGGAATTATACAAATGTGTGTTAATCGAGACATTGCGTCTTTAAATATAAGCAAAACACATTATGTACTCTTCTAAAAAATAAGAATGTTACATCGGCCACACATGTATTAAAATTAGATAATACAATTATTAATCGAGTTAAATGTGTCAAATTTCGGGACTACTAATATATGAAAACCTAAACTGGCATGGGCATATAGAAAGTTGAAGAAGAAAAATATCTGGTGGACTATATGCCCTCAATACAATTAAGCATGTCCTAAGTACACATAACAGTGTACCACAGCTTGATATATCCCTATTTAACATATTACACCCTATTGTGAGGTTGTAGTCAATCAACGCATCTACGGATATTATATATTCTATATTCAGGACAGTCTCGAAATCAAACTATAACAACTTTCAAAAATAATGTATTCATTCATTAATATCTCTTTACCAGATCCCCTAATGACCATGCTCATTGTAAATCGACATATTCATTCGCACGAAACAAGACACCTTCACCAGCCACACATACAATACAGAAAAACAGCATTTTAATATTAATTATAAAATATTAGTAATAGTCTACCTAATGTTAATCCAAATAGTTTATTTCAAGGTAAACAATACATAAAACATTTGGAGTACGAGATCGACATTGTTTTTATTGTTATTATTATCACTGTCTTTATTACTGATTAACTACTACAATGCTGAAATGGTTTATTATGATAATTATTATGGTAAATATAGAAGAAAAATTATCATTATTCGATTGACATCTTAATGTCATAATTCAACCAGTGAATAATGACACTATCCTTTCCGAATATTTTGTTTTATAATCTAAGTTATTTACATTAATCGTCTTTTGGTTTTGTTCTATCAATATTTATGTTCCATGTTTGTTGTGATGAACGTCTGCTTACATTCATATTAATGCCATTAACATTAATATGTTAATAACGATCTATCTACAAAGATTATGCACTTCTAATAAATTATAATATGGTTAAACAATGGCTTGGCTAGAAATAAGATGCCTGCACAACGTCACCCTATTATTCTATTTTGGGTGATCTAATGCTCTGAAAACTAAATCTAGCGGATTATGTTAAATCTTGTCAAAAATATTCGCAAATTTGATTTATTCATTTACATTTTAATTGTGTATAAACTATTAGATCCGTCAGTGTTATAATTTGTAAATGCTTTTTTAAATGTTTGTCATCAGAGTGAAACACATTTTAAAATGCATAGTACATCGTAACATAGTGCGGTACAGAGTTTAGATCAATGCTATTATTTTTATTTGAAGAAATGTGAGAAAAACAGCTTCAAATAGTTAAAACAATCTATCTGATACGATTTTTCAAATTGTTATTCCAAATTGTTGTTGCCAAAAAACTTCGTATCATCTAAGTTACACAAGTGTATTAAGCATAGGTTTTGTGTAGTGTGATAAGATAAGCCAAACTAAATAAATGAAGTAATAATAATAATAATAATGTATATTTAATAAAGCGCCCTTACTAGCAGGAGCCATTAAAAGGCGCTGTACAAATAATATTTAATATAATAATACCCCAAATAACATGTCTGCAAGAACTCTGTAATGATTTAAAAGATATTAATTATTTATCTGTGAAAGCGACCTTAAATAGGTGTGTTTTAGAAGAGATTTAAAATGTTCAAGAGACGACGAATTTCTAATATTTGCCGGCAACTTATTCCACAAAGTGGGGGCTGCAACACTAAACGCACAATCACCATATGACTTGAGCCGAGACACTGGAACCTGCAATAGTATCTGACTGGATGATCTGAGTTTTCGGGATGACTTTCTAATGGAAACCAGTTCCCACAGGTATTCTGGCGCCATATCATTAATATATTTATAAGTTATTAACAAAATCTTGAAACTGTCTAAAACTGTATATGGTTATAGAAACTGAGTTCTTTATGTTTGTATTGTTTTTATTAAACTACCAAAGTAATTTTTTAGGACTTTGTTGCATACGTAGCCTAACATCGAAATCTACTAAAGATAACATAAAATAGATTATCCGCTGGATATTCTTCAATATGTAACATAGCATAATAAAGTTGCTGTACTTAAGACCTCTGCTATCATAGTCATTTACGAAATATAGATAGTCTCCCATTAGTAATTACTGTTATGATATTCATCAGCCGGCAAAGGAAAAGGACAGCTATTCAGCTTTAAAGGAAGAGTTTATATTAAATTCAAATATTCAGGACTAATATAAATATGCTCAAACAAATTATAAATGATGTCAAAATATGAACACGATCAACCAAATTTTAAATGAACAAGTTCAAATTACTGCTAAATCGACTATTAATGGTCTGTGGGAGCAGCCATTTAGAAATCGGATACCGAGCGGATGCTCTCGAAATCTGACGTCACGTACGATAAGCTGTTTGTAGTACCCGGTTATTAGAATGTAAACAGGGATCAGCCAAAGATTTAATTTCAGAACAAAAGAGTATTTACGATTATTACAGGTTAGTTTGGTCAAACAGCGTCATATTTTAGTGAAATGACTAAAGAAACTATAAAGTTAAATTCCTTAGGTCGATTGTTTTAAACTTTTGTAACAAGACGCATCAACAGATCTGTCAGATTTATGTCACTGAACAGACAACGGCGTAAGCTAGTAGTAGTTAGGTTGAGCATGGAGGCAGGTGGGGTCACGAAGATGGCTATGCCAAAGCATGACTTGATCGGGATTCAGATGGCCACATAATTATTATGCCATCTGAGGTCAGAACACGCGATTTGTTTCATCTCGCCATACAATCTACCATTCGAGGAAGACATAATAGCAACCCTCCAGTAATCAGGATTATTTCCTTATATTTATTATGTCATGTAGAGTTCGTGATTATTATATTAGGATATTAGGTTATTTTTTATAATCATTACATATTTAAATCATATTATCTGAGAGTGAACTGTTCCTTTAATATGGCTAAGTATAAAGACGGTAAGTTTACTAACACGAATCTCAATAGGTATAACTAGTTAAACTCATTCAAAATAGCTAGAGATATTTATAATTTGCTGTAAATATTGTATCTATGGTATCTCTAACCATTATTTAACTTGGGTATTATTTATCCTTCAAATAAAAGCATTCGTTACATTTTCTTATTTATAAGGTGCATAGACCGCATCAAATACGTCATCTATGACTAGTGTCAATGCTAATTTCTTTTCATATTTTCATAAATAAGACAAATGAAAAAGCCAGATGGACATCGGGACAGACATACAGAATACTCCTCAAATATATATCAGGAATTAAAATGTTCTCATATCCCTTATACCATTTATTACCTATTCCGTATAAACTAGAGGCGTTACAATAATGCTTAATTCAGTTAAGAATAAAATGCATAAGGAGATGAATTCATGAATAATTATACGAGTTAACCGATAATAATTATATCAATAATATATGTGGTTGTTAAATACACTAAAACTTCTATTTTCAATTATATTTATTAATTTTACAAATTTCTTGATGGATACAGTTCGATTTATTTAAACATCATTGCTGACGATGGAGTTACTGTCTAATGGAAGTGTTTGAGAATAATAACCTCAAATAAATCTTAGTTACCCGACGCTACCGTTTTCCAGCTGCCCCCTGACTTGATCAACACCAGAGTATTATATTAGATGTCTATTTGTACATTCAGATATGTAGCTTGCTGAGAGTAGACAAAATCTCGAGTTTTAAAATTATAGAGGCATCATTACAATAATGGCGATAATTGGAAGGGATTGAACAACAACGAGAACATTTGGTTATAGTTTTAATGTAAGATTGTGGGTATCATTATATTACTATTAACTAAGCCGGATGGAAAGTGTGAAAAAGTTAATCTTCTCTTAAGGACCAATCGAAGGTTTATATTATCAATCGCCATACGCCAATACCAATTAAGCATTTGTGTGAAAAAATACGTTAGAACTTGTGATCTAGTTATTTAACCTAATCAGCAAATAATCTTTGATGATATTATGATGTTAGATCAAAAAGAGGACTCGACATCAATATACTGCCTTTCTCCTAATTATTCTTTGATAAACTAATAACATATGTTCACTGCCATAGCATCAAAATCCGATTGTGATAAATGTGTAATATCAATATTATAAAATAACATATTATTGCATTTCCATAACTAAACCAATTTCGAAATGTCTATATATATATATATATATATATATATATATATATATATATATATATATATATATATATGTGTGTGTGTGTGTGTGTGTGTGTGTTTGTGTGTAAGATGACAACAGATGGTACAGAAGACAGATTATATACATAGACATACAGACAGAGAGACAACAGAACACAGACAGAAAGACAGACAGATAGGTGATACATTGATGAAAGATATATAGATGGGTACTTTGATAGATTGACAGAGAGAGATAGAGACAGACATATAAAGAATGAGGGAGAGGGAATGAAGATGACAAAAAATATCCTCTTATTATCTAGAAACGAAAATAAAAGAGTTCATCAGGACATTAATGACCTGATCTAGATACATTGCTGTAGTTTGACCTTGTTATGCCACTGATGGCATTCTAGTTTGATTATATCGTTTCTAATTAACAAATATTAATTTTTTATTGTTTATGTCTGTTAGTGATAATGTATAAAAAATCATCCTATTATTATAACAACAATTCAATTAAATGAGTAATCCAGCATCGAAATATCTCAAACTTGATTTAATTTTCGTCTTCACAATAATATTTGTTATCTACATCATGGACATAAACCAAAATAGAATGGCAACCATGACATCCTCAGCTTTACCATGAAATGTTTACAAGATGGTTATGTTGTTGTGTCGTAGTCGTTGTAATTTATGTCAATGTAGTCTATTCCGTATACATATATTTGTGACACACTATTATAACCATTTATTCTTTTTCTTAAAATCTGATATTTAGTAGACATTGTAGTGTCAAGCAATTTTCTATTTTACGATTGAAACATTTAATACTTCACCTTTCTTTGTAGATCTTGGTTTCATCCATTGAACTGGCAACCATTTACTAATATTGTGCAGGAAAGTAGCCCATCGCAACAAACCGTTGGATTACATTTAATACATAATTCTCCTAGTAGCCATTAAGAATAAATCCATGAGACATTATGTTATTGTCATCCTGAGTACGGTATAAGCCTGAAAATCAACAGCACCTTTCTTTAATAGAATGTTAGGTGTCAGCCAGGACAAAGCTGACACACGCCTATGGCTATAAAATAACTTTGTGGTTGACAGTCGATTACGGATTTCAATCGTTTTAGCAATCAGGGAACTATCTGGACCAAATCGCCATTTTATCCAAAACGGTTAAAGGTTATCACTGATTCAGGAAGAAGACTAATAGATATCTAATATAACCTTTTTAGCTTTTGGTGATGGTAATGATGATTAATTTTACTTGATAATAAGAGTATGTAATAAACCTGTCAAGTAGAGATTTGGTAGGTAATATTCTCATTTAGTTGTAAGGATAACGTTAATGACTGTGAACCACAAAGTTATATCTGACATTCAGTTTTTGTTATCTGGTGAACCGCAGGGTTCAGTTCTTGGTCCTCTGGTTTTCACAATGTATACCAGTCCTGTTGGAATAATTGTGCAGCGATATGGGATTAAATATCACTTGTATGCTGATGACACACAGCTGTATATATCACTGGTTCTTACAGACGTATTATTTGGGGTATTGTTAAATTACATATTATTTGTACAACGCCTTTGAATGGCTCCTTCTAGTAAGGGTGCTTTATTAAATATACATTATTATTAATATTATTAATATTAATGATATATTATAAACATGATATGGTGATGACATTGATTTGATTATATACAACATCGCCAACCACAAATACATTCCATTTACTTCTAATACATCATGCATGCGATTTCTTTTGCGCATCCTTGTTGACAATGGCATTACTTTACCCCCATGAAGTATCCGAATTTAATTATATGTAACAGGAACACAAACTTAACCTCAGAATAATACATTGTTTCAATTTACGAAATGCAAAGTACTGCATTAATGTTTTCCGGAATACATTTACCAATCAGTCCGTGGCATGCCATATACAGCTACATCAGTTGGCAGGTTTATATAAAGTATACTTACTTGAGCTTATTATTTGCCATACATGTTATTCGAAAAAAGAATAGTGGTTACAGCATCAGTATCAATAATAACATTAGTAGTATATGTGATTTTAAAAATTATGTTGTTACTAGTAATACTAGTAGCAGGTATTGTTGTTCCTATTACTACCGGTTTTGTTACTAGTAATAGTAGTAATTATCGTTGTTCCTGTTACTACTGATGTTGTTATTAATGTTAAAGTGTTGGTGACCGTGGTACAACTCCTAATGTTACTAATGCATCTCCATTAAAATTTAACACAGTAAAAAGAAGAGGAAATCAAATATTAACATTATTATTATTATTATTATTATTATTATTATTATTATTATTATTATTATTATTAACAGTTTTTGTTTGTAGTACTAGTAGTAATAGTCATAATAACAGCAGTATAAGTAACAGTAGTAGAAGTAGTAGTAAAAGTAGTTTTAGTGACAGTAATATAAATAACTCTAATAGTTGTATTAGTAGTCACAATAGTAATTGTAGTTGAATATATTAATGACATATGAATGCATTCATAAATTCATTTAAACATATACCATTTTATATCAAACATATATCAAAATCAACTTCTTGGCGTGCATGATAAGCCCAATTAGTTCTTCCACATATATAATCTGATTTTTTATGCTCTATAAATCATAGTTGTAGCAAATATTATGCATACCACATATTTATACATTTAGGATCAAAATAATAGCATTTGAATTTATATGTTATTTGACTTGAATATCCATTACAAATACTTTTCACAGAGTTTGAACTAAGTCAGTTATTGATATTTTTAACTGTTTGTATTACATCAGATAATAATAGTGTAGTATTTAAAATAGTATATCTTGTAAAATCGCCGGTACGAATTTCAAAAACCGGAAGATATATGGTTGATTTAGCATTTTACAAGCTGGTACCTAATTTTTCATGTCATTTGAGTTGTTATAAATGACAAAATACTGTTTTCAAAACATGGTTTTGTGTATTGTGAATCTTAGTGAATATTTTGGTACCAATACAGAAGCGTTCTGATGTACTTTATCAACTCAAGTCTGGTGTATAAATCAAGTAACAGGGAAATAAATTGAAAACAGATCTTCTAAGTTACAAACCATCTCATAATTAATCTATTTAAAATCTACTTTTATAATAAATATCACCTAAGATCAGTTGAAGGTTTTAATAAAAGTAAGCCTGATTATAATTCTCTATCATAGTTGATGTGTCGTTATGTTTCCTGAAACACGTTAAATAATTATGTGTTTCGATAAACATCTCTGGACTCAATCCTACTGTTACTTCTGTTTGATCATTCTTTGTACGATGTCGTATCTCTTTGGCCATCTTTGCAAAGTTTAGCCAATGTCATAGTTAAACAGATATAATTACTCATCATCATCATCATCATCATCATCATCATCATCATCATCATCATCATCATCATCAGTCGTCGTCGTTATAATCATCGTCGTCATCATCATCATAGTATATTATTATTATTATTATTATTATTATTATTATTATTATTATTATTATTATTAGTTGTTGTCATTTATTGTTGCAGCAACAACAACAGGAGTAGTAGTTGTAGTGGTACTACTAGTAGTATTAGCAGTAGTTGTTATTTTTTCAGTAGTTACAGCAGCTATAATGCGAGTGTCATTATAGCAAAACATAATTAATAATAGAATTAGTTTAAAAGAAATATGTTTTTGATCAGTAAAGAGGTGATTAGTTTGTAAGTTGATGTAAACATCTAAACCAATAACAATAACGTCAGCTAATTTTATAATACCGGCTGTTTTAACGAGTCAAGAAAACACAAATGGGATTTGCTCTCTGATAATTACCTATGACATTTCACGTTTATTAGATCACTGAATAATAAATAATTAATGAGATTACATGATATATGTGTGCGTAGTAAGCCTTATCTTAGGTATTAACTAATATTAAAAATAGAAATTAAACTTACAGTGTTATTTGTTATTAATAATGCTGAAGAATGAATCCATATGTCATGATAATTTACTATCGGTGTTTTCTAAATTCCATTTTAATATCCTTTATTTTTGTATTAAGCTATCACTTGTATTACCAAAGTAGGTATTTAATGGACTTTATAATCGAGGCGTACGTGAAGTTATGAGCAAAACAACCTAACATTTGTATTCACTAGCATATCTATAGAAAATAAGTGACAACACTTCCGAGCTGAATCTAATTTCCTTTATTTTGTTGACATTAAACAATATGTTTTGATAAATTACAGAAGAATCAATATAATAATGAAAAAGTGAGAACGGTTAGACAAGGCAAACTAAACTGTTTACAATATATCATAGCTTTGGTTTTAATCTTATTTAAGGATTTCAGGTGGGGAGGAATATAATAAATTATGTTTTTCATAATCACCATGAATACATTCATTAGAACCATCATTCTTTATTTCTGATCTCTTGGATTCAGTTATTAATATATTTCAAACTAATTTGTAGATCAAGAAGTATTTAGTATTTACGTATTCAGGCTAACCATATCGTAATTAGCTTTAGTAAACTATATAGGTGGTGGGTAGACTGGACATAAAACATTTTAGGTCTTCTTCGATCAAGTATATCCATTATGGATGTACAAAACTCATATCAATGGACATCGTCTGATGAGTTGATTCAATACTTCTAATTCAATGCTACTCCCAATATGTTAGGCGCCTCATGTAATAAATAATTGTGCCATTTACAGAGGATTCAGGCATTGAATTATCTTGAAAACATGAAAGATTTGCTTATATCATCATTCATAATTCAGAAAACTTCTGAGCTTGCGTACCTGTGTTTCAGCTACAGCAGTGATAAAACAAATATTAAACACCTATTTATATATTATTATTAAATTAAAAGTACAATTTCGTGTTTTGGAGATGGCATTGTTTCTTGGACATAGGTCTACATCTTGAAACAGATGACATTATGACATAACATGACATTTATAATAACATTAATAATATCCGAGCTCTCTACCATACAGTTAATGATCAGTTTATTCTTATAAAATAGGGTATTCAAACACAAATACATCTTACCAGTGATGTTAGCTGGGTTAGTAGAGACATCCGATGGTATCCGAATAAACTTTGAATTCCTTATCCTATCACCTTAACCATAACTCTTAGGTGTACATCAGTGATATGGGTATAGCAAAGGCCATGTTAAATCACACATGACGACTTAAGGGAGTAGTAGAGTATCAACGTTAATATCGCATTTAATAGACACACACACACAAACACACACACACACACACACACACACACACACACACACACACACACACACACACACACACACACACACACACACACACACACACACATATATATATATATATAGAGGTGTACTCGCGTTCTATGCAACCTGATGAAGACTTGAATAGGTCGAAACCGGTCGTTGCTATTGGGTTGAGTCGTGTTATATCGCTGCTATTAGTATTAATCTGAATTTATTCTGATTTATGCTGATATTATTCACACATTATTCATACTGTGTATTAATATTTTATTTCTCCATTTTAGGTTTAATCTTTCTTGGCCGTAGTGTTCGACACAAAGCCTGGTTTTGTTTTAATCATAGTTTCTTTTTTTTATATTTAGATTATCCTCTTTTGGATTATTTTAGAAATTTTCTTTTTTCTTTTAATTTTTCTCTAATTTTACCGGTAATTAATTATACTTACAATTAAATATTTTTTTAAAAATCAGTTTGGAGTTAATTGTTGTTTGAATGAAAGTATAACACCTGTGCCAGCGCCTTAACTATCTTTATAAAACACACACACACACACATATATATATAATGGACGTGACCATTTATAATGGAGAGTATGATGATTAGGAAGAAAGTAATAAGAGTACTATTTCACAGCTCGTTAGATAGGTTTCACACTTTAAATGCTTTATATAAAAGTTTCGGTGCATTCAGTAATAACCTGAGATACACTAATAGAATATAACCTTGTTATGGCAATGATAACATCCTGATTTGATAGTATTATTGTTGTTTTATGACTATTTGATAACTGACAGTTATTATCATCTATTTAAGTAAAGGATGGCATCTTTAAATATATCATTATAAATATATCATTATTAAATAATGTATTTATCATGACAGGTGAGATCTACTATTAAGAATTAATTTATTGCATCACCAAGATCTGTATACATATTACTATTATGGAAATCAAGAGCATTATCAAATATAGAGTCTTCAGCCTGGCATCGACTGTTATGAATGATGATAATGTTGTTGGTCTGATACTGGTATAATTGCGGTTGTAGTTTGTATCCGTGTCGTATATTCCTTGTCACTATAATCCCACAAGACATCGGTCCAATGTCTCTATTCCCAAAAGATGAGAGATTCATTGGCACTAAAAGGTTTTATTTTAAGGCTTAGTGAGGGTTACCCACATTGTGAATCTAAAACAGACTGACATTTAAACTGACAGCCATTCACTAACACTGTACACCTGAATCAAGCCAATATAATCTATAATATCATGATACGCAGCAGTTGTATCAGTTGGTAGCAATTAAGGTTAAGGTTTAGTATCTGTTACATACTATCAGTGTCCTCCTCATTATTTTAATAATATCGAAATAAACCAACAGAATTTCCTTCCTATAGAAACATACTGTAATAACCTCTCAGTTCGGACAAAGGTAACTAGCGTCTAATGCTATGTTAGCGGAGATTTGTTAGAAAATATTCTTGCTCAGCTGTAAGCATAATAACGATGATAATTTACCATACCATCATGGATATTATATGAGGATGACAGCCATTTGGTTATGTCCGCAATGGTAAATTATACATCATAAGGGCGGCTGTTTCTCATGGCTTGCAATATATATCAATTTCTTCGAATAAACTATTCGTTATTTCAAGATGGGAATCTAAGAAATGGCATTGTTGATAAGATCTTCAATTATTTATACAAATATAATGTATAAAATGTCCTGTGGGGAGGTTTCACCGACAGATTTCTGTCAGTAGATATGAATAACCAATTATTTGAGTTATTTTCGTGTGAGGTGATTCGGAAAATCGTAGATGATACAATTATGTTTTCATCCCCAGTTGGTGTGATCGGGGCTTAGAGCCAGCTATAAAGTGATAAGAAAAACTCAGAGTACAGACTTTCTTCGTCTTATTCTCTAACTAAAAAAATCAGCATTCATTTGTTGAAAACTAGTTTTAAAAAACACATATTTAAATTGATTACTACTATTGCAACACCAACAACTACACCAACAGCAGTATCAACAACAACACCAACAACAACACCACTAACAACACCAACAACAACACCAACACCAACATCAACAACAACACCAATATCAACACCACCATCAACAACAGCAACACCAACAACAACAATACCAGCAACACCACCAACAACAACACCAACAACAGCAACAACACAATCAACTAAACCAACAACATCATCAACACCAACAATAACAACAACAACAACACCAACAACATCAAACCAACACCACAATCAGCAACAATAACAACAACAATTTGATTACTACTGTTTCTACACTACTACTCTACTACTACTACTCTACTACTACTACTACTACTACTACTACTACTTATACACTACTATACTACTACTACTACTACTACTACTTCTACTACTACTACTACTACTACTACTACTGCAACAACAACAACAACATCAACGACATCAACAACATCAACAATCACAACACAAACAACAACAACACAAACATCAACAACAACAACACCTACAACAACACCTACGACAACACTAATAACAACACCAACAACAGCACCAACAACAACATCACCAACAACACCAACAACAACACCAATAATAACACCATCATCAACAACAACAACAACACAAACAACAACATCATCAATACCAACAACAACAATTTGATTACTACTGTTTCTACACTACTACTACTCTACTACTACTACACTACTACTACTCTACTACTACTACTGCTACTTCTACACTACTACTCTACTACTACTACTACTACTTCTACTACTGCAACAACAACAACATCAATAATCACAACACAAACAACAACAACACAAACAACAAAAACACAAACATCAACAAAAACACCTACAACAACACCTACGACAACACTAATAACAACACCAACAACAGCACCAACAACAACACCACCAACAACACCAACAACAACACCAATAACAACACCATCATCAACAACAAGAACAACAACACAAACAACAACACCATCAATACCAACAACAACACCACCACAACCAACAACAACAATAGCAACAACACCAACAACAACACCAACACCATCAACATTAACAACACCATCAACACCAACAATACTGTCAACACCACCAACATACAACACCACCACCAACACACCAACAACCACCAAACAACAAAAAAACAACACCAACAACACCAACTTGAACAACATCCAAACAACACCAACACGAACAACACCAACACCAACAATACCAACACCAACAACACCAATACCAATACCAACACCAACAACACCAATACCAACGCCAACAACTACACCTACAACAACAACTCCCACACCAACAACACCAACACCACAACCAGCAACGACAACAAAAACAATTTGATTACTACTACTACTACTACTGCTCCTACTCTACTACCACCACCACCACTACTAATTTATCCTTTTTCGAAAGGTGGCTGTTTTAATTGAACACATCATATAATTTAAATATTGGTAAATTAGAAACATAATTAATTACTGATCTTGTTGATGAACCACTAAATCTACGTACAACACTGATAATTAGGCCATATTACATTATAGTTATTGGCTTAAATATGGCAGAGATTATTTAATAGATAATTGCATTATGATATTTTGATATCATGATATTTTGGGGCAATTAAGTTCTATATGGATAACATAATTATGACCATTTGTTACAGAGTTTATATTGAGACTTGGATAATAACTATTATTATCTGTTATAAATATGATTTAAAAAGCATGTGAACTGTTTTACTCGTTTCAGTAACATACTACATGGTAGTATTCTAAAGAGATCATAAATGTTTATTATCCACATATATACAGCAAAGTAGATCATCTTTTTATATTAAATTCATTACATATAGGGATAAAGAATGTGAAGTCACAGTCGGCTTATATACTGTCTACTTAGTTGTCACTAGTTTTGTACAGGCGAAAACAGTAAATATAAAAACAAAATATCATATTAATAGATTGAAATATTTGTTTACGCATTCTGGTATGCAAGTAATAATAGTTTGTCAGTTTATTATATAGGGTAAGTTTTTTAATATAATATAATTCATTGTAATAACCATTATTTTCTACGTGACTTAAAATTGTTAAGTGTACAATTGCAACGACTTAATACAATATATGTATTCATAATGATAATAGCAGTATATCGTAATGAATTTCTCATCAAGTTTGTCTTGGATGTGGGAGCATAGCATAACTCAGCATGTCTTTTTCCATAATTATGAATATTTGTATTTTGTATAATCACTGAATAAATAATTATCAGGGTGTATGTACTTGAACACTTTAAACATGAATATTCATGCAAAGTAGTTATATATTTATTGTCAAATAGAAGGGGTCCAATGATTTACCACTGCTGAACTCCACATAAAGCTGTTTTAGTTGTTGAAATAGTATCATTGAAAGAAACAAATTGTTTATGGTTGGCCAAGTAACTATTTATCCATGTATTTGCTGCACCTCTAAAACCATATTCATCACATTTGTTTATCAATATCTGGTGATTCATATTATCGAAGGCTTTGCATAATATAGGAACAAAACCATAAAGTATCAATCTTTGTTAATAATGCTAATATTCTATCGATCAAGACGCATAATGCCATTGATGTTGAATCTTTTTATGAAAGCCAAATTGGAACTTATACAAAACATCGTGTTTATTCACGAAATACACAATACGATTACAGATCACTTTATCCAATATGTTATGAAATACTGTCAGCAAAGAGATAGGTCTATTATTACTAATTACCTAAGCTAATTTTATTTCATCAGGAAATATTTCACACCTTAGCGATAAGTTGAACATATAGGACAGTGATGTAATGCTACCATATTCCAGAATCCTTTATTTTACCAAAGGAAGTTTTAGGGTCTATACAGCGTTTGTTTTGTTATTTTGGTAGCTTACCCTTACTTCTCTTCTAGACCACACAAAATGCTGATTTATGTGATAAACCGTACATCTTGATGGTCCAGGAAAGAAAGTATAATATATATCCTTGTCAGCGATATTATTGATATGTTGTCATTGTAGGATCACCAGAAATGAGTTTTGAAGCATCTGTTATATATAAATACATTACAAGTTGGTGGTAGCTAACATATATTATTTATTTGCATGAATTGGAGCTGCTGTATCAGTGAAGTTATGTTAATGCGTGGTGGTAGTAGTATAGGTAGTGACAATGTCTGCATGCTTTTTAACCCCCAAATACGTTTGTGTGACATTGACTGTAGTAAATCCCTAATTACATCAGGGGGTGTTCGTATTGAAAACATAATTAGATCAAGTAAACTTAGGGTTGATGGTATTTACGCTGATCTTGAGGAACAGTCTAGCATCACAACACCACCAGCGAAGCGGCACCTTGTCCATCTTTGATTTCCAAACAAGCTGTCTATTCTGTGGCAAACGTTGTCAGCTAAGGGCGGATTTTCGACATCCTGAACGCTGGAAAAGGGTTATAAATGTAGCACTGCCGAACAAAGGGGTAAATATGATTTCAAACAAGGAATACTCCACGTATGTAATCATCGAATTGGAATCTAGTTGGCCAGAATGCATTCACAATACTAGTAGCAAGAAGGTTATCACCATGTCAACGATGTAAAAGCACATCAAGGTTGGTACTAATCAGGTATATGACACAAAGTGGTTATACTCACCTGTAATAGGCATTGAACTATCGCCAGTGCAAACATCTATGTATGGGGATAATGGAGGGATGAGGATCACAAAGACTAAATCAGTTCTCATGCAGAAACAACTACAAGTGGAACATTCAAGACGAACTGGATCCAAATGTGAAGTTGTGATCATTGACCGAAGTGCACTGCTATGGGATATTCATTGGCCTGCATCAGGAACTGTGGGTGGTTTTGCAGATAGCTACACTAATTCCTGGCTAGATTGATTAAGCAGGCTGTCCGGGATGTTGAGATAACATTGCGTTTCGCAACGATGACTATACAAAAATGATGGTCACACCTGAAATATATGTCGGCGGCACAATTAGTGAAATATAGCCCATAAATATAGG
Organism: Paralvinella palmiformis; assembly: GCA_025642065.1. Lineage (NCBI taxonomy): Eukaryota > Metazoa > Annelida > Polychaeta > Terebellida > Alvinellidae > Paralvinella > Paralvinella palmiformis. Next base: position 51,983 of record JAODUP010000011.1, on the reverse strand, counting down.
TGGGATCGTTGTTGCATAGAGTTACATTAACCACGTTATTATCTGTAAATGTAACGCCATATATTAAATAGAACTTTCGGATGTTGATAAAGCATATTAATAAAATTGTGGCTGGGTTTATTCCAGAATAGACAGAATACATTCCTAAGATATTGTTTCTGTAGTTGATCGATATATAAAGTCAAGTCTTTGATTGCTGATATCCGTCACTCACACCCACGTGACAAGATATAGTAAGCTTGTTATTGTCACTATCTGCTGGATGTATTAATGTATTACAAGCAACATAATAAATCGTTTAAAAGTATTTTTTAATATTGTGTTTATTCTAAATGTAAAGTTATGTAGAACCCAATCAACATAGTTTGATAGTATGTTTTTTATGTGATGATAATTGCCTCGCATATCAAACACTATACAAAGTATACAATTGAAGATGCTGCCGACCGAATTAATCGATCTGAATAACATGGTTTATGCGCATTTCGTTTCCAAGGTGACCGTGCCAAAACAGAAACATGAAAAACCGAATTATGGCAACATTTTAACATGTCGTTTATATTGCGATGTGACTGGTTTGTGGTTGAAAGAGAAGGGACTGTAAAAACTATAGCCATATTGCCGATGCTTTTGGGACGTTCAAATAATGTCATACTGCCATCTATCATTAGCTATAACTTTCACAAGACCTGAGCTCAGTATTATATAGTAAATGGCAAATAAATGTATTCATAATGTTAACTAGGTTAGTCCAGGCTTCACAGAAACTTGTTTAACCTGGAACCTTTTGTTCTGTCACTTATTGACCTCAACCATGAATCATTTATGGGGATTAATGTAAAGCGGGGGATGGATATATTAATACTCAGCTTAAGACATATGTAGATACCCACAGGAGTGAAGAAGTGAAGAAGCTAATCCCCTCTTTCCCTGAAGGTTTATATAATGTCCGCGAACCGTTAAACATGTAGTCGTGTGTATGTGTGTGTGTGTGTATGTGTGTGTGTTATCGTACATATAAAGAGGCAACAGGCACAGATCATCAATATATCTAAAAATCCTTCGAGACCTATCTCCAGAAATCTAAATACAAATACAACTATACATACATTAATCTAAAAATAAAATGTTCCATACCTCCACATATTGATAGATGTATGCGTATACCTATGCATGTGTCTGTTCTACTCATCAGCCTGTGGGAACCAGCTAATATAACCTTTACGAATATATAGTCTTTATATTATGTCAACCAAAATCTGATCTCTATAGCTTCATACTTCACAGTAACTATGTGGTGAAAACCAACAGCATTTACAATATGACAGAGATCTGTGATATATTTCAACATCAAATTCTGCCGTATTAGCTGAATGTCGCAGACATCCGTTATATATAAACTACTTGTATCAAATTTTGGCTGAAAATAATCAGTATAAATGATAATAGATTAGGTAAGCAATGATATATGATAGATTTTAATTGATAGCTATGAACTGGGTCGTACCACATGGTGCACACAAGTTGAGTATTTATTAAGTAGATATCGCTATAATTATGTTTGGATGAACCAAAGAGTTTGTAATGAATCATTATTTATGTTTGAATTTAAGCAACCTGTTAAAAAGAATTTTATTTTCAGGAAGGAACTGAATCTTTTAACAAAAATAGTAAATTATCGCTTTTTAGGAAACCTAAGATTTAAATAACCCCATAATTATATTCATCAAGTATAAGAAACAGAAAAGTTATATCGGTGAGTGCCAAATTTCGATGTAACAGTCATTGATTAGCTATTGAAAGTGGGAGACACTGTCAAAATACAATACACAAAAAGGAGAGAATTTGTTTATATTGTAGTAAATTTCAGAATAATTATTAAATAGAATGTGAATTTAATTTTCTTATGCAGTGTTCATCAAATGATCTGCGAAATAAAGTGAATACACTTTTTACAGAAGTTTCAAATAAGAGATATAAACTCAATGTGTATAATTTTAAAATCAAGAAATGAAACATGCATCAAATGAGTACGTTTATTTTTGCACTATGCTTTTACTGTACGTCGCAAAATAATTGCACTACTCTAATGTAGCTTTACATGTACCAAGACAATTAAGCCTTTAAATATGGGTTTAGGCCCTGAATTACGAAATAAATAAATTATATATATATATATATATATATATATATATATTGATATAATAATAGTAATAATACATGTTTATATAGCGCCAGAACCAGGTAACCCTGTTCTGAGGCGCTGTACAGTATTAGTATCCATGACTCAGACTTGTTTCCACCCAGCACACATCTCAACTCCCACGGGAGCATACAACGCATGCTTCCATTATAGGCGCAAAGCGATACTCAAACACATAGCCATCGCGTCCTGTCAGGTACTCATTTTTTATAGATCATTGAACCAGTCGCCACATGATAACACTGCAGCTCCCGGAGATTCGAACCCGCGATCCTTCGGCTACGAGTCCTACGCTCTAACTAACTGCGCTATCACGGCTCGACAATACGTTATATATATATATATATATATATATATATATATATGTGTGTATATGCGATTTTTAAAGTGTGTGTGTGTGTGTGTGTGTGATGTGTATTATATTAATATATATAGTTGATGGCTATTATATACTAATTCGGTCCTGCGATAGGCCTTTACCACAATATGTATTTACACGTATGCTTCCAACATTCGAATAAGCACAAATTATTTACAGCCAGGTATGTGTCTAGGGTAATTATTTTAAATGCCTTTTATATCACTGTTAATAACAATATGTAAAATATCACTCTTATGTATGTATTAGATATGTATCCTTAAGAAACCAATTATGTTACAAGTTGACTTGCATATGATCAGCATTGGATTATCAAAAAGGCTTACTATAAAAATGCTAAATCAAAGAGCAAATCTGTTTTCGCTCAGGTAAAATTTAAATAATTATATAATATTTAAAAAAAAATAGATAAACTGTTTATGGAATGTTTTGCGTTCCGTAAATTATATTTTCTTGTTTTCACTAACATGAAAATGTATACATAAATGTATAATCCAGATAGTTATCAAATAAGCGAATTCCTATATATTACATTACAGAAGATCGTTCACATATTTAAAATATAACAAATTACAATTATTATCGATTATCTTTTAGAATGTTGGTCGAAAAATATATTTCTTCAGATGTTTTCTAACCTTCGTTGAAATGAGATACTGAACTTTATGTTTGTTACCGATATAAACATTATCAATGACTAAATCAAACTGTATAGTCCGTGTTTCTTATATAAAATACTCTTTTTTTTTGCGTGACGAATATATTAGAATGAACTTATGGCATGTTACTGACTTATGGCATAATGTGCTGTCCATAATTAATCTAAAATCACCAACAAATATTATCTGGTTTGTTGTTTCTACATAATGTTAATTTTGAGTTGCCTAAATGATCCTGATTAATATTCTTCCAATTATCAGCTAAAATAAAAACATTTTATAAATATTATCAAACTAGACCGCTTATCTCAAATGAAATATACATCTGGTACAATTAGATTTTCCATCAAAATTTCTAATAGAGATACAAAAGGATTCATGTTTTGATACAATATTAATTACAATATATTTTGTTATTTATTTAATTAGCAGTAAAGTGTTATGACACAGTCATCTCGATTACTACAGTCTAGCAGAAACCATCTTACAAATCGTCATTCAGATAATCTTTCATGTTATTCTTTGGTAAGAATATGCCACTTTATGATAATAATTATTCAGCATTTGTTTACACTGACGTTATCTTTCATACTGTTCTTACTTGCAGTCTCTAATTACTATTGTATAGAAGTGAGAACGGCACAATATAAGTAATGAGTATTCTAAACGAGTATTCTAACTAATTTAATATACTCATGGATGAGATCTATTTTCCAACAGATCAATCATTTTGTGTTTGTCAAAGTCCAAGATGGTGACATTTACCCATCACGTTATGTTATTCTATTTTCAGTGACTATCCATTCAGTATTTAGTTTAGTTATTTCCGGTGTTATACCTTATTATGCTCCATGGTCATACAAGATATTCTTCGGCTGGCAAAATATTACAATACAATAATTACACTCCTGTCATTATCACTCAAGATGCAACAAATAATCCATCATCCAATAAGAACACAAAACACTCAAAATGGTTTACGATAATAAGAGGAAGTGAAGTAGTCATATTTCATGTATTCAATCTCTGATATCTGGGATTAGTAATTAGTGTATATCAACATCGGGCTGCTTTATGTTTAATACATTATAGTATATAGGTTATAAACAGGACAATACCTAAATGCCTTTGTCAAGTAATTCACCGAAGTGATTGATAATATACAAATAAATTACTTCGCTGCGAAAACACTGAAATTTCTAATGAATTAATGAATCCAACAAATCATTTGTCTAATAAGAGGCTATTATTATATTACGATAATGTTATTGATTAATTTGTAATAAATTATGACTAAATTATTGTCTGAAGTATATGAAACATTGAAATAATACACATAACAAAAGTAGGTACACATGGATAATTTATTTAGTAATTGTTTTACTTATCTAATAAGTCTTAAGTGAAGTTAATAAATCAGTTAACTTAGTAGATATCCCACAACATCGAGACAATATTTACATACGTCATATTTATCCATTAACTCCATAATCTGGCTGCCATTAATAAATGAAAAAGTCTTTTTATTAAAGATCCAACTAGTTATTGTGAATCATTGTACCAAAATATTACATTTCCTCAAACTCCACTGGAAAATGGGTTCTCTTTAGTGTCTAACTTGAAGAAATCCCTGAGAATTATCGTTTATTTTTATCAAAGAATAGAATGGATTATTAACTAACCGTCGTTACCTTTCTCAATTCTAATATATTGATTACAATTAGGCATTCGTTATTCCAGTTAGATATCTCATCGTGTTTACACAACATTTACATCTAGTTCTTACTGAATAAAATCCCCAACCATAGATCAAAATAAAATGTCGGGTTATGTGTTGTTATCGATATAAATATTCCGTACAAAACACGATCCATCTTATAATAACAAAGTATGAAGCGTTGTACTTTCCATGTAATGATATAAGACTAATATTTCTTCATATCAAATTCAATTTCTTTAAGATCCAATACATGTTGATTATCTATGGCAATGCATAACTATATCGTAATCCAACTAACCTTTGGCGATAAAGAATATAGTCTACAGATACATAATGTATTTAAGTGATACAAATTCTTCTTTAATTGGTTGTTATTTCTGGGTAATGCATATTGCAAATATACACTCATGTCAATTTCATAAATATCAATACATTTAAACAGATGTACATGCTTTATTATCAAATATGATCACTATTGTGTAGCTATGACACATATTTCTGACTGGATTGGCGACTTGGGGACTGTATGATTATTTAATAGGTATGACTGACATTTAAATGTCATATATCTGACAGTTAATGTGTAATATATTATTATTATTATTATTATTATTATTATTATTATTATTATTATTATTATTATTATTGCAAATAGCATAATACCACTTGTTCTCTAAGCTAGTACCAGTTTATAACTTGGCTATTTTCTAGTTTAAGCTCCTTTTCCTGTAATCGTCATTGTTATACACTAAGTATCTGAGTATAAAGCTTACCTTATTGGCTAGTCCCAAATAGTTCGATGTTGATTGAACAAAGCCCACGTAGCTGCTGATTGGTCAATCGGTTACTCTATTAAATATCGATGACATCTGAAGATTGCGCATTTATTGAATATCTGTTCTGGAAATATAATTTAATGCTAGTCAACATCTATCTATACTAACTTTAACGCGATTTCTCTCACTAACCGTAATCAATTTCTTCACCCCGCATAGTTAATTTGATGACCATTTAAAAATGTGTCACCAGGGACGAAATCTATCAATCAAGCTAAATCATACGCCCACTTGTTTAAATTAACAATTGACATATTTACATTCTGTATCGTGATATTTAACCCGAGAATCACACGAATTACTTCCAGTCCACTGAGTTCAATATAACATTCGTCACTGACTGACGGGTTCTAATGTAACATGAACCACAGGATATTTTATACAAATTCAGTGGCAATGTTCATTAGATTGTTTGTTAAATGTTAGGGGGTTGGGCCACTTGTTGCTATTTTGTTGCTCATTTACTTTCAATGGTCAGACACACCAACAGACAATTATGTGTGTATGTACGAGAAACGGACATAGAGGTGTACTCGTACAAAACCATCCAAATACGTGGTGCAACAACAACTGATAACACCGTTATATATATATATATATATATATATATTGTGTGTGTGTGTGTGTGTGTGTGTATGTATATATGTATGTATGTATGTATATATGTGTGTGTGTATGTATGTATGTATGTATACGAGTATGTGTGTGCGTGTGCGTGTGGTAGACAATCCTTGTACTAGGTTCTTGATAACCTTGATGCTGGCCCCAAACTTGATGGAAAACAGAACAGAAACCCTTTGACTAAACATTCATTAATGAATCATAAAATTGAATGAAGATAAGACACGATGAACGATGCATCAGTTAATCATCAGATAATAGTAGTAACAGTTGACTGGACATTAGCCAATGAAAGTCGCCTATCTCACTCATTACCACATATTTAGATAAGAAATGACAAATCTGTTTAGGACAATCTACTTCCTTTTATAATCCTGACAGTAAATATGATCATAATGTCATATATTATAGCTAGGCCCACAGAATACTGATAGTAATTGAGACAGATTGAACATAACTACCCGAACATTTCTCAAGGTTTGAAGATATGGAACCTTTCTGTCTGATACAACAATCCATTTCGAATGTTCACACATCTTAGCATGCAACTGTATTTCAATGTTATCAATATATATATATATATATATATATATATATATATATATGGTGCGTGGCGATATACGCTCTTATTTCCTACACTGACAATATCTGTGCATTTTAGGAATAATTTCCTACAAAATAATCCCCGACGTGATGACACAGCGTTGACACTAAATAAATTATTAAATTACTCGCGAAATTACTCGCGAAACATAAAATAAATATTGGACATTTATTTAATTATTGTTGGATTTATTCCTTGGCTTTAAGACAATGTGAAGTCTGTTATTCAGGTAAGTAAGATTCAGGGTTAAGATGGTTAATGCTGATAAATAATATTCCAATTTAACGCATTGAATATAAATCGTGGATATTTGAATTAGTCAACAGGACAACAGAATATCAACATAGAGTTACCAATATTCGTTACCATTATTATGTGTATTCTAATGAGATATTTACCATCACGATTTTCAATCAGATATTAATTTGATTAAGGAATAGCGTCATGCTGAACGGACTACAAGAATGTGAAATGCAGAGATACTGTATTCTATTTTAAATAATAAGTCGGATGTTGGTAACTATATGTAATTTGACACACATGTTACCCAATTGCCATTTTTTAAATTAGCCATTTCTGACTTATTCAGTTGCTTTTTAGTTATGGCATTAATGTCGTCATCAATTCGTCTTTATATTACATTATTCTATTGATGATTGATTTATAAGTTTGGGGTTTAAACAACAATCAATACGTTTCTCTCAAAATAGTAATAAATACATTTACATGAATAGTGGACACTTTATTGGTTCTTATAAATCGTGTTACTGCTCTTTATAACTAATCGTGGAGTCACATAAACCTACATTTTCACCTCTTCCCTCCTGTAAGTTGCTACATTTAGATTAACTAACTAAACCTTTCTCATTGCTCTACATTAACCTAATCTATGATCCATGGTTAAGGCCAATACATGACACTAAAGATGATTCAAAGTTACACAGGTTTCTGTGATGTTTAGTTTAACCTGTATAACATTATAATTAACTGTCTTCGTATACAACATTTTACATCCCTTATAATCGTGTAGAAAGTATTGTTAGAACAATAAATAAATAAGACGGTAGCAATTGACTGGACAACAATGAACTCAATTCTTACGAAAAGTACTTATTTTACCGTCCGTGAAACATTGTCTAAACGGTTACATTACTGAAATGGACATTCATCAACTAATTGTAGGAAAATAAACAATAATAAAATTCCAGAGATATTTCTAACTAATATATCTAGCCTATCCAAGTTGACATCCCGCGCGGCATTTGGCCAGCATCTGGAATTTCTTTAATTTAACTCTGTTCTCCAGCCAACGATCAACTATACACCATCATGTCAGATTTCAGTCTTTTATTAATTTAATACGTTGCAATCGGAATATTTACACTACACTTTGAACAATTAATTTCGTTCGTTTTTAGTGACAATCTATTAATATTTACAATTGATTTCTACGCCGTTTGCATTTAGTAAACCAGCGTCATCTTCAGCCATTAGCGGAGTTTCCTGTCTTCTATCACCGTTTAATGAGCTGATAAGTTAGGCTTCATTGAAACAACGAACAGGGGTGTAACATTAATTAAAATACACACAAGCAAATGAGTAACATGATCAGTCACAGTGTACCATCACAAGCCACAGTGTAACATCATAAGCCATAGTGTAACATCACATGCCACTGTGTAACACCAGAGGCTACAGTGTAACATAACATTGTACATTGGCTACTTGCGAAGTGATTGTTTGAAAGTAATTGATCTAATTAGCGACTCCATTATAGCTTGACACCTTAAACCTATCGCAGTTCCACTTTCACCTGGCTAGATATTTTATATAACCACTATGCTCAGCAGTGAACTAAGAATCAATATACATTATTATATTACATATTTTTAGAATAATAATCTGCTCTAAGTCAGTTGTTAACTCTATTACATAAAATCTCTTCCTTTGAAGGTTATAATAATTGATCAGTGCGATTATGTAATCATTGTCAAAGTGTACTCTTCGTGTTATGTATATTATGAGTAACTAATCATTTAGTTTTATTAATTATTAAGTATTAGAAAAATTAAAGGATTCCTTTAGCAAATTAACATAACGTATCTCATTACAGAGATAACATCTTAATATATACAACAAACAGCAAATAAAATATACAATTCTGTTAACTGTTCCTTTATACATGACAAGTTAAAGCTAACACTATCCATTTTAGTGTTAGCTTCTTGCATTACCTTTTGCCATCTTATTATCACTTGCATTACCTCACAAGAAATCATTAACGTTTATTAATATGAAGAGACTTCTTAATGATCAAGGGATAGACTTCTTCCATTTACTAAATTATTGAGATATTTGCCTCTTGTAATTTATTTAGTCAATTCTGTAATATGAACACTAGTTTGTAAGCTTAATAGTTATCCATGGCGAATCCTGATATGAACATATATTATCTTTTAATCAAAATATCCACTTGCTTCATAATCTTTATGCGGCACAATTACTATTTATATAAGGCACAGCATATTTTAATCATGTGTGGATTATAATTAGTATATTATGTTTATTTATCAAATCCCTAGAAGGTGCCCATTTATGTAAGAGTTCTTCAAAATAAAAAATGGATAATTGTTACCAAATAACTTCTTTAATTGTTTCTAGGTTATTGATTGAATAGGTTTTCCTTTCTTCAAATCATGCCGCGATGTTCTTAGCCCTTATAAGGGCATTTTGTTAATTATTATTATTATTATTACTATTATTATTATTATTTCAATACAAAAAACTTCATTATCTAATGATTGTGTTATTATTTTTCTATAAATAAATAAATAAATGCAGAAACTCAAATTTTTCCGATGAATGAATTAGTGGTAAAAAGTAATGTCGAATGTGGAGTAAATGATTTAATTTATAATCTTCTTTGCAGTTTTCTGCATTGTCTATAAACAATATACGTTCTTTCATATGATGTATAATGATGCTACCCCAATAGTCTTAATTCAGAAGACTACACAAAATAACCATACAAAAAGGACTGTTCCATTTGTTTTGTTCAATCTGTCTCAATTATTGTCATTATTGCATCGATTCCTTTGTAATTTGTTATATCAAGATGTTGTCGACTGTCAGCAAGATAATGGAAATAGATAAGCCTCAAGAGCGTTCTCATTTATCATCATCATCATCATCATCATCATCATCACCATCACCATCACCATCATCTATCTATCTATCTATCTATCTATCTATCTATCTATCTGTCTATCTATATATCTATCTATATATCTATCTATCTATGTGACAGTCAATGAGATAGATGCCATTCTTTCACTTTCTTTCTATAATGTCCATTAACTTAGAATGTCGAAGAACAGACTTGTACTTCATTTATCAGATCTTAGCTTCGGTTATTTTATCAGTTTTACGAATATTGATAGTCACACGAGGAATATAATCCATTATGCTCATTTGTTTTTGTTCTGGCTAAAACAGAAGACAAATTTTCGCCATCGATATTGAATAAAGAAAAAATTAAACAATTAAAATTAAGTGACTATCTTTAATCTTTAGCAATATTATCAGGAAATACTGATATACATATAACTGTATCATCTTTTCTAAAATGCTCCAAATGTAAATTATATAGTATCAATATCCCAATTACTCCGCACATTATATTTTACTAAATATTTAGAAATGTATCGTTCATTTTACAGATTTGTTATATTGATGGTGAAAGGATAACTAACACAAAGGTTTATTTAATAAATAATATATTATAATAGCACTACTATCACCTACAACAATAACTACTACGTAGTACTACAACAACAACTATTACCACTATCACTGCAAACCCGGATACGACCTGAAATACAAGAGTAAAGTGTATCGTCATCACTGCAATATTCAAACAACTTCATCAACGACATTAAAGGTAATAACGACGACAACAACAACGATGACTAATTGGAATAAAAGATTATCTAATTTACAATGACATCACATAATAAGGTTTTAGTTATTCAGGATAATACAATGCTGTATAAGCCATCAACTAGCTAATTTAACAAGATATTCCTTAAATTGAACTGCTGGCTGAATACAATTTTACCTTGTGTAAATGTACATAATAACTTAATTTATTTTATAATTAGTACCGATTTTTGTAGAACCTTTATCATCTGACATGACGATGTGACTCGGATAAAATCAATGATCACATATATTAGAATTCAATGGGTAATTCCTATTACTGTAACATTGGTATTTATGCATGATATCTTGTATTGAAAGTGAACTGTTTTATTTTATAAATCAGCCATTCATTAAATGTTCACTACATCTAAGTGTCGAGGGTGCTAATACCCAAATGTGATACAAATATTTAATAATATACAGGTGATACATATATGATTGGTTCTCAGGTATAAGTAAAAATAATATTTCCAAAACTTGCAAATTGCCATTTACATCTACAGAATATTACAAAAATCTTCATTAAAATCAATTTATATTCAGCTAAAAGTTTAATTTTAAAATCATTTATTTAATCCATTGAAATCTATGCTAAAATAATCCCCTACGAGTCAACATGATTAACAAAGGCTTAGCTGTGTCATTCATTTGGAAAGATCGGTCTGTTCAATCATTGGGTTATATCCTGATACATATTGTGTTCATTCCTATGGAAAGACACAAGCGTTCACCTGAACACTAGTCTAGTCTCTGTATAATATGAAATAATTTTCTGAATAATTTCCAGTATTTACTGTTAGTGTTTCCATCTCATATTAACAGTGGGCGCCATAGCTGTTTCTAACCGGAGACCGTAGTTGGTAACCGATGCAATACGATTCGCCTGGATCGTTCTATCGATGTACATTTATAAATTACGAAGATAAGACAATATTATGTTAGGTATACTTACATATTGTGAATGAGCACTGTGTACTACAAAATCGATAATTAGCTACTTAATCACTAATTTTTTTTGCCATATTCCGAAAGGTACTCAAACAATAATATATACACAATTATTTAACTTTTAATTAACCGCGATAAACACAGTTACTATTATAACAGTTATCATAAATAATACCGTATTAAACTTTTTATTTTTAATGAAACAAGCGGAAATTCCAAACTATTCACTACTCAGTAATATTATCAATGAATTCTCTATAAAAATTTACATTTTTATCTTGATCTATAAACGCGTGGCGATTTAAAGTGAAATAAGTGATTACAGTTTTGATCAATTGAGTTAAATCAATCAATATAAGTGATGGGCGGATGTAGTAGAAACATTCTAAATATGAATTTTATTACGTCGAATACATATTTCTGAATTTATCTCTGTTTATCTGTTCTCGATGGAAATCAATATGGAGCATTATGGAAATGTCCAAGGAAGTCCTATGACGGATAACTTTTGATGTTGAATGTCATGGATACAAAACATTTGATTTCGGATATTATCTAAGGTCCCACGAGGACAAGATAAGAAAATAAGAGTCAATCAAGATTCAGCTGGCAAGGAATATGAGTGCTCGTGCAGCATCATAGAATACATGGGCTTCAGTAAATGCATTTAATAGACGGGCCATTGCAACTGCATTATATAAACGGGTCTCTGTAGATGCATTAAATAAACAGGTCCTTACATTAAATAAACAGGTCCTTAAATCTGCATTATATAAACAGGTCTTTACATCTGCATTAAATAAACAGGTCCTTACATCTGCATTAAATAAACAGGTCCTTGCATCTGCATTAAATGTTTTTTACTTACATACTTTACAAAGTAGCTTACTGTACCAAGCTCAATGTTACTGTTCAAGCAAGATTCAGTTTACATTGATTTGAATCACTGTTGTGCATTGCATAATATCATTGTTCCAACAATATTACGATTGCGCTGAGTTGCTTTACTCCTTCTAAATGCACCGATTGTGCAAATATATTTATGCAGGTTCTTCTTCTTATTATTATTATAATAATAGTATCACAGTTGAATTTTCTTATATTAGTATATTACATGTTCAGAAGTGTTTTACATGTAAAATAAAGATAATATTAAATGCTATATGTAAAATGTTTTTTTTAAATATTGACGTTATACACATTATTTAAAAGCAAATATAGTTCGGACAGTTAACCATCGACACATAGTCTGGTATCTGACTGTGATATATGATAAGTAGTCTTCCCGATATACCGAAGTAATGCTGCAGGCAATGCAATAACTTGCGATGACCTATTGTGTTAAATGTGGCGAATGAATCAAATAAAACGAGAACGGAAACCCAACCTTGATATAGACTGTAGAATGTCATTTTGTACTTTGTGCAGAGATGTTTATGTTCAGTACAATTTCCTGTATGCCGGTTGAACATATTCATGGAGAAGAGAGTTTATTACTAGATGAACGGGAATTTAGACACCGGTCTATAATGTTTCTTACCGAGAGGCCTGATGCCAGCATACTTGAAATCCCTGGGAATATAGCTCGCCTTCATTGGAGTATTCATGATATTTGTCACGATAATTTCCTGATAATAGGTTTCACTTGCTCTTGGAATGCAGGTTCAGATGCTACACGAGCCTTTGACACATATGCGTGTGTTTCGGGTAACTGGTTAACAAGACTAACCATAAAGTGTGGATAATGTCTGATGACAACAATCTTCTGTGTAAAGAAATGCCTAAACTATTGTGCTAGTTACTTGTGTCTCTACACTAGGTAGAGAGGTGGCACCACTGTCATCCAAGAGATGCATTGTTATCTGATAGATTCCTTTGGTGTTGCGTCGGCAGGAATTAACTTTATCCGAGTAGTACTACACTCTTGATTCTCCCAAAACCTTATGACGAAACAATGATTTCTGTATATTTGGTGATCAACAGTCAGTGTAGATATTCGCCACTTACGCCCATGTTGACATCTAAGATGTTTCGCTTGATTTGGTTCATCTGTATACCAGGGATAGTCGGACCTCTGCACAATGGTCTTTGTTCGGAAAGGAGCTGGTACTGATACCAGATACCTCAATCCATTGTTGTAGGTAGTCACTAATATATCCACGTAGGTGCCAGATTTGTGTAGTATGGTAGAAGCTATGATATAACATTTAAGACTCTCGGCATCAATGGCATTTCGTTTTTTTAAGGATACTTTCTACACGGAGCTACACTGACGAGGATAATATCATTGTGGGTTGTTGCATAGCTGGTTAGGAAAGTGGGCCATTCATCAACGAGGAACGCATTACTCCGGTGCCCATTCACCTTGGTGAGTGAAGGACGGCATATCGCAATCAGATGTACGGCTAAGCCATAAACATCCATATCATAATCTACTTATTCAAATTGTGTGAAATCATCATTGCGACTGGATGAGATGACTCTGAGTGACATGACAGTTTTGTGTATAAGGGGCAAACCACCCTCTTGCTTACCCTTGCGAGAGACATGTATTATGATATATTCAATGGGAACATGTTTTATCAACATTACTGTCCAGCCATAGTTCTGTTAGTGCAACCATATCAAAGTCAGAAGAAATGGTTTTATTCTTGACAGATCCGGGATTTATACACTAGATCCGGAGAAACTTATCTGGTATTGTCTTATGATTGACACATTGTATCCTTCGGAGATTGTTTGTTTTAGCATGATGAACAATTTGATGGGACCTCCTTGTTCCGCTCTTCTGTGGCACATCGTGGGAACACAGTATAGTTGCAATGGGCCGAGATCCTCTAGCACCAACCAAGGACACATTAGTTAAAGGGCTCTCCAATGTTGGCGTGATAGGCACAGTCAGCTCTCTGAGATCGTCAATATTTATTCCTGTCAATTAATTAATTGAGTTGAACTTGGCCTCAGATCAGTGTCTACTCACAACACTGAATATTGCCTTAATAAGCTAATAAGCGCTCTACCAGCATTTGTTTCTTCCTCCTTATATATAGATTGAGCTCAAGCAATGTGTTGTACCGTGGTTGATTTACCTCATTAACAGCCCATGACCTCAGGCCCAGCAATAATATTCTGGTGTAGATGATCATGCTACATAATACCACACAGATATATTAGAGATAATCCGTGGCAATCTAGTATGATAATTATTCTGATTGTATCCACATTCAAATAAAAAATGTGAATGTCTATTCTATGACGATTCATGTGCACGTATGCATGTTTAAGCCACATATTAACAGCATATAATGTCTATATTCTAGGAGCTGTTTAGTAGCTAGCCATTTCATAGCGCTCAAAATTTAAACAAACTCCAGATACGTTTGGATATTATATAAACCACATACAGAACACGAAAAGGGGCCAAGCCCAAATTTCAGATGGTACCAAAATAGTATATATGCAGAAATCACCATGAAGGTTGTTCTGATACTTTTCTTCCAACCAAGTTGTTCCCAACAGAATGCTTAATGTTCCAAATAACACCGGGTAACCTTCTAGTGAATAACATATTTACCTTTATTATATAATGACTTTCTCTTGCATAAGGTAATAGGCCTTGACAAAGTCTTATTTGGGGTTTTGCCCTATATTTTGTTTCTCTGTTTCAGATATTTTTATTTTGTACATTTCGTATCCCATAGTTATAACAACGTTTTGTGTATCACTTAATAATGCTGTAACAACTATTACCTATTATGCTAAAAAACAACAACATTATTTTGAAAAATAATTGGGATTACAAAAACTGGTTTAGGACTTATATACTTCAAAGTATATTATGCAAAGAATTGGTGCTCCACATTGTGACCGCCATTGTCTCTACAGAGTTTAGAGCAATAACATGCTTCCCGAAACAAAATGTCCAGCATTTGAGGTGTTATTTTCTGAACTGTATCGGATATATCACTAATTCTTCTACTAATGTACATCTTAGAAGTAATGGAAACCCATTTCAAGCTTTTATCATGTGTTTATCCACAGAAACTCGTTTTTCCACGTTCATCATCAGTTATATGAGTTTGAAAGGGAAATATAACAATTACGCCAAATTCAACCTAAACCAATTAGCGTTCTGTAAATTCATCTATCGTAACCTCTAATATTCGTAGGATATGAATATCTATCACTCTAAATAATAACGTTGTGGTAATATTTAAATATAAGCAGCTATCTAAATGAACTAAAGACTGAAGACGTGATGAACCAAAAACAGCGGAGTTAGCCTGCATATATTTTATTGCTGGACAAGGTCTATTATAAGTATTTTATCAGACAGCATACCATCAGCGTCGACCTTTGAAAAATAATGTAGTTGTTGCAGTTTGTGTGTAATAATTATTTGTTTATATCTAATATTTATGACTTGTGGCGTCGGACAGGGAATTAATTTGCACCGTAATCCTGGTATTAGTGGAACGCGATTGGATTGTAGAAATTATGACCGACTCTCTATTTCATGGCACCAGAATATATTTTCCGGATACTTTAGTTGTCAGATATATTATCCAAGTGTCACTGGTATATACTGTTTTTCTTTGTACTTAAGCGTTCGAGATACCACAATATCGACTACTCCGGTGCGTAGCTCTGTCCATGTTTCTGGTTTATGTTAATCCTCACCAACGATTCATTATTCAGGCCAAAGAGTAACAGAACATAGGGATTGACTGTTAACAAGTTTATGGGTAACATATATTAACCCGTCTAACCTTTAGAATAAGCTGTCTTCGAGAAAGAATAACGTGTTGCAAGATAACTAAAGGCCCTAGCTCAATAATGTAGAGACAGCCTTGTAGACAGTTTTAGCAAGTGTTGGTGATGCTTGACTGTAAACAAAAATTGTCGGTAATAGACAGCTAGAAATGACAAGCATATTTCAAAATTACAACAGTAAGTCATCAAACGGTTTAGACACAAATGGATTTGATGCAAATATTGACTAGGATTTATCATAATTTACTTAATTTTCTTAGCGTACGAGTATTTCGTTCTTAATATGTCTTTGCTCGGTGTATCAAATGAAATATAAATAGAATACTGATGTGGTGATAGACATTAATTGTGTATTGTGCTCATAATACTAAAACAAGTTTCGTATATTTGTCTGTTAATGTCAATGTTGTTCTTTTCTGTGTTCGAACATTAATAGAAAACTGTCAATAGAATAGACTTCGGACGGTAAATGGTCAGTTAATGCCATAGCGTCGATGTAAGTAGAATGGGTTTCGGACATTAAATGGTCAGTTAGTATAGTATCATAGTTTGCCGAAATATTGATCTTCAGGTGTCGGCTAGAAGATGATATCACTTTCTGTGATATAACTTTACGAATATGCTAATAATACATGTATATCTATATTAGTGTTTATATATATATATATATATATATATATATATATATATATATATATATATATATATATATGTGTGTGTGTTTGTGTGTGTGTGTTTGTGTGTGTGTGTGGTGTGGGGTGTATGTGCGTGTGTGTATGTATGTGCACTGTTTATTTTATTTTACCGATGATAAGCCTTTAATGTAATGAATGTGTTTATCATATTCCCACGTTCGTCATTGTCATAATATTGACTTAGATATTTCTCATATGCATGAAATAAATATCTCAGAGCTTTCTCAAATCATATGTGACATGATCCGAAGATTTAATTAACGAAGCTAAGACGCATGAAGAAACGTTTTGATTTTCATTCGTTGTTGATATTTCAGTGAAGTTGGTAAATACTATAAAATGTTACTTTGTTTTTTGTAAAGTGTCGGGTAAGCCGACGTAATATCGAAGCTAAAGTGTTCTGTAACTATGATAGATAAAAATCGAACCATCTAGAGTAGGGCAAAAATAAAATGGCATATCCTAGATTATTATCTGAACGTAAATAGTATAATAAATATCCTATAATATAAATGTGATAGGATTATTGGGAAAGTAAAGAATCCTTTTGATCTTATTTTCGAAGATTGAAATTATATTTACCTGTGATAGTGAATATGTTTATTAAAGCATAACAGCAACTACAAAAACAACAACATTATCTTCAATAACAATAACATCAATACTACTACTACTATTACTACTACTACTACTACTACTACTTCTACTACTACTACTACTACTGATAATAATTATAATAATAATAATAATAATAATAACAACAAAACAACAACAACAACAACATTAATAATAATAACCTGGGCATTGGAAGTGTGGCCATAACGATACAACATTGGCAAATAAATTGATCAAACAGAGGTAATAGTGAGATTGAGTTACCGAGTTATGGATAAATAGGCTAAGAAATAAACAATAATAATATTAAGGTGGTGAATAGTTTCTTAAGATGTTTAACACATAAGGATACATCAGCTGCGAAATAAAATATTAATCGGTGATAGCTTTAGTAAATCCTTCATCCGATCTCTGGTAATATTTATTATAAAGTAGACTTTAGTAAGAATAATAGTGAGATGTTTAGTATCTAGACGATGATATTTCTATACATTCGCTGAGAAATCACTTATAGACTTGATAGGGCTGATAAGAGTTCATCAGAACATTTGTGCATTAGTACAAAAATATTCAAAGGGACGTTCTGAAGAGAGAAATGTTGTGATTTGTGCCAAGTCAAATGGCCTGAAAATAAAGCAAATTTGCATTAGAACTAAAATATTCCCCCAAAAACCTTTTTTTTATAAATAATTAATTGGAGATATTTATTCCATGTTTTAGAAATTAGCATGTTATAGTTGTATATTTCTGTTTCTGCTATTTATGTTACGACTACTACTACTACTACTACTATTACTACTACTACTACTACTACTACTACTACTACTTTTTCTACTATTACTACTTCTACTAATAAAATAATGTTATTAATATTTGCGTTTCTGCTTGTTTTCCTGAGATAATATTTAATTGCAGCTCTATTAGTAACATTAAGAGTAAAAAGGTTAGATTAGCTACTTGTATCTACCTATTAGTCTTCCTAAATCAGTAATAACCTTTAACCGTTTTGGATAAAATGGCGAGTTGGTCCAGATAGTTCCCTGATTGCTAAAACGATCGAAATCCGTAATTGATTGTCAACTAGAAAGTTATTTTATAGCCATTGGTGTATGTCACCTTTGTTCAGACTGACGCCTAACAGTTTATTAAAGAAAAGTGTTATCGGTGGCTTGTCCTAATTCGTATCTTTTAAGGCTAATACCATAACCGAGGATAACAATAATGTTACGTATTAGGGATATGTCCTTAATGGTCACTTGGAGAATGATATTATAAGAAAATCCAAATATTTATAACGATGGGATAAATGGAAGCCGGTTTGATGATGATGATTGATGTTTTACGGCCAATTTTGTGCACAAGTTAGGATAAATGGGCCGAGCGACCTCCAAAGGTAATGAGACGAAGTGAAAGACGAAACAACCTTCAGATATGCCCACGCCGGGATTCGAACACGGGTGGTAGTGATCTGTGGTCCAACACGCTACCGCTAGACCACGGAGGCGCCTCATCTCTCACTGGCATACATTCTTGATAAATATAATCAACGGCGGATATTCCTGAATGGTGAGCTACAGATTTCTTATAAACTCTTCTTTTTTCGTCTCCAGATAAAATGGGTTTATTTTATCTCTATATCTATCTATCTATCTATCTATCTATCTATCTATATATCTATCAATAGTGACAAATACTCGAAAATATGATTATGTCAGCTTAATTCGTCATAAACTACATTGGCTACCTGTTAGATAGTGTATCCATTTCAAGATTGTATTAATAACTTATAAATCTATTAGTGACTGGCACCTGAATACCTTTGTGAACTGGTGTCCATTAGAAGGTCATCCCGAAAACGCAGGTCATCCAGTCAGATACTATTGCAAGAGCCTGTGTTTCGGCTCAAGTGATATGGTGATTGTGCGTTTAATGTTGCAGCATATCTATATACCTCTCTGACCCCCACTCCCACACATATACTCACACAGAAGATGTCTTAGTTATAGCAAATTCGTAAAATTATTTAACCCCGCATTTACTATTAGTTTTATAAGTAGGAAATATAACTATATATTTGCCAGTAATGTTCGTGCTGTAAATGTGAAATGCTGCTCACTATACCATATGCTTTTACTTTGTCTCAGGCTAAAAATGTGGTCGATCGCAATGTTTAAAAGCATCATGCGAGATCTACACCAAACAAATGAAAAACAGAATAATAAGACAAAATATATCTGGATGCTTTCTTTGTTTGAAATAAATAAAATGTACACAATTTACATTTATACCCTTTACATAGTTATATATGAATGGGATTGCTAAGTTGAAGAATATGTGATTTTTGTTATGTCATGATCAGCCAAATCGATTATTGTCAATAGCCGGCTCAGGGTTGTAAATAAAACACTACATAACCAGTTAATGGTATTGATAAGTAAGCTAGTTAACAATACAGTAGCATGGGTTTTGTTCATTTAATCAACATAAATATCTTATCACAGACTTTAATTTATCATATGGGTATTATTCTTATATTGACTTATTTTTTTACGAGAGATACATATATGTAATTTAATGCAGTAATATTCATGTGTTGCATTTGTTTTGAAAAATAGCTTTTTTTTTTTTGCATGATACTAACTGTGATGCAAATAAATTAAATTACATTGTATCAGCTGGTACCGACCTTGTGTAACGTATTCTTTAAACTATGGGATCAGGGGAACTCAATAAAACATCCATTTATCAGGTATTCATTTCAGGTACACATGTATAGTTAATTCAAATGAAGTAAACAAACCTAAGTGTAACAGGAGTAACAAGTCATCAAGCTAATTAACTTATTTTGTATGATATCAAGCTGTGTCACAACCAGAAAAGAAGAAACCAATCATAAATCAACAGAAATGTAATAACACGTAGAATATATACTTACCTTGTGTAATGTAATGGACGTTTTGCGTGTATAAAACAGTCTAGTGATGCTAAACATTGGGTATAAATATATGACTTACCACTTGCTTACCTGATGGATTAGCATCCGAAGTTAAGCAGATTTACTCGTGTCCGTCGATAATCTGATAGTAAATTTGAGCACATTAAGACAGTTTCATTGGCCTTCTATTCAATTATCTATAATTTCTAGTGATATATCGTGATTGATTATGGCACGGAACCAATCATTTAATTATTACATTTGATATATTGTTCAGGATAGGCAACGAAATGATGTAATATTGGGAATGACTATTTAAAAAAAATGATTGTTAAACATTCCATATACAAATAGAGTAATGAGTAACTGTCACCACTAAGGCGTATCACAGATAAACAACTAAATAAAGATCTATGACATGAACATTAAGTAATTTCCATCTGTTATAGAGCACTCTATATAAATAGTTTAGTGTAAGATTACAAAACAAAGTTCAATACAATGAGGAAAAGATAATCTGAAGTATAAATAAATTTGATTTAGAATAATAATCGTCAAAAGCATGACGACACATTGTTAGTGTAGATAATGGATAGCTATTATCTACCTTATTTGATAAATTGGTGTGCTTTAATAATTTAGTAAATAATACAGAAACAGGTTTATTAATGAACTAAGCAAATAAATAAATAAATTAGAAAGTATATTAGTCTCTGATTAAATTATTTCATAAATAACATATAAATGGTATTACATCAAATCTTAATAGTCTAGGTGTTTTATGTGACATTTAGATTAACCAAACTATTGTTCAAGACATAAGTTTCGATCCAGATAAACAAAAGGGGACAAAATTTTAATCAAGGCTTCCAGAGTAATCTCATCTAAAAAAGTAGAACTGAAAAGTACGTTATTGGTTTTTGAAAACACACAAGCCTGATATTTTTCTAACCGATAAGTGTCACTTATATTGAGCCAAGACTGTCAACCTGATTCAAATGCAAATTTCTTTTGTTGAGATGACTGGATTTACTTGAAGATTCCAGTAACATAATGATAGACACGATCTTAACTATCTATGATCGGTCTTCTCTGGAATGATGTAGACTACAGTGGTAATATAAACATCTGAATAATACCCCTTTGACGAAAACATTTATTTTAAGTGAAATTCATATAATTCTTTCCCATTAACATTTTCTATTTAGAGAGTTTTGTTCTCAGCACACTTCATCCCTGAAGTCATATCTAATCAAACAACTATATATTATTTACATGTAATTACATATTAATTAAAGTAGAACCACCAAACAGTGCATATTTTAAAGTTGATGTATGACATTTAATCAAAACATGCTTTAAATATATAAATATAAAGAGAGACGCAACACGATAAGAAGTTATTTTGTAATTTGCATGTTAAATATTTAAGAGAATGGAATATTATTGATACGTCTATGAAATTATAAGATAATTAGTTAATCAAAGAATAATTAGGAAAAATATACATAATTTATAATACATATCTAATAAATATGAACGATTATATGAATTGTACTTGTATATAGTTGTATATTGGTGTTAATAATTGTATTCACCCGAATAAGGTATACATTCTATATAGATTATATTTGCATACTCTAGCGTGAGTTACAAAATGGAAATGAATCCTTACAAATAGCTAACATGGGAATGACTTTACACACAGGTGCATTCATATTTTTGGCTTGATCATAATCTATTTAAGTCATATTGCTTCTTTTTTGAAGAGAATTCTTATGAGTTATATATTTTGTAAGTCAAACTGTACATGTAACGTTGATTAAAATATTACACGAAAACCTAGTTTTCAACACATATTTACATTGGACTGTCTTTCAATATTCTCAAACATATATAATTTGTATATTATTATTATTATTATTATTATTATTATTATTATTATTATTACTAGTATTATTATTACTAGTATTAGTATTATTACTGGATTGATGGATTAATGAAGCATATAAATGTGAGGCCAAGAAATATTAGAATAAAAACAAGTATTTAATTTAAAAAAATTAAAGTAATTACATTGGACACACTTAAATATCGTTTAGATTATATACGCTTTGATTGTAATAATGTATTTTCTTCATATAGACAGTATTGACACTAATGTAAATATATCGATTGAGAAATCAGGGATAACATTCCATTTCTTTATATTTGAATTAAGTTATCGTAATGTACTTAAATATAGCACTGCTTACTTCTTGATACTTTGTTAAGGGGAACAAGGATAAATGCAAAACCTTTCTCCGTTTTTCATGTAGATGTAACTGTAGTTATTGTATTTACTTATTAAGAGGATGACGCGACAATGGTAATGTATTCGGGAACTGTTCAGGTTTAGCCCTTAAGTACATGGAGAAAATGTAGCTAAACGAATATATGCGTTTATGTTAGTGTTTTGTGAATAATATTTCAATACTTGTCAAGTATAAAACAAATACATTCACCATAAGTCCTAATAACAGTGAAATTGATTTCAAATATTTAATTTCTTTAGTACTATGCTAATAAATTCGCTAATACTCTTATAGCCTAAGGTGTGACTGATAGTCGGTCTATCAGTTTTCAATATATTTCCCAAATAATAATAATAAGCTAAAACCTGGACGGATAGTATGTTTGGAGAAAAAATACGGGGGAGGTCAGGATGTTATGAAATATCGGTCTATTTATATGCTGTGCCTTTTAACTTGTCATTGTCGTTTTTAAAGATACAGTAAAATATATGTCACTATTACCCTCCTATAAGTCGCGAGGTATGGATTATCATTGGGTAAAACTCAAAGTGATAGTGCAACATTAAAAACCATTTTGTAATATCCAACGTCAGAGTGTAACTTTACAAGCCACCATGTAATAATACAATAAGTGAAAGTACAGGTCTTTATGTATGACGCAATATATCTGACAGTTACTTTATAACAGAAATGGGTCATTATGTTGAAACATTCACTGCTACACATAGCCCTGGCTTTCTATGGATTGATATGTATGTTATGTTATCCATGCTGTCCTCTAACACTAATCCCCTTCCATGAGTATTTATTCAGGACAATAAGTGGGAGAACACGAGGTTCAAAGGATATCACAATTATGTGATGGTTGGACGAACAGGTCAAGCATTAGATCTATATTTTCTTTGCGCAACAAGTATGTATTATTATAATATTGTATTTGTCACAAACTAGCTGGTAATTCTATCCTATTACACATTTTATAAAATTAGTGGCTCTTGTATAATACGTGTACGTGTTCGTCTAACATGATGATGATGATGATTGAGGTTTTACGGCCACTATTGTGCACACGGTAGGATAAATCGGCCGAACGACTTCCAAAGGTAATTAAGCGAAGCCGAAATTGAAACACCCTTCAGATATTCCCACGCCGTGATTTGAACTCAGGAGGTAGTGATCTGTAATAAAACTCACTTCCAGTTAGACCATAGGGGCACCCCGTTTAATAGGATACATCCTTTTTTTAATAATGTCACTATGGAATGAAATGTTATCTATTCCGATGACCAAATAATTAATTTGTTTCTTTATTATATATTAAGCACATCATTGGACGCGAACACTAAATTAAAATGACCCTACATTGTGATTGTACAAAATTATGACATGCAAATTCAATGCGGATTTATATAAGTTGTGCCTACTTGCCAGACTTCTTAAAGCATAAATAGCTAGGTGAGAGAATTGTATGTTGGAAGTTGTGTTAACACAGGTATATAGGCTAGGTAAATATGTATGCAATTGAGGCTGTAAACATATAGTTATGACAATCAGAAAGTTCTTGGGTTTCAAGTTGCATATCAGGCACAATTAATAGCCATCTAAGGATTATCTTAGCTACTTACAGCCATCTAAGGATTATCTTAGCTACTTACAGCCATCTAAGGATTATCTTAGCTATTTACAGCCCTTAACAGAGATTACAATCAAATAACCGAGATGTTTAAAATATTCTCTTTGGTTTGTTCAATCTATCTCAATTATTGTCATTATCGTATCGATATCATTTTAATTTGTAACATCAATATACGGTACTCTATCGCCAAGATAACTGGATGTAGATTACTATGGGGTGTTTTGTCAATTATCATCTCTCTCTCTCTCTCTCTCTCTCTCTCTCTCTCTATATATATATATATATATATATATATATATATATATATATGATAGTGAGTCAGCTTGTTTGTTATATTCAGCTTACAACCTCACGTATATCTGACCTATAATATCCGTTAAGTAGTTTCTGATAACATCTGAATGGACTACATCGGGACATTATTCAGAATCTTGGCTAAAATATTTAGAAAAACTATCAATATTGAATATATAATGTACACATTAGTATATAGTATTATGATATATAATTGTATTCTTTAGCAACGGTTTAAATGTTGATATGACAAGAATATTAATACAACGGACCATTATTCTAGTTCTCACTGTACTTTCTACGCCCCTTCTAATCTATCATCACACTGATTGTCTTCTGTAATATTCAGTGATACATTAAATGTAAAAAATGAATCGGGTGTTAATTCTTTCTGAAACAAGTTTCATTTCTGTCTAAATTAGTTATTAAAGCAGTCAATATTCTGAAAGGAGTTCGTAATATGGGCAATAATGTATAAACTACCTTGCATTTACCTTGAAATTTAATTACCTCGATATTAACAGTGTAACTAAATTAAAACATAATTAACAACAACAACAACAGCAACAACTACAAATAACAACAACAACAACAACAACAACTACTACTACTACTACTGTTAATATTTATACTACTACTACTACTACTACTACTACTACTACTAATACAACAACAACTACTACTACTACTACTACTACTCCTACTACTACTGTTAATGTTTATACTACTATTACTACTACTACTACTACTACTACTACTACTACTACTACAACTAATACAACTACTACTATTACTATTACTACTATTACTACTAATACTAATTCTAAAACTACAGTTGTTTCTGCTATATTACTATTAAAGCTGCATCCTTGTTATAATTAACTAAATGTCTGTATGATCCTTGCCGGTGGATTTGTTCATCCATCGATAAAGTGCTTCAGTCTAAGGATCTTGTTTCATGTGGAGTTAGTCAATCAGTTGAATGTTACAAAAGGGTAAACAATCAGCTCACTCACTCACTGGCAAGATCAGTCTCATATCAATCGACAAATCTATTGCTATTGGGAGAGGGCTTCGACATTGCTTGCTACAAGGTTTGGCATTTATTCACTGAAGCAGTGGCAACTTGTTTATTATATCTACAAACTTAGTGATTTTATTTCAATATTTTACAAATAAATACATATTTATTTTGAAGCATTTTCGGAGCACATGTTTTATGCTATCTCTTTTATTTGTAAATCAATTTTATTTGATTGAATACTTAATTGTTGTGCGACAATATACAATCTTTACCTATAATATATAATGTTTATTACCATGAACCCGGAATACAAAAAAAGGGTTCAGTTATCAACCCAATAGCCGGTTGGCGAATGGATATTTACGTGTTTGTTTTGTGTGTGTATTTTATGCGTGGGGGGGAGGTAATGCAATAATGCCAGTTCTAAACGATGATAATCCAATTAATTTGTGAACAAAGAAGAAACTTAAATTGAAACTTTTGCGTTGCAGTTTTCGTCCTTCTCGAGTGATGGAAGCTGATTGAACCAGGTAAATTATCCCACATATTTATTTAAAGGAAGAAAATATCGTATGACTTAGGTCTATAATTAATGCTCATTTTGAATTTTGGTTAAATGTTTAGAAAAAAACCATTTAAATGTTCATCATCGAGGTCAACAACAAGATCATCATTATCATCATCATAATCAACAACAACACTTTTGATGATGATGATGATGATTGATGTTTTACGGCCAGTTTTGTGCACACTTGTATGGTAAATGGGCCGAGCGACCTCCAAATGTAATGAAGCGAAGTCAAAGATGAAAGACGTTTGAGATATATATGTTTAAAGAAATGCTTCTATTAGCGTCTAGGGATTAATTGAATATTATCATCAGTGAATTGGGTATCATATTAAGATAATAATAATAATAATAATAATAATAATAATTTAGACTAGCGGCAAATAGCCTATCAACTACAGTATTGTGTGTGACAATCTGTGTTTGACATTAATATGAATCTCTACTTGTAATTAATTTCTCTTTCTAATAAGGTTTTTAGACACCAGCGCCACTTATTAAAATGAATTGGATGTCACAGGGTGAAGAAGTTTTATAACATAACATTAATATTTATTATAATTTAAACAAAACTTATAGCCGGCAATAAGCACATTCTTTGCCTGGTACAGTAACAATAGTATGATGCCTAATAAATCTATTACTGAAGATTTAACAAAATAGTCAAGATAATCAAGAATAACCTAATTAGTAAATAATTAATAACTACCAACTCGTATTAGTTACCTAATGTAAAACTATTTGTCAACATATGGGCAGGTTTATTGTAGCTATCTTGTATATCTGATAAAGATTTTAGAATTGATTCTTATGCCACGCGAACATATCCAGAACAACCTCTAATATAGCAAGAACTTGAATAACATATTACCATATTACTGTTGTTCTATTCGTACAGAAAATTAGAGAAAGTTTCCCTAAAACCTATTACACTATCAACTTACGGTTTGGTTTTTGTTAGCAATGCATTGAACATCTCCAACAGTAAAGTTACTATTAAGTCTTGAATCGACGCCTTTACATAATGCTAATTGTGTATAAGAAATGAATTTACTGGCCACAATTAATGATACTAGTTCGATCTCTACACACACACACACACACACACACACACACACACACACACACACACACACACACACACACACACACACACACACACACACACACACACACACACACACACACACACACACACACACACACACACACACACACACACACACACACACACACACACACACACACACACACACACACACACACACACACACACACACACACACACACACACACACACACATAGGTTAGAGAAGAACTTCGACGCCAGACCAGTCGGACGTGTATTGATACATGGTTCATATAGGTAGGATTTATTCAGTTATTCGAACCCAGAATAAAGCTGAGGTCAGCATCTGAGGTGTCGAAATGCTTTATATACAGGTTTCTTTTGGACCACAGAAAATTACTGTTGAATGTAAACTGTGGTGTCAAAATAGTTTATGATATGTATGTAGCAAGTCACCATTGAACCACACGCACGTGTTGTTTGTTGAGAGCTGTGGTATCAAATGGTATGTTTTTACGTGCTTCCGCTTTTTGTACGTAGCCTGCATGTAGCCGCTTTCCTGTGGGCGTGACATATTTGTCGCGTACGAAAAGCGAATTAGCTGGTTCCCACAGGCTGATGAGTAGACCAGACACATGCTTAGGTATACGCACATATTTATCAATATGTGGAGGTATTGAACATTTAATATTTAGATTAATGTATGTATAGTTGTATTTAGATTTATGGAGGTAGGTTTCGAAGGAGGTTTAGATATGTTGATGCTCTGTGCCTGTTGCCTCTTACTATGTACACTAAAACACACACACACACACACACACACACACATACACACATACACACATACACACACACACACACACACACACACACACACACACACACATACACACACATATACACACACACACACACACACATATATATATATATATATAGAGGTGTACTCGCACAAAACCATCCAAATACGTGGTGCAACAACAACTGATATATATATATATATATATATATATATATATATATATAAAATAATTATATGTCTCAATCATCTACACTGTGGGATATTCTCATATTTTTGATGTAACCAAGATTCACAAATATGTCTAGCTGTGTTCAGATTTTAACTAGTTATATCTCTTGGAAATCTTTTAGTTTAGAGAATTATTGATTGGAATGGTGAAATATTATATTTTCTAATCTCATATAAAGGATTATAGATGTACATAATCTCCTTTCATGTCAATTTACCTGTTACTGTTACTGACCATAGCCACGTTTCAGTAATATGCTATCAATAATGACATATACAATAAAGAAACTATTTATCTGTAAGAAACCTTAAATCATGAAGATTTCATCAACGACAAGAACGGTACTTGATCTGCATACAAACTATCTCCTCATTTAAATAACGTAATCTTGTAGAAAGCAATGTTTCTCAATTATGTATTCAGTAAGCATATAGAGTTAATATCCAACGGATAATCTATTTTATTTTATCTTTAGTAGATTCCAATACTAGACTACGTGTAGCTCAGTTAGTTAGTGTAGCTAATCTTATCAGACTACACACAGCTTATGTTTAACAACACTGTCATGTAACTTAGATAGTGGGATGTATTTCACTACTAGTTATTTATAACATTGATGTAGCTCTGTTTATGTTTCTCTACTCAGTTAATTATTTAGACTAAAGCTTAACTGAATATAGGGATCAGCTGGAAACATGTTAATGTATCTAATGCATTTAACTTTTTGTAAGATAACCAAATCCGATTTAAATACATTTTTAAGTTGAAGGAACAGAGATAGCATTTTGTAAAATCATAGATAGTAACTACTGATAACTTCTTGAGGCTTTTTTTCTCACACTTTAAAAAATAAAAATAAGAACTTTTATATAGGATACTAAGTCATATTTTGCAGTGATGTTTTAGAAATTTTAATATTTTATCATTTAAATAATAAACATCATATTCACTATAATTTGGTAGAACTTGATTTCTTACCATTAGAATTGATTTTGTACATATATTTGTATTGAACTTATTAGGATGATGGCTAGATAACATATTGATGTCTAGTTATGCAGGGATTGTAGTTATAGCCATGCCATGAATTTACCATATTATGATATCCGTATAACTTTATGAGGATTATATTATATAGTACGTTCTTTAAAGATACATTGTTATCAATGTGATATATGAATGTATATAGATTGACATCACCGCATTCATAGATCATAAATATTGGCGAACATAACCACATGATTGTAAGTGGTAATAATAAGAACCATCACATTATTACACTTACAATTATATATATGTGGGTGTATCTGGTTTTATGTGTGTGTATGAGTGTGTGTATAAGTGCATAAGTGTCTTATTACTGTATGCATAATTTAGAATTAATTAATTTATTTATCAATGGACTGCCTTTAAGATAATCACGGTACTTATGATATCATCCCTTGCTACTCTACACTAGTTAAGCAATCATAAATATTCGATATTCACTCAATAAATATTCTGCTTCGCTACCTTTTAACGGTATAAAACTCTATAATGTGAATGATAATAAACGTATAAGCTTTGCTATATTCTGAACTGTTATACAAATATCTTTCACTTGGATATTTGTCATAAAAAATAAACTTAAACTCTAGAGGGCTCTTAAGCTAGGTGTATGTATTAATTATTACCTAATCAATATCCTGATTGCAAAATATGTTTTAAATGAGAAAAGACTAAAATACTGACCTTGACAGGCGAAGAAAGGTTTAAGAAAATGAAGGTCATGCCTTCTACAATGTGAAACAAATAATATGTCCTGGTTTTTCAAATAATATTACATCTTATGATCTTTGTTAATATACGATATACGATATATATAAAATAATATTCGGTGTAGTATTAAATCTGTCCACCAATGTTTAAAATAACAAATAACAAAGAAGATGGCCATAACAACAATAAAACAACAATAAGAACAATGCTAAACTTTGTCTTATACCCAAAAAGTTTAAATATTATAAATATGCTAATTTAAGTAAGTGGGTTTTACTAACCTTACAAGATATTTCTTTACTGATTTTAATATGTTTTGCCAACTTATTCCACCAGTTGGGAGCTCCGTAAATTGTCGTGTGGCTTTTTGGTACCGTCAAAAGTGAATAGGATTCAGATCTCACTGACATATAGTTTTGGATCAGATCGCTTAGATACCGTGATGCTATTCCACTAAGAACGTATGAAACAGGATATTGTACAGTGAGCTGAAACGTACAGGAAGCCAGTGTAAAACAGAAGATGGATTATTGGAGACTGGTTGAGAAAAGGGATCAGGGTTATGTTTCAAGGAAACTAAATAGACCAGCATCACAGAAGTGTTATTAGTGGCCTAGATGAAATAGATGAGACACGAATTCAACGGATACAATTTATGAAAGTCATCTTGATATGGGTGATAATGACAGGAAGAGTGATTATAGGCCATACAATATATGAATACAGATGGAAATAAATTGGGTGATATTAATGTGAGCCAAGTAATATTCAAATGATATAACACTTTTTTTTTTTCACAAATCTGTTTACATGAATAACTGGTTGTAGTTTAAGCTCGAACATAATTAACTGTATAATATTTATGACGAAACATGTATTAAATCTGGGCTATATTTCTTTACTCGTTATAGGCTAGGTTTAGTAAATTTACAGTTTATTTAAAATATATACTGAATCCTTAATAAGCATAAATGATAATGAATTATGGAAATACCGACGTTAACAAATTACGGTAGATTAACATATGATGAAGTTAGTATTTAGTCCTATAATTTAACCTTTTGATGATTCCGGCCTTTTTAATAATTTATTTTTGCGTGTTGTCATTCATTGTTATATTTTTGTTGATGTTATTGTCTTATTCTTGATGTGGTCTTCATCATAATTGTTATTATAACAGGAAAATTACCTTCATTATTAACATGATTATTATCATCATTATCATAATCATCATTTTGATCATAACCATAAGATAATCACCATCGTCAACGTTATCATCATTATCATTGTTATTGGTAGAGATTAGGTGAGATAGCAGTATTCTATATGGTCATTATCTAGTTTGGAGATGCTCTGGTGTTCAAAAACATCATCAGAACATCAGTCTGTAATATATATATATATATGTGCGTGTGTGTGTGTGTGTGTGTGCGTGTGTGTGTGCGTGTGCGTGTTTTTGTGTGCCTGTGTGTATGTGTATTAAATATGCCCCAAGACTACAGTACCTTGAAAAATCAAAGTTACGAATGATCCGAGGATGATCCATCAATTATGATCTTCAATATACCAAAGCTATTCTATTGTTGACCTTGGGGAGAATTAGAAGATACAGGGATGCTTCATCTCTCAGCTAACAAAATCGATAATAGTATAAATAGGTTGACTAGGACAGGCTTTTTGGGACATATCGAACTTATTATCAATACTTTGTTTTTTACACAGAAAATTAAATTGCAACAGTATCTCCTGAACTCATAGATTCATTGATTCTAAGTTCATACTTATGACAATTATCGCTATCCAGAAAGGAAGAGAGTTTGAATTATGTTTTATGCTATCTTTATATCATCGTTTGGTGTTCATTATAATAGAATGCTGGGTTTTGGCAAGCGATGAATGTCCCTGGCAGAGGAACAGACCATTCCCATGTGTGTAAACAAACGTTGTATAGTGTAAGATGAGACGGGTCGATTTCTATCGAATTTCGGCTTTGCTGGCCTTGCTGTTCTTACTGTTAGCGCGCACATGTATCATCAACCGTGAACGACCTTGTTGGTACCACGATGATAATATAAACGGTTTTATAATAAGACTTTCGTTATGGAAACATCAATCAATTTGTTTTATCGGGTTATTCAAATATACTTATAACACATCAATTATCCCGCTTATAATAATAACAAACTTGTATAGTGTCAATATCTACGAAAAGACTCGGGATCAGTGACGTGCCTAGTACAGGGTTAGGCAATCTCATAGTCACGGTATTAGTCAAAATGTACCAACAAATGATCGGATACAGTGGAAATTTAGAAAGTGAGTGAAAAGCCAGTCAAAAAGGTAATTTTGTAAATCATATGAAACTCAATATAACAGCCACATTCATCATTATGTGAACCCGCCCACACACATTATTTGGAAATAAAGGTTTTTTTACTCGGGTGTTAAAATGGAAGAAATACGGCCCACATACTGGTATATAGATGACAAACCTCTAACGTTGATATGAATTGTTTCCATAGATTTACATCAAGGAAAAGAATGTAGATAAATGAAGCGACAATAAAAGACTGGAGAAAAAACCGATCACAATTGACAATAACATCAGCTTGAAAACCTTCGTGAACAAAGGAAAGGTCATTTAAATTATGAGTAACAAGATGACAAAAATGGTAGCAACATTAATAATAGT
Source organism: Paralvinella palmiformis (assembly GCA_025642065.1). Lineage (NCBI taxonomy): Eukaryota > Metazoa > Annelida > Polychaeta > Terebellida > Alvinellidae > Paralvinella > Paralvinella palmiformis. The sequence continues at coordinate 18,648 of JAODUP010000011.1, read as the reverse complement.
AATGATATTAAAATAAAAGGCCATTTGAAAGCATGTTATAAGTCTATAAGCTTAACATTATTTATTTTCACGAAGCTATATATTGCCAAGGATATACAATTATCATAGTGTCAGATAGCACATAACTTAATATGCACAAAAATCTCATCCTATTTTTTAAATTTACAGTTGACACAAAATACATTAATACATATATAAAGATTGTCGTGAACATGGAATCTAAGAACTCGTTTGACCTAGCTAAGGTAGGAACATTTTCTAATTGTTTTATTTAGCTTCTGTTCGAACATCGTCGGAAATGGCTTATGTCATTTGATTCACTACTCTTCCCACAATTAAAATTAAAAATTACATTGACTTTCCCAATGGATGGTATACAGCTTCCAACGAATATAGTGAGTTAGAGAGAGCTACTAAGTGGGTAAATGTGTGAGTATAGCTGACACACATATCGGTAAAATAAGCTTATTTAGTGTTGTCTTTCTTCAGTTACCTCTTTTATTTCACACTAAAATACTGGTTAAACTAATATTATGCACACTCTGTCCTATATCAGTTACGATGACATAATACAAATATATCTAGAAAATATACTGAAACATATACTGTTGAAATATTTTATAGTAGACTTGACAGCAGAGCTTCTTTTCATTTCGACGGCTATTACTGGAACATTACTGACACTGTTTTAGAAATAATACTATTCCATGACTGTCCTACGCTGTTGCTATTATACACGTATTTGTAGCATCCTCCTCAGTAATTCTTGTTACTGAATCACCAAAACTTTATTGTGTTTCTTAAAATGTGTGGCACCATAAACGTTACTGACACTCGACAGCCATAACACACCCGCTGATTAACAACCTTTTACTATAAGATTGATGATTTCTGTTATATCAATCATCGAGTGTATGATACCATTTCAGGTTATTAAAGTGATAGGGCGGCGAGTCCCATTATTATAAAGAGAACTAGCTTGGCTTGAATAAATATACATTTATTGTTTACTCAGTCTCATGGAGAAGTGATAACATATGTCTTACGTTACCTGTAGCTTCCAACTAAGACGTAGGAGATGGTAAAGATCTGCCCGGTGGGAATATTGCCAATGAATACAATATACGCACGCACGCACGCACACACACATGCCCACACGCATACACAAACTTACCTATGGGGGGATGCTAGTATATGGAAAGAAATGTTTCTCGCTCCGATGTAAGCTTTATACTGCATGCAGATGAAGCAACTGCAACATAGGAAACTTGTTTTCAATAAGATGAAATTCCAACTATAAAAAAATAACTAGACAAATAAATAATAATATTAGTTAGGGAAACAGTTGAAATATTTTACATTGGGTCTTTGGAAAAGGGAATATTATTATTATTATTATTTTTATTATTATTATCATTTTTTCATCATCATCATCATCATCATCATCATCTTCTTCTTCTTGTTTATTATTATGATAACCTCAAGATCCTTAATAACAACTTTTACCTTGATGTATTGGTTGCTGAAGGTTGCCATTAGACAATTTATAAAATCAGAACAATAATTAATGTGAATCAATCCAAGATGAGCCTTGGATTGACATCAATCGTTAAGAAACCCGTCAAATTGACAGAAATGCCATTAGGTCCAGTAAAGTGTAAACAAATGGAATACTGATATAGACGACACGATTAAAGTATCTTGAGTGATACTAATTTGAATTGGACAATGTTTAAAATATATATTTAAACATATATAATTATGTAATAATTGAATAAAAAGTACATAGCAATGATATTTCAATGAAATTAGAATCCCATATTTTGATAAACATAATTATATTATATGTGTATGAATGACAGGTTTATATGAATGATTCGAACTTTCACAAAACATTGTATTCATAATTAAAACGTTATTCAAGGATATAAACCTTATGAAATATGGTTGTTTACTAGAATTGAACTATTGGATCATTTTAATTTTATAGTTCCTTTGTAGGTTGTTATTGTTCTTGCTGTTATTATTGTCGTTGTTGTTGTTGACTGTGGTTTTGTTTACATCGTCATCATTGTTAACATCATCCTCAAAACTCATAACTCTTATTAACAAACAGAATAACATTATCATCATCATTATTATTACTACCACCATTATCATTGTTAACGTCTTTATCGTTCTCATTATCATTATCGTCATCAATACGGACGACTAATATTCCTCATTCAGCTACTCCCATCTAGTTATAATAATAATAATAATAATAATAATAATAATAATAATAATAACAATAATAATAATAATAATAATAATAATAATAATAATAAAAAACAAATTATAATAATAATAATAATAATCAGCATCATTACCACCATCATCATCACCACCACCATCATCATCATCATCATCATCATCATCATTATCGCAATTACCATCATCCAATTAGTCGTAGACATAACAAAATAATCATTAATTATCATGTTGAGTTTTGAATTTAGTGATTGCTTATGATATACCAAGTCATAATGGCGGAAGGCTTCTCGAAATCTATTTCTTATTAAGTCACACTATTTTCATCACCACTTGTGTTTGCATATGTGTTGTCTTAAGAAGCCATACTTAGACCACATGTTCCATATGTGACCAATCCCGGGACTACATAACTAAAATCAACTAAACGCATTGGCTCAAAGTTCCGTAGTTTCCCTAAAGACGTCATGTAAACGTTTTTCAATGTTTATCTTGTTGGGAGCTTGACAAATTAGCAAGCACAAACTCCTGAATATTATCCATTAATCGCAGCACATCTTCCAATGTCCCCCAAGACGACAACAGGAAAGAAAATAAAAGTTTGAATAAATTCTTTGAAGATATACTTCGTATGGTTACAATATCCTGCAATATACCCCATTTTGACCTTGATGGAAAAGGAATACACAATCGGATAATTTTTCCTACAGCAACATCAATAACAACTAAAATAACATCCAATAAAAAGTATAATGATAATTATACCAATTCCACTAACGAGCTCAACATTTTCAAGTTTGTTCACAAAGGACACGTTTCTTGAAACTTTGGGAATACAAGTATTTCGTATTCTTTATAGAATTTCATTAAAATTGAACCAGGAACTGCAATACGATGGGCAAACTGGGCTAATCAAAGACATACCTATCAAGAGTGCCTAGGACTGGTGTTCAATTCCAATCTTATGTCTATAGGGTGCTTCATCTTTCATGTCCGTGACACCTGCAAAGAGTTGATTGTAAAACATTTATATTGATAAATAGTAATTATCGGTATGTCCTTATAACACAAAATAAATCTACACAGACTTAATGATTTGCCAAAAAAAGAATTTACATATCTATGACACATAATCGCATAATTTGTGCAGTACTCCTTCTACTACTACTACTACTACTACTACTACCACCACTACTACTACTAGGAGTAGTAGTAGTAGTGGCCTATTAGTGCTAGTAATAGTAATTGTAATATAGTTTAAAGTAAGTGCTTGGGTAATTGATAAATAGATTGATTGATTGATTAATTGATTGATAAACTCATTAATTGAGTGAGTAGGTGGGTGGGTGAGTGAGTGAGTTGACGAATATGTGAGTTAGTGAGTTAGTTAGTATGTAATCGAGTGAATGATTGAGTGAGAGTAAATTGTTTTGCCCCAGTATAGATCTAATCTGGAACATATAGCCGAAAGAAACCTGGAGTCAAATAAACAATTAGGTAGAATGAGTCAGCGAATAAGTGAGTTTGTTAGTTTATGAGATTGTAAATTCATGAGTGAATCTCATTGTGAGTCAGATTATGAGAGAGATTGTGAGTTAGGAAATTGTGGGTGGGTGAGTTTATGAATAAATGAGTGAGTGAGTAGGCTAGTGAGCTTGTACGCGAGCGGTGAGTTATTAACGAATGAATGAGATAGTGAATGAGCTAGTGAATTAACGAGTGATTTTAGTGATTGAGTGAATACAAGTGTCTGAGCGAGTGAGCGAGTGATTGATTGAATAAGTGAGTTGGTAAGTAAGCGAATTAATGAATAAGTAAGTGAATGGGTGATTGCATGATTGAGTGAATGAAAACGTGAGTTAGTGAGAGGGTGAGTGATTGAGTTAATGAGTGCGTTTTTGTATGAATGACTGACCATCGCTAAAATTCCCTAAAACATTTTTATCCCATCAGAAATACACAAAAACTAATACAAATATATGCATTAGTAGTGACTCCTACATATCAGCGAGTTAGGCAGAATATATGACCCCAAGAATTTTAGTGCCATTTGGGAACCATAAAATAACACCTCACTGGCCACCAATCTTTCCCTACAATAATAATGTTTCCCAACATATAAATCATCGACAAATTTCGTTATAGCGTGTATTGATTATTTTGGCCTAAGATACATTTTCATCTAGTATAAAATGTGTTTATCAGTTTCCTGAAAATGCTATGTTAGCCTTTCTTACCTTATATTAAGTGTTTATTGTATATTAAGACGTATAAACTGAACACACATTATCAATTAATATTTGTCTCAAATAAAGTAACGTAATATATATATATATATATATATATATATATATATATATATATATATATATATATATATATATATATATATAATGTTATGTTTAAGTCACACCTTCAGATTAATATTTTGTATATTATAGAATATCCTTATTAACACAATGCCAACAAGTAATATGTAAGTAAGTAAATCGTTTATGTTTTGCAGTTTGAGTGATAAACCTAAAGAGTTTTGTGTCGAAGTTTTATCAAATAAGTGTATGGCGTTAATTATTTCTTTGATCATTGCCCGATCGTGACTACATATAGAGAATGATTCACAAATAACACTAAATTGTGAGAATTAGAATAGTAATATTTATCCAATGAAGGCAACTCAAATTCGTGTTGTACGATATCAGATAACTAACTATGTGTTATTTGTTACATCCGGAATTTGCTTATCTGATAGCGCAGTTAGTTAGAGCGTAGGACTCGTAGCCGAACTGTCGCAGGTTCGAAGCTCCCTGTGTCGACTGGTTCACTCATCCATACAAAAAATGAGTACCTGACAGGACGCGATGGATATGTGTTTGAGTAACGCTTTGCGCATATAATAACAGCATGCGTTGTATACTCCCTTGGGAGTTGAGATATGAGCTGGGCGGTAACAGGTCTGAGTCAGGGATAATAATATTGTAAATAATATTATAAAGCGCCTTAGAGCAGCTTCTAGCTGAATAGGGCGCTATATAAATATCATATATTATTATTTTGATAGCTATGAAATTATGTGCAAATTTATACTTTTATGATTCTTCACACGCTATTTGATAATTGGGATAGCGATCTACCGATGAGTTTTATTCACTGATACACAATTATGATGTAGCTCGAGCAACTGGGATATCAAATATCGTAGTCATCTCTAGCAAATCTTAATGTCAATTTTCTCAGGGCTAACGTAATAAACCCAGCAAGTATATAAGTCACCGGTCTCTTTCTTGTCATGAGTTTTTTCGGATAATTCAATTACGTAGTTAATAATTTAATTTACCCTTTTAACATATGTCGCGTATAGGTAATAAAATACATATTAAGGGGACCTAACGATAAATTTTACATTATCCTTTTCACTTCCTTACGAAGTAGTCCATCGCTTATATCTGAGTATATTGTATTCTTTTCATTACAATTTAGTTTTAGGACACGTATTTTACTGTTAAATATAAATAAAATGTATATATTAGCAATTACCTTGCAAACTATGCTACCCAAGGCAACTTCTCTCTAATTGTTACCATCGTTTAAAGATTTTTCCCAATTTTTTTGTATTGACACCAACGTTGATAACAACATATTATCTCAGGATACACCATGAAGTATAATATCATTAAACAACAAGGCTAGATGTATATATAAATCAAAACATCTATTGATTAATGCACCAGAAGAGTCATTTTCAATTCCATCGGCTTTATGAGGTTTTAAACTCAGAACAGCATTTATGGCATCATCTAAATTGATTGTATGCGACGCTTTGCACGCACCAGTTTTACAGGAGATGACAATATCATTGATTGACTAACACATTCATATCATTGAGATCATATGATACACAATTATCCAAGTGTTTATACTTATTGACAAATGTTTTGGTAATATCCTCATCACCATCGGCATCATCAACAACATTTGGTCAACTGGAATGATTATTATTTTATACGTTTCGTTTCACATCAGAAATTACCTTTATCTTGGTTCTGTAGGACAGTTGCAATTTTTGCAACCCTCATATCGGATTGGTTCCGTTTAACTAATTTCACAGTCCCTTTTCACAGAGATTTAAGATTGATATAAAAAATCGAACCATGATGCGGACATCCATTGTCAAGTCAAATACGGTGCCAACAACTCGAATGATCCTTGAAATGACCTACATGATCATTCCAGCCTGATATTTTAGGCTTACTGGTGGTTGGAATACAACTAGATGCAACCTGTATACATGAAGCTTTTATAGCACTATAATAATGATCAATATCATCCACCTGTTCTTTACAGAACATATTTGTACAGTGTACTGCACATAACGATATGTCAACCTTATTTAGTAGTTTGTACAACACATATTTATTTGCTGTAATATCCATTTTATCGGCCTTTTTCCATGACCCTTTCTTAGTTAATATCCTTTCTTCAGAGAGGAAATATTACACATTTAATTTAATATTCATGACAATAGGAATATGCTCCGACAATTTATCACCTTCGTGCTTCGCGAAATAACCTGCCGCGAGTGAAACTATTTTCGTATGTATACAGAACATTATCTTCAACACACTGAGAATATAATAAAATACCCTTATGGGGTAAATAATCCATGAGAGATATAGTATGTAAGGAATTAATACGAGTCAAATCGGTATTAAAATCACCTCCAATGATAATGCTACATATGTCCGGGTAATTATTGCGAATATGGCTAATTCTAGTTAGTACATAGAGATATAATTGAGCATTTTCCTGTTCATGTTCTCTCTTGTATGACATATGCATTGGATAATAATACTTTGTTCAGATCAGGAAATCCCATAATAACAGCGCAACATCTGCTCCTACCAACATCAATTAATAAAACAGACATTTTCACTGATCGTATACTTGACCCACATATTCGTTTTCATACTAAACGGTTCTCTCTTTCTGATGAAAATTCAAGTATATTTCATGTATTTGTCGCTGACAATAAAGTTACCATATTTAACAACGTCGTTTTTCTTTATCCATAGCGTTATTATATGCATCATTTGTTGGTAAACAATTAACGGTTAAATGTTGTTCCAAATTTTAAAATTCACACATTCTCAAATAATCATTGCCAGTCTAAATTAGATATTATTGTAATATCACTATAATAACACAAGTAAGTGTCTCAATATAATAATGTACTTACATTTTTGATATTTGTATTTAATCAATAGTTACTGTCTTGATCTGTATCATAGCAAACGTTTTGGGTTTCTCATGTAACGGAAAATAGCTTTGGCATAATTTCACAATATAATTGAGAAAACAAAGTAAATATTTGTTTTTCTAGTTATTATATTAAATGTTTTTGATTTACCAAATGATAAATATCATCTGAACTTTAATACAGAATTTAAAAATACAGACGATAGTGTGATTGACTGTGGATCAGATTAGTTAAATGAAAGTTTTAAATGCGGACCTAGTAAAACCATTAATTTTATTTTATTTTGATTGTAATATTCTAAACAATTACAGACCTGTGTCAAATCTACCAATTTTATCCAAAATTATAGAAAGGGCAGTATAAACAAATATATATGCAACTATACCCTTAAAGGGTCACTACAGTCTGCATTTAAATGTGATCATAGCTATAAAACACCCATATTTAGGGTGAAAAATATTTGAATATTTGAATGATTTCAACTTGATGTCTGTTGATGGTAAGTTTTCTGATATTCTGACATTATTATCTGGTATGTCACAGGGTAAAATATTTGATACTCTGGTTTTATAATGCAAAAACGTACCCTTTGTTATCATTGCACTGCGATATCACGTTAAATATAACTTATTCCCTGATGATATACAGCTATATATGTATAGATCCTGAAACTGAGTAAGTTAAATAATTTCTTCTTTTTCTAACGAATTTAGAACATTTTATTGCTGACATTCTGCTATGGATGATTAAACTCTCATAAAATTAAATGATGGTAAAACAAATACCATCTCTTTGACCTCATCAAATTATTTAAAATGCCTTAAAAGTACAGATTGGTGCATCTTCAATTACATCTAAAGAGTCAGTTGAAAATGTTTTGAAAACACTTTCTTGACACAATAAGCACTTGTTATTGTGGTCCATGCCTTTGTTACATCTCATATAGACTATTGGAACTCCTTGTTATATGACATATCTAATTATAGCATAAATCGCCTTCGACAAATTCAGGATGGTTCACCTCGCATAGTGACAAATACTCAACAATATAACCATACCGGCCCACTTCTTCAAGACTTGCACTAGCTTCCTGCTAGACAGCGTATCTATTTCAAGATTTTACTAACAAGTTATACATCTGTCTATGACATGGCACATGAATACCTCTGTTAGCCCGTGTGTATTATAAAGTAATGTATTGGGGAGGGTCCATCCGTGGTTTATAATCGCATGTTATTAATCACTTTACCCCTTGACACTAGATACACATATAACAAATGAGTTACGTATGTGTACAAGAAAGATCAAGAATAAATAACGCGGTCATGTATCTTCCTTCATCAATAACCCCAGTAATCTCTCTCTGCATCATCAAGTTAACAATTTCTTTTGTAGATCCTGTACGATAAGCAGACTGAAAGTTGTCATTGAGGTCATTGTGCTCTAAGTGATCGTCGGTACGCATTGATACTATTCTCTCAACAAGTTTGGAGGTAAAAAGTAATGTAAGATATAGGATGTTATTTCATCATATCTTCCTAACGGAGATATGGTGGCCCGTTTCAAACGGTAATAATATTACTACTAGTAGAATAAGTAGTTGTGGTTGTTGTTTTTATTACTGTCCTTGTAGCAGTGGTAATACTAGAAATAAGATTATTTCTAATTCTGGGATAACTGTCTAATGAAAATCGGACCTTGGAAAGGTGGTCTCCAAAATTTCAATGTACAGAAAACTTTTTTTTATGCTTAAATTTACAACCCCATAAATATATTACCAACATATAGAAACATAATATCAAAATACCTAGTAAGCATATTTACAATGCCATATGCTGTCAATACGACGTCAAGATTACGTCATGATGCCATGTGTAACTAATTTAGATTTTAAATCAATTTGTGTTTGCAAAGTTGTCAATAATACATATGTGAAATATCCTTATTCAGATCTTTCTACATTGAAAACAATCTGACGTTATGTGACACCAAATTGACGTCGTGTGATGCCAATGCAATGGGAGAATACGGTACAGGTAATATAATTATATATGACAGTTATCAGTGTCATCAACGTCAGAATCCATGTATGGTGATGGGTTGAAAGGGTTTTTACATGATTCAACTTAACCCTGTCCACAAGTTGACGTGCATGGTAACCCATATCCTTGACAAGTACAACCTCTTGAGGTACATGCAGTTTGACAATTGCAATGAACAACTTTCAGTAGACTGTCTGGGGCTGCAGAGCTGGCCCACATCACTGGCTGGAAACGGTTATTCTCGCATTTCCAACCCCAGTCTGGTGAATTCTGATTGGTCTCGTTACTCAACCATGTCATGATTTGATAATAACATATGAAGGAGTGGAATGTTGTTGCCGATGCAGTGGGGGGGGGGCATTTTGGATTCACAAAGCTTGTTGCAGAAACAACTTTCTTTTTTTAGTACACTATGCCTCAAACTGGCTAGGCTATCTGTTGGTTTTCCACTGAAGAGCAATACCATGGCTTTATATCCATTCTATTCTATTGCATCACATGTTTTGCCAGGGTTAGTAAAGCAAAGTGCACATGATTCTATATATTTGTCACCTTGGATAAATATCTGAAACTATGACTTTTTCCGACACAAAAAATTCTAGAAGTTGTGTCATATCGTGTGAGCGCATCAATGAACAGCAAGTGAGAGCACAGGGGATTTCCTAATAGGAGTTTTAGCTTATTGATGCAATAAACTCGCATCTGTTGGTTTTGTTTGGATTTTTTGTTAGAGCGAAAGAACAAAGTCTTGTTGTCAGGTTGCATGTAGTAAGAGGACTAACAAATCAGTTTCTTTACCAATAAGCATTGTTGATCCATATTCTGAAGTTGCAATGGTAGTATGCACAATTTCACAATCAGCATCTCCTTCACAGTGTATTACAATACAACCTTTATCTCGTAGCCTATCACTGATAATATTACTCAGCGCCTGTTTGTTACTTCCCCTTGACAGAAATTCATCTTTTTCCCACTGAATACTTTATTTGTGGAGACACTGACCAGTGCATTGTGTCTCTGCTGACGCCTAACATGAGTGTTGTCTTTTGTGGATGGTATCTCTTGGTATCCATCGAAGATAACAGTTACTGTGCCGTAGTTAAGAACGATGAAATCCACATATGAATCAGGAATGGGCATTATATATATTACCTTTGGTACAGGTAACACCTTGCATCAGTGAGCCCCATCTAACAGATAATTATCAGTCTTAATTATCAGACGGAATACATAGTTTGCTTCAAAAAGAGCTGAGGAAATGGGCTCAATTCATATTTAAGGACATCATTCCGCATCCCCAATGTCATTAAGGCCGTCTCCTTCAGCTACATATATTGAATTACCATAGTGCCCTTTCAGTTTTTCCTTGATGTATTGGTTTCCATATGGAGCAGAACCATCCTCAAGTAAGTAGCCTCTGTCATAATTTCTTTGTAAATATTCACATTCTTTAAAAAAGCTGCCTGCTGGTCTTCATTCTTAGGTCGACTCAATCTCTTGTTTTGCTGCTGGTCCTGTTCTAATTTGCTCAGGGATGTCTCGCCCAGTTCTAAAGTTTGTGCTACATTGTGCATGATAAATACAATCTGCAGCATGGAGATCTTTCCCAAAATACTGATTTGGCCCTTGACTTTAAATGCCCACTCATCTGCCCCATTTTCGCAATGTCATAATACAGTCTGAGGGAAAGAATCGGTTAAAACTTCACTAGCAGGCTCATCATGACCATGACTACCCATAACAACCTTTTTTCCACAGAACAAGCAGTCTGTATTATTATCGTAGGGCCCATGCTAACTCTTATTGGTGCACCTGTTACCTGACTTTGGTTTAGAGCACGTTTGATGTCTTTCGTATTTGTCCATGTATTCCTACAAAGCTTATGTACCCTTTGTCAGGCTCGTGCAACTACATCCTCCTGACATCGTTTCCTACTTGATTCATTGATCGTACCAGGCACCTTTCTGGAAGAGCTTGGAAATTTTGTTGTTGTCATCATCATCAAATTCTTTTCTGCAGATAGGACAAACCTCACTACTTGGTCTCAGTGTCACTTGCATTCATTTTAGGTGTGCTAGAAAGAAAAACAAAACACATTGACATTAGCCCTAAAATAAAGGTAATCTCTATCTATACACATATTGAATCGATATATATTAGCTCCCTGATGATAAAACATTACTGTAGAAAGTGAAAGAGATTAATGATCAATCAGCACCCCATGTACTAATAGCATGTGAAAAGAAGTATATATGGGGAATATAAGACATAATGTACTCACTTATAAAGCACTTATGATGTAATGTTTTTGCTTTTGGAACTTACCTGAATTGCATAATTACATTGTAAGGTAGCTTATATTTATATTGTATACACATTGCTACTTGTAAACTTGTCATTTTGAAGTAAATTGATAGAAATTGGAAAACATGGCTTTGTCACTTTCTTTTGCTTTAATTAGAAATTTATAAATGGCAGCACTCAAGTGTATGGAAGGCCAAAAAAAGCCTGACTTACCTTTGATCTCCAATGAAATCAATAAAGGACATTGCTTCACGAAATCGCATCATACTTCAGTATGAACAGAATGCAATAATTAGACTAAGAAAATAACACATCTGATTATTTACATAACGGTCAGTGATTACCAGTTACTCCCAAATATTCATGAAATGACTTGGGCGTAATGATGACGGGTAATATCACTAGGAAAAATCAGTTTCTCCATTTGACCTGAACATATGCTGATGAAGTGTGCCTTAGGGTGTCATCGCGACATACATAACGTCAATTTGACGTCAGAGTGACGTCATAGGACATTGTAAATATTCTTATTTGGTATGTTGGTACTATGTTTCTATCTGTTTGTAATACATTTATGGGATGTAAATTGACGCACAAACAAGTTTCCTGTACAAAGAAATTATGTGGGGGGGGGGGCGTCATCTTGAAATTATGCAAATTTACTACTTTCCCGGGATCCAAGTTAGGGAGCCTTTTTTTCTGGAGGTGTCAATGACCCAAAAAACTACATTTAAAACTCAAAAACCTTTTTTTTGGAATAGTTTTCATATATTGACCTGACTAAAAGCACCAAGTAAAATTATCAGGGTTACCAAAGAGATAACGCATTCACACACTCACTCATTCATTCATTCATTCACTCACTCACGAACGCACAGACTCACTCACTCAAGCATGCATAGTATTTACAAAGAGAGCGAGCGAGCGAACTAGCGAGAGGTAGGGAGAGAGAGACCCTAGATAAATCCTAGTTGCAGCTGCTAATTTTAATCAAATTATAATAACCTTTTCAGTCATCACCAATCCAATATTATTTCGGTATATAAACCCTCTTGTGTGCAGGGACCACTCTCAGCTAACTCAAGTACTGTGAAGAGTCTGGTTAACGAGCTTCGAATGATATAAATTACTAATGTGTTGTGTAGGTAAACAATGATGTTTAAATAGGTCACATTTATACCTGGAACGGCGCTTTTCAAATGTAGGATTACATATAATAGACCAGGATGTAGCCTATTGTTTATAAGTCTCACACCAAAATATCTTTGTATATATACGTATTTCACTAATTAATATACTTTCTCTGATTCTTTATTAATAATAATAATAATAATAATAATAATAATAATAATAATAATAATAATTTATTCAGGTATTATTGTTTTCAGAGAAAGGAGGCTTCTTGGGTGAAAATAGCATTTGCAGAAATTCGTCATTATGCGCTTAACGTTTGAACTCTTGTTATTTTTGCCCTTGAATATTCCATTCGATCGGGATATAAATTTGTCAAGGGCAGATGTTAGTTATTTGTTATATCGTCAAAGTCGGTCTCTAAAGACAATGCCCTAGATGATAATTGTATTAGGTGATCAGTTTGATCTCAGTATTTATCGTACCTCGGGCACAAGGCCGAAGGGTGACTACCTAAGAAACATATCATACATTCACAGATAAAAGTGGGCGCAAAGGCTTAGATGTCTATATATTATTTTACCTGCGATCATTAAAGTGACAACATGACGTAATATATCCCGATAATGCTACAATATTATGATTAAATTGACGATGGGTATTAATTTTCATGAGGCAAAGTTTCTTTAATCTAAAGTATAAAGCTATCGTGTACTGTTAATGATTTATGTTAAATTAATGGCATTTATATTTCTCATAACTAATGTAGGACCACTAACAGCAATATGGAAGGATATCATGATATCCAGTTGAACTCTGGTTTGCTTTACCTTGTCTCCCGCTTGCTCATATTGACTGTATTTGTATGTGTGGGTGCGTGTATATATATATATATATATATATATATATATATATATATTTTATATATATAACGGGCACATCTAGCACCACTCTTTAAATTGTTGTCATCCTATAACTAGGAGGCGTTGGTTTAATTGAATGAAACATCTGTATAATTAAATCAATTGGTGTTGACTTCTTGTCGTGCCATTCTAGAATAAGACGCACGACACAATCGTATAATTCGAAAATTCGTTTTAACAGCAGATTTATTTTATGTTAGATCTAGTTTATATCCGGATTTCTGGTGTAGAAAGAAGTGTTTCAGCTCTTAATCCATTGGATAATACAATAAATCGTCGTGGAATATATATATATATATATATATATATATATATATATATATATATATATATATATCACTTCTTTGTCAACAATACTAGCACCTTTATCTATTTGTAAAAGATTGGATGATCCAACTCCACTGAATATGGTTATTTCTATGTCCTATATAAATATATATTATAAGTAGAGAATTACTTTAGTTAATAGAAGATGACACTTGACATACATAATATTAAAGTGTATGCATTACTTGCATAATAATCTTTTTCATAAGTCTGATATTTGTATACATTGTTCTGATCTCTAATTACCCTATTTTTGGGTGAACGTTAAATCTGAATTATGAGCTAAGAGACATAATAGTTTTCAGATCTTCTTATCTGTCCCGACTCCAATTATTGTATCTATATCAATATTGTGAAACATATCTTCTGATGTATCACGAATGCCAGTAATTGCCCGGTATCAAAATGTAGTGGATATTCCAAAACTGTTATCATAGAGCAACTAGGTATATTGTAACTAGAAAATATTAGGAATTGGTAACCATATGACAAGCACTAACCGAAACAGATACGTAAGTGAATGTTTACTATGACTAAACTGATTAATATGTAGTGTTCCACCAAAATAATAACTACTATTTATTCTACAACAACAACAACAACTACAACAAAAACAACAACAACATCATCAACAACAACAACAACAACTACTACTACTACTACTTATACTACTACTAACAAATATGGAATTCAACACTACACCCTCTGGTGGCTAAACATGAGTTGTTGATATATAACGGTAGTATAATTTCGATATAGGCCTCTCCTGTATGTCATTTTTGTCGGAGTGTCAATTAGTATCAATTGTTTCTTAATTTAAGCTAATCTAAGTAATAAAAGTTTTACAAATTATGGCACTTCATATACAAATAATTGAAATATTTGTTAGACGCTTATTAAATCACCAAATACTTATATATTGCCTATTCCTGTGTATGTATCTGTGTATGATGGGCGGGACTTATCAGCGAGGCCATTGCCAATGGCATAATATCCATGTTTCTTTTGAAAACAATTAGTCATATATAAGCACAAAAGTCAATTACATATTTGTTCGAAGAAAACGTTGATTTAGTTATTTATTTCAAGGAATTACATTTGCACGATTTGTTTTAAGATCGTGCTCACAAAATTATTGACAGGTATGATATGATACCTATAAAATAACTCTTGATATATAATAATGAGGGAAATAGAGACTCAGGAGTATTAATTTAATTCGATACCTAGTTACTCACTTCGTCACCTGATATTACTCTGTCTAATTCCAGTGTGTGATGATTGATGACTGATGAAGGAGGGATTCGAACACGGGTGGTAGTGATATGTGGTCCAAGACGCTACCGCTAGACCACGGAGGCGCCCAATTCCAGTGTGTGATTAACCGTAGCTGTTAACTCAAATATTGCGTTGTCCAGATAACTATAATACTCATATAGGTCTCAATAAAGCTTTATTGGCAATAATTACACGCAGTCATACTTATATTTAAATTCAAGAGGTTGAAAATTAGAGACGTATCTGCTAACCTTGAGTACTGCCCTGGCCACTATTGTCATTATGATACAATGACTACTTAGACACATTCAGAGAGGCAATTTACATTAAAATAGAAACACATTCCACATATATCTGCTGGTGACTACTTACGATGAATACCGAGTTGGTAAATTGATGCTTAGTTTCTAATTGCATATTCATAAAGTACTAATTCAGAATAACATTCTGCTGAGTATAAACCTAAAGCAATTGAAAGGCATGACCTTATATGTTGATAAATACAACTCCATATGTTAGTATCTAATTATTGTAAACGCTTCTCTTTCAATACTTTAAAGAGCATTTTAACTTATCTCAATTGATTCGAAATCAACCATTTTATACTTATTTTCTTCTTTGCTTCATGGACTGCTTTAAATTAATTTCAAAAGCTGGTAATTTGACACACAACAGGGAGCTAGACAGCCTAATGGTCTTACTACAGGTCGGATGAAACTAAATTAACACTATTATGCCAATTTAATCAAATATGCACGTTGAATATAAAGTTTCTGTAGTTTCGTAATTCGTATATTAAAATTTATGTTTTAAAATGTATACTAAAGTATTGGGTTATCAGTAACCGATTGGACTACTGCAATGCCCCTGTTAGTTGGCATAAGAGAAACATCTCTACCCAAACTCCAACGAGTACAAATTATGGCAGTTCAACTTGTAATTAAAACTAGAATGAGAGACCACATTACCCCCATACTCATAGCACTCCATTGGCTGGCGATAGAGCATTTTCTCAATTTGTCCCACGGATGTGGAACGATCTCCCACTTCATATCAGAAGCATGGACAACTTAAATAACTTTAAATATATGGTAAAGTTTCACTTATTCACACAGGCATATGGCTGACCATAGGCATTATTGTTAACTTGTATATAATGTAAATGTGTGAACTAAGCATATAATAAGTGGTATGTTATTATTATTAGTAGTAGTAGTAGTATTAATATTATTATTATTATTATTATTTTTATTATTAGTATAAATCAGGTATGATTTCTTCAGTTAAGATTCTTTTTTCATTTTTGTATTATCTTTACTGTATTTGTATTCAAACATCCATGTCGTTTCTTGTAATAATAATAATAATAATAATAATAATAATAACAGTGGTGCTATTCCACATAGTACTTTGAATGTATAAAACCTTGTACAGTGTTCTGAGACGTTCAGGAACAGCTGGAACAAAACTGGTGATGTATGTTCCCTTTGGTGAGTGCTTGTTACCAGACGTGCAGTACAGTTTTGCACTCGCCTTAGGTGGTTTCCCAGAGAGAGCGAGAGAGAGAGAGCGAGAGAGAGAGAGAGAGGAGGAGAGAGAGAGAGAGAGAGAGAGAGAGAGAGAGAGAGAGAGAGAGAGAGAGAGAGAGGAGAGAGAGAGAGAGAGTGGAGAGAGAGAGAGAGTGGGAGAGAGAGAAGAGAGAGAGAGAGAGAGAGAGAGAGGAGAGAGAGAGAGAGAGAGAGAGAGAGAGAGAGAGAGAGGGGAGAGAGAGAGAGAGAGAGAGAGAGAGAGAGAGAGAGAGAGAGAGGGGAGAGAGAGAGAGAGAGAGTTTACAGGCATGGAATAATTCATATAACTGGATCCAACCTTAATGCGAATGATTCAACGTTTTCTTCTTGGATGAGAAAACAATGAATTTTGTCTTCTCCTTATTCAATTTCAGCATGTTGCTGTTCATCCAAGTACTTATGTCTGCAATACAACATTTAATTGAAGATGAAATATCATCCCATTTATCACATGGCTTTAAAGTCATACACTCTTGTGTATCATCTGTATAACAATGCTATTTAATATCATGCCTGTCCATAATTTCACCAACTGGTTAGGTATATATACAGTAATTCATTAATCCTGAAGCAGAAGAGGACCTAAAAGAAGAACTAAATCTGGTGATGTTTGATTGGCCACTGAAACACACTGGGTTCTGACGGCGAGGTACGACTTTACCCAAGTTAAATCTCGTTCCTTGATTTCTAAAGAAAGTTCTAAACGCTGCAGATAAATCAAGAGTCTCAGCAATGTCACAGTGTACTTTTAAGAGAACAGTTTCTGTTGAATGACCTCTTCGATAAGCAGACTGATAACAGTCATTGGGGCATTGTGTTCAACGTGTTCTTCTATACTACCTTTTCAATTCGTTTGCAGATGAAAGGAAGGTTAAAAACAGGACAACAATTATTCACATCTTCCTTATCCAACCCAAATATCTTAAGACACGGTGTTATGGTGGCTCATTCCAAGCATAACGGCATCACTCACTCATCCATTGACTTATTGATAATGGCTGTTATCAGTGGCAGAAGTTGATCCACACATTTCTTCAAAATCAAAGTGGGTAGTGGATCCATGTCACATGACTTGTTTGGAGACTTGATCGTTATCTCTTTGATCTCCACTTCAGAAGTCGGTCGAAACATTTCGAGCATATTTCCATTAAACAAAATAACCGCATCTATGGATATATTACAGGTAGTATTTGGGGTATCAGAAATGATCTTATTCTTGGACGTGGCGTAGACGCATGCATATCTAATAAAGCCATAATAACATAAAACAAGCGGAGTTGCATAGCTACTTTAAATTATAAACAAAACGTTCTTTTTGTATGCTTTGAAAGCATGAGGCTTAATTATGTTTCAGTACAGATGATAACAGAAAATGGTACTAAAACCACAATTATTCTATGATATTTGAACAACATCATCGTTGACATTACATGTAAATGTAATATCTATGTTGTTGATCAAATATATCACACACTCATACGTACACATACATATTTACACGGATCACACCGACACGCACAGACAACACACTCACACACACACGCACACACACACACACACACACACACACA